>JAUPFX010000018.1:29551300-29656604 GCA_036937225.1 Sebastes paucispinis
CTGTAATTAATACTGTAACAGTATAGTGGTTTAATACAACTGTACTAATAATAATTGTTTTTTTGTTTAGCAGGAGAAGCCGGTCAGACGACGACCTCCTCGCTCTTTACAGCTCACTAAAACCCACGGAGACGACCAGGAGGTGAGAGAGACAGAAGGGAACATTACGTTGTGTTTACAGGGAACAATCACAGTGGAGTTTAGTGAGGGTCTTTTATGTGACTCTGTTCCCATTGTTTTATAATCTGTCCCCGGCTGTATGTCCACTTTAATGACCTTTACTGTGTATCTCCGCCAGGTTAAACAGTTACGGATTCAGCTATTAGTTCATTTGACAACTTTTACAACGAAAAATGTCCTTAAAATGACCAAAAAGCAAGTAAATCTCTGGCCTTACTATCACTACAGGTGACGTGCACAGTGTTATGGAGCTTCCACTTAAACCCAGAATTAAGGTGAATTTGTCCGATAAATGTCCGTAAAAAAAGTCAGAAAAATTACCGGAAAATGTACAAAAATGTCCGACAAATGTCAGAAATGTTTTTTTAAAATGTGCAAAAAAAGACCAAACTAGAAGTGCACTCGGAGAGCGCAGACCTCCACCAAGGCAGGTTTCATCTACGTCGCATGAACAGGTTGAGCAGAGTTATTAAGCCGGATCATGATCCGAATCGCCACCAAAATCTATAGTTGTATTGTTATATAGATTGTTTATTGTGCCACACCCCACCCCTCTAAAAAAAGTCATTCAAATCTATCACAGACTTTTGAAATTATCCTCCAAACGGACAAACCAACAAACAAACGCCTTCCTAGGCCATCGGTCTTGGCGGAGGTAAAAATGGCCTACAAGGACATAATAATAAGGGCTAATTAAGTGTTCGTACTGGGAAGTTGATTTACTCATTTAAAAAAATGTCCTAAAAAAAGTTTAAAAACAATTGTCTGAAAATCGTCAGACAAATGTCCGAAAAGCAAGTATATCTCCGGCCTTACTAGCACTACAGGTGATTTGCACAGTGTTATGAAGTTCCCGCCTAAAACCAGAAATAAGGTGAATTTGTGTGTGTATGTGTGTGTGTGTGTGTGTGTGTATGTGTGTGTGTGTGTGTGTGTGTGTGTGTGTGTGTCAGCAGCCTACAGATGTGACCTCACCTTCCAAAATCAAGAGGAACTCTGCTCTGATCGAGAAGCTCCAGGTGAGTCCAGGTGGTTTCTGCTGCTCTCTGCTGGCGAGGACGAAGAGCTGCACTCTGACATCACTCTGACATCACTGTGACATCACTCTGACATCACTGTAACATCACTGTGACATCACTCTCTCTGTGTAGGCCAACCTGGCTCTCTCTCCCACGGCCATGCTGCCGTCTCCAAAGAGCCCCGGCTTCAGGCTGCTGCCTCCAGCCTTCACGCCGCCCTCCCCGGGCTCCGCCCCGGCTTTCACGATAGCCACCTCGTCCACGGCGGCGCCCGCCAGCCCCGCCACCGCCACCTCTCCGTTGACTGAGGAGGAGGGCCCCACCTCCTTCGAAGCCCCTCCCACCGTGGAGGAGGGATCCATCCTGTCGAACGACAACATCAAGGTCAGTCAGAGAGTTAAAGGGCTGTTCAGATAAATCCTCTACTATTCTAAAGTTTCTAAAGGTTTTGACGTGATCAGCGTCCATCTTTATGAATGTAATGACCTCACCTGTGTGTCTCTGCTCCCATTGGTCCTTCAGGGCAGAGCTCGCCACTCCATCCGGCGACGCCCTCCGTCCCGCCGCCACAGGAACTCCAGCTGTGGAGACGAGGTCGCCGTCGCCATCGAGGGGGAGGATACGTCTCCGAGCTCCCCGACTGAAACAGAAGACAAAACAACAACAACAGGAGGAGGAGGAGGAGGAGGAGGAGGAGGAGGAGGAGGAGAGGTTTTCATAGAGGAAGGTCAAACAGACGAGGTGAAGGAGGACAAACCTTCAACGTGTCCTGAGAAAAACGAATCCCACGAGGAAGATGAATCAAAGATCAGCGTCGAGCCCAGAGGTGAAGACGAGGAGAAGAAGGAGGGATCCACGGGAGGAGAGGAGGGAGACGGATCTTCATCAGGAAGAAAGGAGGAAGAGGAGGAGGAGAAAAACTCTGGAGAAAAACAGAAAGAAGATTCGACTGAAAGAGCAACAAACACAGAGAGCAAAGAAGAAGAAATGAGCGAGGTGACTCCTACTGAAACTAAACAACCTAAAGTGGCTTAAAGACACAACATCTGCAGAGAACCAGACCTTTATTTCTAATTTCTAATTTTCATTCTTTTATATTTGATAATATTTTAGTACGAAGTCTCTCTGCTCACATTTTAATTTGTTTCCTCCATGTTTACATGTTTGTATCGGTCTGTTTTGGGCTCTCGTTGACACGCAAACAGAGTTTCAGGTCACTAAAACGTAGGGTGGGAATCATGATACGATATTATCATGATACGATATTATCATGATACTTATGTCACGATACAAAATTATCACGATACGAAATTATCACGATACTTAAGTCACGATACAATATTATCACAATACGATATTATCACAATACTCAAGTCACAATACGATATCACAATACTTAAATCATGATACGAAATTATCATGATACTTAAGTCACAATACGATGTTATCACAATATGATGTTATCACAATACGATGTTATCACAATATGATATTATCACAATACGATGTTATCACAATACGATGTTATCACGATACTTAAGTCACAATACGATGTTATCACAATACGATGTTATCACGATACTTAAGTCACAATACGATGTTATCACAATACGATGTTATCACAATACTTAAGTCACAATACGATATCACAATACCTAAGTCACGGTACGATATTATCACGATACGATATTATCACGAATACTTAAGTCACAATACATTGTTATCACGATACTTAAGTCATGATACATTACCATGAAATTATGTTTATTATTGGAAAACAATGACAGATATTGTCCAGAAACCCTCACAGGTACTGCATTTAGCATTAAACAATATGTTCCAATCATAACATGGCAAACTCAAGCGTTTTCCTTCTCCCATAGGAGACGACCAATCAGAGTTCAGCCCGATGAGCAACCGGACGTCCGGCTGAGTCGGAGCACTGCAGCCATGATGAGCCCCTGGGGGGCTGCGAGGGAGACCCTGCAGCAGCGAGGCCTGAAGGATAAAGGCCCGTCTGAGAGTCTGTCACCGTGCAGACGAATACTTATGAAACTCCGTCACCGCGGTTCCTCTTTATCTCTGGTGTGGTGAAGACGAAGCGAGGAAACCGACGAGTTTGTCTTGTAAAGAATTTCCCTGAAGGTCCAGCTTTAATTCAGTATGAAATGCAGCTTGACAAGAAAACGATTGATGTGAATTTGTTTTTACTAATCCTCGACTCAAAGCCTTCCTACACTGCAACGCTCCTTTTTATATAATGTGATTTCGATTGTTTTCATTATTGTGTTTTCTTGATGCTCGCTGCCTCCGGAGCTGTGACTGATACTGATGATGATGATGATGATGATGATGATGATGATGTGATTTAGGTGTTTGTACGTGTATTTTGAGTTGTGCAACAAACTGTAAAGAGTCTAAATAACATAGACGCTTGTCTTGAGATAATTCTGTCACAGCTGGAAAACCTGAAGCCTTATTCCAAACATTCATAAAATACTACTTTTTAACAACCAACCATTGTTTTTATAACCAAACAAAGACTCAGCAGGTACAGAAACTCTCAGTTCTGTAGTAAAGTTTGAAAACTGGAGACGTCACATTGTGCCTTTACGTTTGACAATGAAATTAAAAGACATATTTTTCGCTACATTAATGTTTATCTGCTCTTTAATGTTCTGTGTTTTAATGGAAAAGTTCCTTGTTTTATATTCAGCATTGACGGTGGTGGAAGAAGAGTTTAATGTGTTAATTTACTTCATTGAAAACATCACGTTTTCTTCATAAGATGTTAATGTGGAAAGTAAAAAAAAAAAAGCGATAGTCAGATAAATGTAGTGGAGTAAAAGGTACGAAATTTACCTCTAAAATGTATTGAGGGAGATGTATAAAGTAGCATTAAGTAGAAATACTCCCATAAAACATAACACCACTTACGTAAAGAAATTTAACTCTGGAGGCGCAAAACGACCACAAAGAGACTCAAAACAACCACAAAGAGACACAAAACGACCACAAAGAGACTCAAAACAACCACAAAGAGACACAAAACGACCACAAAGAGAAACAAAACAACCACAAAGAGACTCAAAACAACCACAAAGAGACTCAAAACAACCACAAAGAGACACAAAACGACTACAAAGAGAAACAAAACAACCACAAAGAGACACAAAACAACCACAAAGAGACTCAAAACAACCACAAAGAGACACAAAACAACCACAAAGAGACTCAAAACAACCACAAAGAGACACAAAACGACTACAAAGAGAAACAAAACAACCACAAAGAGATTCAAAACAAACAGAGACTCAAAACAACCACAAAGACACTCAAAACAACCACAAAGATTCAAAACCACCACAAAGACACTCAAAACAACCACAAAAAGACACAAAACAACCACAAAGAGAAGCAAAACAACCACAAGGAGGTGCAAAACAACCACAAAGACACTCAAAACTCACACAAAGAGACTCAAAACAACCACAAAGAGATTCAAAACCACCACAAAGACACTCAAAACAACCACAAAAAGACACAAAACAACCACAAAGAGAAGCAAAACAACCACAAAGATACTCAAAACTCACACAAAGAGACTCAAAACAACCACAAAGAGATTCAGAATGACCACAAAGACTCAAAACAACCACAGAGACTCGAAACAACCACAAAGAGACTTAGAACAACCACAAAGAGACTTAAAACGACCACAAAGAGAAGCAAACAAGCGCAAAGACTACGTTTTTGTACCATTTTGATAACTAGAAACCCACATGGTGTATTTATTATGTAAACTTCGTATTTATTATGTATTTTTCGGTAGGGGGTTTAATTTCTTTGGGCCAGCTCTGTGGCGTTAATGCTTCATAAAACAGGTGAGACAAAAGGTGCGTTAGTGTTGAAACTCTACTTACACCTCAGGGACAGTGATGACGAGGATATTCCACAGCTGGCACATTTCCACATGACTCTGTAACTCTTAATCCAGAGGACTCGTAAGGACTCGTACCTGGAAAAGACGAGTTCAACAGGAGAACCAGTGGGAGGAAGAAACCTGACTGCTGCTCCTGCTGGCTGTATTTTAATCTTATTCTGGATAATCTGTTTGATCCTCTGATACACGCAGATCCAGCCTCACTGCTGCCTGAAATAAAACAGATCAACAGAGAAATGCCTCCACTCTGGAAACCAAAGATTCACAGCCAAACACTACAAACCTGCAGCCCAGAGGCATGCTGGGAGAATACGGGGGTACAACAGGTGTTTCAGTCAGCTGTTACTACATTGTGATGGACAAGGAGTCTGCTTCATTGATTAAAGGTCAAAGGTCACAGACTGTGTCCACAACCACTTTAGGAGAGAGGCCAACTACAAGTCCAACTGCAAATTAGCAAATGTTAGCATGCTAACATGCAAACCAAGATGGTGAATGTGGTAAATATTATTACAAATCTCCGATCTGTTCCATGCAGTATCCTAAAAGAGATGTAAAAGAGGAGATTTATCGCTCCAAGCTATACCAATAAGAGACTCAAAACTATTTCAAAGACACTCAAAATGACAACAAAGACAATAAAACGACCACAGAGAGACCCAAAACCCAGGAGATCAGACTGTCAGATTCCCAGTGTTCCCAGTGTTGCTCTGAACTGGTCATTATGGGTTTAAATGGTTTAACTGGATCACTTCCAGCAGCACTGAGCCTCTTAGTGAGATCATTATTGGAGATACAGCAAGAAGCAAACTTTATGTTGGTTTGTCTTTGTAGCTTTCAGCTCGTCTTCAGGTTCGTCCCCAGTTTGAGTCGCCAAACGAAGATTTATTCAATGTGAAGAATGCAGGATTAATAAAAAATGTAATTTCTCGCAGTGGACAAGAGCTCCGGGGTTGAAGGTTTTCACTGCTTTTCCCAGGATTTCTCATCTCTTTTGAGTCCTTCGCGTCTCTTTTTAGTTGTTTTGTGTCTGTTTTTAGTGGTTTTGTACCTCTTTATTAGTCATCAAACAAAGAAAACAGTACAAGTATCTCTAAATTGTAAAGTACTTGTACTCAGTTATTATGCCTGTTGAAGTGTCCACACATGACCTGACCCGTCTCGGGTGGAAACGTCCTGCGTCTGCCTCACCGCGGGGAACCTCTCCGTCTGACCCAGGACACCCAGGTGAGCCTGTTATATAACCACCCTGCTTCCAGGGCCAGCCCCACTCCCTCACCTGAACTTGGCAGGTAAAGCCTCTTGGCTCGGCCTCTGGCAGCAGAACCCTGCGGCCGGGCGGCCTGATCTCATTAGGGAGTTATTTTAGGTGCTTCTTTGATTTCTTCCTCCAGGAACTAAGAGGGTTAGACAGTCCTGAGGTCTGCTCTCCGCCTGCAGAGTCACTGCAGCCTGGATGTCGGCCGGCTTGACGCTCCCGGTGCTGAAGCCTGCCGCCGCCGCCGCCACGGATTTCTAACCTTTTTGACTCTTTTTATTCTTCTTCTCTATAAAAGGACTTCAGACCGCTTCATCACGCTCTTCTTGATGTTCTTCAAACATCCGTCCACTGAGGATCAGTTCTCGTCTGAAGTCAAGCTGCTGGTTTCGTCTTTTCGTTTCTAAAACCCGTCTTCTCCTTCAGGGTGAGAATCCCTCGTTCTTCCTTCTCTTGAGGTTTTTCCTCGGTGCTGCCGTCGGACCGGACCAATGGGGAACCACGGCTCCAACCTGGACGACATCCTGGCGGAGGACATGCACCACTGGTACAACAAGTTCATGCGGGAGTCTCCGTCGGGCCTCATCACGCTGTTCGAGCTGAAGGCCATCCTAAATCTGAAGGGCATGACGGAGAACGCCAACAGCTACGTGGACCAGGTCTTCCTCACCTTCGACATGGACGGGGTGCGTTTCACACCGACACACGGCGAGGGGTTTTCAAAATAAAGCTTCTGAATTAAACGCTAAATGTGACGAGTACTGGAAGCTGTTTTATTTTTATTGGGGAAGTCTTTGTCTCTGGTTTGTCTGCTGGTTTCACTGGATCAGAACCGGTCTAAACCTGGCGGAGGCCTTCAGCACAAACATTAGAGTATCACCAGTAAAAGTACAGAAGTATTATCGGTTTCATTACTCTGTCAACAATACTGCATTTATATTTAATCAAGAAATACTCTTAATTAATTCTTATTTATACCATTCTGGTATTTATATTTAACACACTTCTCCGCATTTTGTATTTACTTAATGCACATATTTGTACATATATCTTATATTCTCATTTGTTATTTTTAATTTTATAACTTATATATATTTACATATATTGTGTTTATATTGTAGCATTATGTACATAATTTACACATTACTTACTCCTTTATTTCTATTTTATATCTGATAAAATAACTATAACGCCCCAATTAATGACCAATTAATCCCCTCTGGGATCAATAAAGTATTTCTGAGTCTGAAGTATCAGCTTCTATTGCTGATTTAACTACATGAAAGTGATAATACTTAAATGTATATTATATATTGGCATGAAAGGTTTAGTGGATATTTAGATTTATATAAACACATGTATATACAGTATATCTAAGTAATGTAATGAAGTACTTACTAAAAGAAGTATTATATTTTTAAAATACACATTGTAAAGCTATGAGCGTTGTCTTCTCTAACAATAGAGAATAATAATAATAAAATATAAACTGTATATTTTGCAGCCTTCTGATGAAACACTCAACAGCTTCAGTCGATTTACATTTACTATAAATAACTTCCTGTTGTATTAATATTACTGACTGCTGCTCTGCAGGTTTATAATCAGTAAACTTTTGTTTCAGGACTTAAATGTATGTTCACATGTAATAATAATTTGCATCAGTGACTTCAGATGTAACACAGAGAGCAGCGTGATGTTCACAGAGCAGAGGAAATGATGAGGCGTCGTAATTTGACCCAGGAAGCCGAGGTCAAAGGGACAGTTCAGGTGTTCCTCAGCGGGGTTGTATGAGGTACTTCAACATAGTCAGTGTATTAACTCCAGTAGACGGAGTTGTTTTGCGTCTTTTTTAAGTCGTTTTTCATCTCTTTTAAGTTGTTTTTGCGGCCCATTTTAGTTGTTTTGTGTCTCTATTCAGTGGTTTTGCGTCTCTTTATAGTTTTTTTTTGTGTCTCTTTGTAGTTGTTTTGCGTCTCGTTTTAATTGTTTTGTGTCTCGTTTTAGTTGTTTTGTGTCTCTTTGTAGTTGTTTTGCATCTCTTCCTAGTGGTTTCATTCTCTTCCTTAGTATTTTTACAGCCCATTTTAGTGTTTTTGTGTCTGTTTTTAGTTGTTTTGCATCTCTTCCTAGTGGTTTCATTCTCTTCCTTAGTATTTTTACAGCCCATTTTAGTGTTTTTGTGTCTGTTTTTAGTTGTTTTGCATCTCTTTTTTGTGTTTTTGCATCTCTTAATAGTTATTTTGCGTCTCTTAAGTTGTTTTGCATCTCTTCTTAGGGGTTTTTCGTCTATTTTTAGTGGTTTTCTGTCTCTTAGTAGTTTACCGTCTCTTTTTAGTCGTTTTGCATCTCTATTCAGTGGTTTTGTGTCTATTTTTAGTGTTTTTGCATCTCTTCTTAGTGATTTGGCGTCTCTTCTTGGTTTTGCATCTCTTCTTGGTTTTTGCGTCTCTTCTTAGTGGTTTTGCGTATATTTCTTGTAGTTTAGCGTCTCCTCTTAGTGGATTAGCTTCTTTGTTTAGTTGTTTTACGTCTGTTTTTAGTGGTTTTGCGTGGTTTGGATGGAGTGTGGAGAAACAGACAGGTGTACCAGCACGGGAGCAAAGAAATGTACTGCTGTGGACGGGGGCAGCAGCAAAACACAATTTAGACACCTAAAAACATCATTATCAGTTTAAGTGTACACTATATTTAGAATATTTTCACTGCTTTACCTCGCTGTCAGACAGCCCTTTCTGACAGGGAACTGAAGCTGTTATCTATGCTTTCTTCAAAGCCACCAGGCTCCTTTGACACTTTGGTGAATCCGAACTAACCCTTTAAAACACTAAAGTATCTGCAAGGTAAAATTACTGTTTTCATTAATAGAGTCTGGTGATGGAGTCCAGGTACTTCTGTCTGTTTCTCCGTCTACTGTAGGTAATACACTGACGATGGATAAGTACCTCATACAACCCCACACATCCGATCTAACCCTCTAACGTCATTAATGTCATGACACAGCTCAACTGCAATCTTTCCAAGAACTTAACCGGACGGGTTTGTCATGTGGAGAATAATCTTATATATCCTTTAAGTATTTAATGCAAAGTTTAAGGTGAAACATGCCCAGGCTACATCTGTGTATCGTTCACTGTATGGAGGAATATTAGTATGAAATCTATACCACTATGTCTGCATTAATTACATCATTAAATTACAGGTATGTTAAAGAAAGAAATGTGAAAAGTAAACATTTTGCATTTGGTGTAGATTTGGTTCTATACACAGATTTGAGAATTTTAAAGTGTTTTAAACTTTGGGACGACATTTTTGGAAAGTGAGGACCTTTCGGTGGGTCCCCACTTTGACACAAAGGACAGTTTGAGTGTTCAGATTTGGTTTTAAGATTCAGGTTAGAATTAGGTTTAGGTTAGAATAAAGGGAAAGGGTTGCGGTTAGGCATGTAATTGTGATGACTAAAGTTAGGGTCAAGGGGCTAGGGAATGCATGATGGTCCTCACAAGTGAATATGCATGCATGATGGTCCTCACATGTATGGAAAGACAAACGTGTGTGTGTGCATGTAAATAATAAATCACAAATTATGATAAAATTGGTTAATATGCTTTCCATAATGGTTTTATCACAATTATTACTATTAGTTAAACTCATACTTCTAATGGATCATTATAAATAATGTAGATAATTGTAAAACCAAATACAGATATAATTATTTTTTTAACTTGTATAAACATAGTTTGAAGTACCCAGGGCAGTTAAACGAAAAGAGAGACTCCTCCAGTAAGATAATCTACCTGAAACTATAAAAGTGAGTTGACCTTTTGGTGTAAACTGTGTCGATTATCTGGTTTTTGACAGATAGATGTGCACTCAGCTGACCAGACGGGACTTTTGGTGTCTAACCTTCAAAATAAAAGCACAAAAGTTTACAACATTAACAAATGTGTACTTTATAAAGGACAGAGATTCACCGGTAATACTTTATAATAACCATCATTTATAAATGCTAAATTGATTGTTAATTAAACTTAGTTAATAGTTATTGTACTGTTAACAAACAACAAAATTATAATTAATAATAATTACTAATTATTAGTAACGCTTACGTTAACAGTTTATTGTTGCACACATTATAACATGTTATATATATATATATACATACATACAGCATCTGTTAATGATTAAGATACTGTTTGTAAACCTTTAAGAAGTTGTGTGTAAAACATCTATAAACATTACATAGACAGATATTTGTAACACCTTGTTAATATTTAACAATTTGTTTGTAAACATTATTTGGATGGTTATTATAAAGTTATGACTGATGATTATAATACCTTGTTAAATGGTTAATAATACTTTGTAAAGCATCTATAAACATTATTTAGATAGATAGTTAATACTTTGTCAATGGTAAAAGAAGATAAATACTTAATATAGTATATAAAATGTTATAATGTGTACAACAACAAATTAATGCAGTATAAATGTGTTATTGCCTTCTATTCTAAAATGGTTTATCTGAATATTTCTGCATCCTGGGGTCCCTAAACAGTCTTTGAATTCCATAAATGGGGTCTCACTGTAAAACTGAGACTCTGGTGGATCCAATGAGCCCAACTGGATTCATGTGGGATGATGTTAGTTCCCATAGGAAGCCTAAAATGACCTTGTGGTGACCTCTAGGATAATCACAGCCTCATGAAACTTTACAGCCACAAACTAGAGACCTAGAGCATTCAGAGGATGGATGGATCAAACTAGAGACCTAGAGCATTCAGAGGATGGATGGATCAAACTAGAGACCTAGAGCATTCAGAGGATGGATGGATCAAACTAGAGACCTAGAGCATTCACAGGATGGATGGATCAAACTAGAGACCTAGAGCATTCAGAGGATGGATGGATCAAACTAGAGACCTAGAGCATTCACAGGATGGATGGATCAGACTAGAGACCTAGAGCATTCAGAGGATGGATGGATCAGACTAGAGAGCTAGAGCATTCAGAGGATGGATGGATCAGACTAGAGACCTAGAGCATTCAGAGGATGGATGGATCAAACTAGAGACCTAGAGCATTCAGAGGATGGATGGATCAGACTAGAGACCTAGAGCATTCAGAGGATGGATGGATCAAACTAGAGACCTAGAGCATTCAGAGGATGGATGGATCAAACTAGAGACCTAGAGCATTCAGAGGATGGATGGATCAAACTAGAGACCTAGAGCATTCAGAGGATGGATGGATCAAACTAGAGACCTAGAGCATTCAGAGGATGGATGGATCAAACTAGAGACCTAGAGCATTCACAGGATGGATGGATCAGACTACAGACCTAGAGCATTCAGAGGATGGATGGATCAGACTAGAGACCTAGAGCATTCAGAGGATGGATGGATCAGACTAGAGACCTAGAGCATTCAGAGGATGGATGGATCAAACTAGAGACCTAGAGCATTCAGAGGATGGATGGATCAGACTAGAGACCTAGAGCATTCAGAGGATGGATGGATCAAACTAGAGACCTAGAGCATTCACAGGATGGATGGATCAAACTAGAGACCTAGACCAGTATTTTTTAGGGATTATTGATATTTTTTTTATCAATTGTCCAGTGGTTTAATAAAACAAACTGGTTGTGCTGCAGAGATCAGCTCCAGACCGCCGTGTGAATCACACAAAGATGGCCGAAGCAGAACTTTCGTTGGCTCTCTCTGTCTAATTGGCTTACGGCGTGTGCATGCGGAGCTATTATCCTCGCTGGGGGTGTTTGTGGCGAGCTAAGTGGATTGAGAGTGTGTAGAGGTGAAGTTCAGGGAGGATGTTCTGAGAGGTCAGGGACACCAGGAGATCACAGGACTCTCAAATGTTCAGTTTTTAAATGTTTGTTCAGGCTTCATACACATTTTGGACAATGATTTCCAAGACTTTAAACCATCATGACCAAACATTCTGTGATTTCTATGTTTACATAAAAAGTATAATCCGTGGAGGAAGTATTCAGTAAACCAGAGGTGAAGCTATTCAAACTATGGCGCTGCCGTGTGGGTTTATAAAGTGTGTCTGAAGACAATGAATCTACAACACACTAGGGATGTCACGAGAACCGATACTTCGGTACCAAGTCAATGCCAAACTTCTAAAAAAGTGACGGTACTCTTTTTCTGCAGTACCGACGGTACCGTACGATGCCTGTAACGGTCGTTGGTAGGGATGTGACGGTGAGGAAAATGTTCCCACCGGTTAATGAACTTGTGACAACACCGGTGTCACCGATTACACCGGACATTTTACAAGAAGAGATGATGGTCAACATGTGCAGAGCGCTGACTCAGATTTTTTGCCGTCGGGTGGCGGTGTGTCTGGCCTCTCCGGTAGAGCTTTTGCTGCGGGGGTCTACATGGCGCCGCTGCTCTGTGCACACCGGCTGTGATGGCTCCATCCGCCTCGCGGCGATTATCTCATTAATGTCATGGATCCCTTATAGCGTTGGGATTAAACGTGAAATATTGCCAAATAGGTGCGTTTGCTTTTCACTTCAACAATAAATCCTCTGCTCCTACTCCTGCTACTCTGAGCTGACGGACCAGATGCATTCATGGTCAGTATGTAGCGTCCGTCGTCTGATTATCAATTGATAACACGCCGCTGATACGCCAAAATGAACGAAATGGGTCTATTCTTTTTATTTATTACTTAAAGGCATGCCTCTGTTTTTTGTAATGTTCAAATGTTTTTAATAAAAGAGCACGTGTTGAATTACAGTACAGGGATTTATTGTTGTTTTGTTTTTTACCGTGGTATCAAATTTGGTATCGAGATCTTGGAAATTCACTGGTATTGGTATCGACTACTAGATTTCTGGTATTGTGACATCCCTACAACACGCTGTAGACTTCTACCACAACTCTCTAGTGCACAAAGCTCTCGTTGGACGTAGACTCCTGATGATGAGCTCTTTTCTATTTCATGTCATGTTCTCGTCTCACAGCCGGCTGCACACAGAGACCGATATTATGTGATTAGAAGATGAGCTTGTAGCTCGTTGTCTACCTCTCTATGGTTAGAAAGAGCCCTCGTTGGTGTTTTAACAACTTATGAGTTATTGATCCGGGAAGTTTGAATCTGTGAATATCTTTCACACTTTACCGAACTATCGGAGTTAACGAAAGCTTCTGCTGACACTGTTCAGATGCTTTGTTGGGCCGATATCCAATGGGACGCCTTGATGAGCAACGTCATCAATGTCACGATGAGGTTATAGATGTCTGGAATAAGAACTACGACTAGTCCTAATATAGTTGTAGATATCTCTAATGTTAATTCAGGATAGACAAACTGAGCTATTAAATATTAAAACAGCTCGCCATACACAGCTTTAGTTCTGGAGAGCTGACGAAGCGTCCAGATTAAAAACAAAATGCATATTCATATATAAACTGATCGTAACGGCCTTACGGTGGTTTAACCTCCCTCTCTTCTGCCTGCAGGACGGTTACATCGACTTTGTGGAGTACATCGCAGCCGTCAGTCTGCTGCTGAAAGGAGAAATCAACCAGAAACTAAAGTGGTACTTCAAACTGTTTGACCAGGACGGCAACGGAAAGATCGACAAGGAGGAGCTGGAGACCATCTTCTCGGTAATCATCACACAACCAGACACCAGCGTGGTCGGCAATGAGGCTCAACAAAAAACACATGAGAGACAACTGTTGTAGCCGGAGACTTGAAAGGGAAGTAAAGCTACTGAGAAACCTCCCTCATTCTCAGAGTTAAATGTGACCACACAGACATGAAACACATGTTGATATCATTCAGGGTGACTTAGACTTCCCGAGGATATCGTTATCTCTGATGTCCATCCAGAATACACGTCTATAAATCCACTGAGAAAGAGATATTTCAATATTCCCAATACCGATTCCGATATCTGAACTTGCGTATCGGTCGATACAGAGTACCGATACGATACCAGTGTGATATACGCAGCCCCGCACGCAATAAACTGCTCCTCACTGATTGTTCTGACACCTTTCTATCAGACCCAGCATGAACTTGTTCATCAGTTTGAGCTCCAGTAGCTCTTCTATTGGATCGGACAACACGGGCCAGCCTTCGCTCCACACGTGCATCAACGAGCCTCGGGTCTGACGCTGTCGCCGGTTCACCGGTTCTCCTTCCTTGGACCACTTTTGGTAGGTCCTGACCACTGCAGACCGGGAACATCCCACAAGAGCTGCAGTTCTGGAGATGCTCTGACCCGGTCGTCTAGCCAGCACTATCTGGCCCTCGTCAAAGTCGCTCACATCCTTACACTGGCCCAATTTTTCTGCTTCCAACACAAAGTTCAAAGTTCAAAATATTTCCCTTACTGTCTAATATAGTCTGAGTAACGTGACGTCATATCCGTTCCGTATCCGTCAACCAAAACAAACCTCAGAGAGTGTAAAGCGTTGGAGGGTCAGCGTGGATACGACCTGCACCCTCCCATGTTAAATCCAGCGTGGTAAACACTACACATCCAGTAAAGGATGGAAACACTTTGGGTTTCACACATTGACAGGAAAAGCAGAGCTACACAGAGCAGAGCTAAAGCTGCATGCTAACTCTGTCATAATGTTGCGGTTGAGCTGGCCGTCGCTCTCGTCTCCGTGGTCAAATGGGCCGACGCTACGACTGTAGAGCACCCAGACACTGACATGTCTGTTCTCTGCATTGAAACGGCCCCGATGGAGCTGACCATGGATGGATAAAGAGAACGGAGCTGACGGGAGAGCTAGAGACCACCTTGGAGAAGTTAGAGGAAGTAGACACGTGGGATTACGTCTGCTTTTCAAAATAAGGGAACTGTATATACAAAATACATCTATGGAAATCAGATTGATGGATTATATTCACCAGAAGTATAAAACATTATAAATTAAAAAGAAAGCACCACTAATCTGAGAGGGAAATGTCTTTATTCTTTGATTTCTGGGTTGATGGATAAAAAACCCTGACCATAATCTTTTTCTAACTTTAACCAAGAACCAAGAAGCAAAGCACCACAACGCTGTCGTGGATATTGTATTGGAAGATTTTGTAAAGAAATGTAAGGTTATAATAGAAGCTGATCATGATTTAGTTTGCTGTAAAACGACCTAGAAACTGTTTGAACGGACTGAATCAGCCGAGCTGCAGCTGCAGCTCCGCTCCCACCGACAGAACACTGGGCTGGATTAGCTCTGAAATTAGACGTGTTAATCTGCTGAATGAGCTCAATTTATCAGCCGACAGGAAGCTGCTGGAAGTGGGACGACTGACTCCCAACAACCCAGTTAGTCTGGATGTCAAACCAGTCTGAAGGTCTTCAGTGAGTCCAGTCTGCTGTGGAGCGTTTAACCCTCTGCAGCCCAGGATCATTGAGCAGAATTAAATGGGAAATTAAAAGAGAAAATGGTAAATTATTATTATATTTTAGTGCTCAGGATAATCAGACATAATCTAATGTTAAAAATGAAAGAAAAACATTTAAAATCCTGAAACTGAAAATAGCAATTAAATGCAAAAACGTGTATTAGAAAAGGAAAATGAAAACACTTTATTTGCCATTTTCCCTCTTAATTTTAATTCTGGGAAAAATGATTCAAATACCCAACGTTTGATCACAGATTATTAGTGATGCACCGATACCGATAATTTAATGAAAATAAAGTCATAGTATTTCAAGAAAAAAAAGTAATATTACAAGAATAAAGTCATAATTTAACGAGAAAAAAAGTTGTAATATTACGAGAATAAAGTCATAACTTTACGAGAAATAAAATAATGTCCTCCTCCTCTAAAGAGTCAGTTTCCTCCATCAGGTCCGTGTGATTCTTTCTTCAGAATAAACTCAGTTTCTTTCACAATCTCTTCCAGGTCCTGATGCTGATGATAATGTGCTTCTGATGAGCTGAAAGATATATAAGTATAATATAAGTATTTGGTTATTAGTGAAACTTAAACTAAAATAGAACTTCACAAGATGCTCCACGTTCCTCATTTTCACTCTATTTACCCTCTAAAATAACACGTACAATTACTACTTTATAATATTATCACTTTATTCTCTTAAAGTTATGACTTTATTCTCGTAATATTATGCTCCTGTTGTTGTGATTTCTCTCTGACTCAGACTGTGTGTGTCTCCCCCTGCAGGCCATCCAGGACATTACACGGAACAGAGACACCGACCCCGAGGACATCGTCTCCATCATATTTGAGAGGATTGATGTGAAGGGAGAAGGTAAAGAACAATATGCTATAGAGATTAGTATCGTTCCATGAGTTGCTGGAAACACAGTAGCTTTACAACGTGGCGTTACAGCGTGGCGTTACAGCGTGGCGTTACAGCGTGGCGTTACAGCGTGGCGTTACAGCGTGGCGTTACAACGTAAAAAGTAAAACTACTGTAAATAAACAACATCCGTCTTTAGCCTTGCTTACGTAGCGTTGCGGAATAAGCGGAACAACTGGCGTAAAACAACGTTGGGTAAAACAATGTTGGGTAAAACAACGTTGCGTAAAACAACGTTGGGTAAAACAACGTTGCGTAAAACAACGTTGCGTAAAACAACGTTGCGTAAAACAAATAACTCCAGAAGTGGCGGAACTTAAGTACAGAAGTTATGTGACGACTAAATCAACTTTTAACTTCTGGTTTCACACCTGACATGAACGCCAGTCTCCTGGACGAACCCCGACCTCCTCCCTACGTGGCGTTCGCCGCTTTTTATACTTCGTGGTTCACAATTACGTGGATTACATATAAACTGATTTCATGCTGACCATCATCGTGTCTATGGACACGAATCAATACATTACATTTCGTGAGATACGACAAACTGCTGTGCGACTAAACTGCCCATTTAGTTTCCATTATAACCCACCAACTGTCTTTTGACCTTTCACCCCCCCCCTCAGGTGAGCTGACCCTGGAGGAGTTCATTGAAGGAGCCAGAGACCACGAGGACATCATGGACATGCTGAAGAACCTGATGGACCTGACGCCGGTGTTAGTGATCATCGTGGAGGGCCGGACGGGGTGAGAGCGCGGCGCAGCGCCGGAGGTTCACCGGGACGACTAAAGACTGACTGGAGCAGAAATCCTCCCATCCTCCATCCACCCTCACTCCCCTTCAAAATAAGAGAAACGACTTACTCCACCCCCCCGCCCGGCAGTCTTCTTGAAGACGTCTTTTGTTTGGTGGTCAGAGTGAGGCGGCGGGAAACAACGGACGCTGAAGATGTAAAACTTTGCGATGGACTGCGATTGGCCGTCCGGCGGCTCGTCTCCAGGTTGAAAAACAAATTCATTTTGGAAAAAGACGTTTTCCAGCATCCTTCCACAAATCTGTCTGTCCCCTCTGTCACAGAGATCACGTTGTTTGTTCAAAAATGTTCAAACCTATAGAACTTTATTTTGAATTATAGCGATGACTCCAGTTTCCAAAGATACCAGATACGACCACGGCTGGGTGTCGAACCTCAACACCTCTTTGGTACCAACTCCAGATTGCACCAAAAGTTGTTACTGACTACTTTTACATGCACATTAATATTCCACTAATATAGTGAATTTGATAGGCGTCATGTAATGTTTGGATATTCTGAATTAGGCAGTCCGCCCAGGTGACACTTTGACCACGGCCCCGGGAAGCACCTTCATCCCGAGCCTTTCCAAGCCGACCTAGAGCCGGTGGTGGCGCACCGCCTCGTATGCGGGACTACCCAGCCTGCCGTGTGTCGCTCACACCCTCCAGCTGGCTGTTAACGAGGCTCTTTAGGCTCAGAGAAGTACTCGTATCGGTACTCGTATCGGCGAGTATCCAAATGAGTACTGAAAAAAAGTGGCATCGATGCATCCCTAACAAAAACAGTAATTTGACCTCTCAGAACACGGGAGCTGCCGGTCTACCGCTGCATCCATCAGTTCATGTTTTAGGGCTGCAACTAACAATTATTTTCATCGTCGATTCATCTGCTGATTACTTTTACAATCAATCAATCATTTAGTCTAGAAAATAGAGAAAAATTACGTCTTCAAAAGTCTCATTTAGCCAAACAGTCCAAGACTTTACGATATTCAGGACTCAGTTGATGTTTTGCATTTTTCTACAACAAATGTGTTAAATTTGCCGTGTCGTGGTAACACTGCGATAGTGATTTCGACCACCACAGTTAGAGGCTGGTTGGGTCTCTTCTGAGAGCAGTGCATGCTGGGAGGAGTCTGTCTTTGCTCTGACGCTGCTGATCCTCTTAATGCGTTAAAAGGTTCAGCATCCTGAGCCGTAATGGAGCAGATTTACAGACAGCTTCACCTCCACGGAGGGTTGTTTCTTAAAGACAAGCGACCGGCAGGCTGGAGGAGGAAAATATGAACTCAAAAACGTCCTCAAACTGATTTACTTTCATTAAACTCAAATAAAAAAGGCAGCAAATATAGTTTCCGATTCTGTCTTCCACCACAGAGCGTGTTCCAGGACTAAATAATCATCAACAACCGCTGGATCAGCTCCTCTGGCACCGGGCCAGTCCAGAGAGACACCGAGGCTAAACTAGGCCAAACCAAGCCAAACCACAGCGCGCCATGCAAGGTGTGATTAACATCTAAATAAAGACACAAATAAGATAATAAAGAAGACATAACATGTTAATCAGAGAGCTTCAGACTGATGCAGGCTACTGTTTCCCCCCGTTTCCAGTCTTTATGCTAAGCTAAGCTAACCAGCTGATATCTGTAGCTTCATATTTAGTGTTCAGACATGAGAGTGGCGTCAATCTGAACATCTAATGTGTTCACACCAAGAGGGAAGATCATTTTCACCTCGCTTTACTCGCACGAGTTGGACCGCCGGTATCATTTGTTTCATCATTTCCTTTAAGACACACCTAAACATTAGTCTCTCGTGGTTTCAGATTTCACTGATGGGAATGTTTAACGTTAATTAAGATAAACTCTAATCATACTTTTACGTTATGAATATTCGGTTTTAATGAGGAACACAAAATCTGACAGTTTTTATGCACAAAAATAAAGTTTAAAATTGAAGGAAACTTCGTCCAAAACGTTTAAAACCTTCAAACTGTCATTCATTGGGTTTTATTTTGAAGGACGACAGGTTTACTCTGCTTCAATGTGTTTCCACATTTGTGAGAAACTCTGAGGACGTCTGACTGGATGAACAACGGGTAAATAACATTTTATTTTTATTTCACAGCGTTTAGTCGTCGTTAGTTTTGTGCGCCTGGTCTCTTATTTTGAAGTCAAAGGGAATCTACTGAATGAGTTGTAAACATTTGTACTTTTTATACGATGACGAGATCAAGACGACGGAGAGGAATGTTTGCGTAGAGGAAACCGATCACGGACTAGAGAGGAGGCCGTTTTGTCCTTAAAGCTGCTTACTGGTAGTCGTACGGTCAGATCTGATCTGCAGGTTGGCGGCAACGCTGACAGTTCTTAATGTGCAATAGAGAGACGTTCATGTCAACCAATCATTTTTTGTGTTGCCTTATCAATAAAGTTTTTAAACAAAATGTGTGTCATTTCCTTTAAACTGACATCATACGACGGTGTAGCAGGGCCGCTTTAGGTAAAAAAAATAAAGATTACGGAGCCGGGGGAGGGGGGTAATATGAGAAAATAACTGAATTTCTGAGATTACAGTGGCAAATTTACAAGAACAAAAACTCACACATCTGCTAATTTATAAAGTCATAAATTTACGAGAAAAAAATGTGGATATTCTTTGAGATTAAATTCGGAAATTTATGAGAAATTATTTTTTTTTATATTCTCTGAGAACAAAGTCGTAAATTCACGTGAAAAAACTTGTATATTCTCTGAGATTAAAGTCCTACAACATCAGCACATCTGGAGATCCCTGGTTTTACCTGGACAGGAAGGACCTGAAGCTGTCAGATAAACGTAGAGGAGTAAAGAGTAGGATATTTACCTCCGAGATATGGCAGAGTAGAAGTAGAAAGTAGCATAACATGGAAATACTCAAGTAAAGTACAAGTACCACAAATTTGTACTTAAGTATGGTACTAGAGTAAATGATGAAATAAACATACACAAATGGGATAAATTAATCTTTATTTTTATTTAAAAATATAGAAAAACAAACATCATAAAAATCTTTCGGTTCTGTTTTGGTCCGCGTGTTGTTTTATTAGAAACAGGAAGTAGTTCTTCACCACGGAGCAGTTTGTTTCTTCCACCTGGAGGTTTCACTTTTCATCAGTCCAGAAACTCCATGTTCTTGTAGCCATCGTTGAATTCTGGTACATAAAGTCTGCGTTGAGTTTCCGCCGACTGAGACGTAGAAGTAAATGCACGGACATCTCACATGCATCTTTTATCGTCCGTGCAGGTTTCTCCTCGCGGCAAACCGACATTCTCAACGCTCCTCAAAGTTCTCCATTTTCTCCGCCCATCTCCGTCCGCGTAGTTAGAAAATGTTAGATGTGCACGGACGACAAAAACCTGCCGTACGTAACCCCATGAAGGGTCGTGTCTGTCTTCAGACTTGTTTCGGATATTTTTCTGACTTTCTTTTGGAAATTTTTGGAATTTTTTTGACAACTCTTTTACTTTATTAAACATTTTTTTCAGACATTATTCTCATTTTATTTTGTACAAAAGCCCTCACACATTCACATATCTGAGGGTCAGAGGTCAAGGGACCCCTTTGAAAATGGACATGATAGTTTTTCCTCGCCAGAATTTAGCGTAAATTCATTGCATTATTTAACCTCCTTCACGACCAGCTAGTGTGACATGGTTGATACCGATGGATTCATCAGGTTTTGTAGTTTCATATGATACCAGGATCTTCACTCTAGCTTTAAAACTGAGCCGCTGCAACCTATAAACAAGTTGCGTTAATGCATTAAAGAAATTAGTGGCGTTAAAACAATTAACGTGTTATCACATTAACATTTAACAGCCCTGTATAAAACATGATGTTATTGTAACTTTGATCGTGCTGTTATTGCCCGAACTAACTAGTTGAGGATTGTTTGTTTTTGTCTTGTATTGATCATGATGCAGTCCAACGGGGTTCTGTATAGATCATGTTAGCAACACAATCTGAGCCTGAAGACCAAAGTGTCGACAAATGTAAGAACAAAAGAGCTCGCCGGTTGAGTCCGACACCAGAACCGGTGCTTACGGTGGATGTTGTTGTCGTGTGGTCTGTGTTTGGTCAATAATTCAGAAGAAGAAGAAGACAGAGTGATTGGAAGCTCCTCCTCCTGACTGATTGATCAGCGTCTGGGTGCGTTGCTCAGCGGCACGTGTTCAGGAGGGGATGTAGGTGCGTTTTCTAACCTTTGACCTCTCACAGCTGTTTAGGTTTCTCCTCCTGCCTCAGCAGGCTGACGTACAGATGCAGGAAGGAGTGGCAGACGCCCACGGAGCAGTACGCCGAGGTGGCCAGCAGGGGGAGGAAGGGCAGCTTCTGTTGCCACGGCAACAGGGGGAAGACGACCTCGCAGGCGACCGCCACGGCGAAGAGCCCCAGCAGGTAGACGGACTCCAGAGGACGGAGCAGAGAGCCCTGACCGCTGAGAGGAGAGAGCGAGAGAGTCGGTAATCTGATTACTACAGGAGGGATCTCTGCAAAGCACTCTGGGTAATGGAGTCTTTGTATATAACGTGTTATATTATATATTCTACACAATGATGTGTTTACCTGTGAAGTTTCCTCAGAGCCGTGAACGAGTAGATGGTAAACATCAGCATCAGAACCACTTTGATGGGCAGCTCTGCAACACATTTAATAAACCTCATTATATTATAATATTCAGATACAACATCAGTAAGGACAATTACATTAATACCTTTTTAATTATTTAATTATTTATTCATTTTTATTTTATTTCTTCATTTTATTTTTTCTTGTTATTTTGTGTTTTGTTTTTATCCTATTCCTATCCTAATATTCTTTTCTGTTATTTTCTTTCATCATTTTTATTTTTTTATTAATATTTATTAATATTTTATATTTATTTATTCGTGTTATTTTGTGTTTTGCTTTTATCCTTAATATTTATACTTATAATACTTATAATTATTATTTCATTTTTTTTCTTTCATTCATTCATTTTCACCATTTATTATTATTTTATTTATTATAATTTTTTTTCTAGTTATTTTGTGTTTTTATCTTTAATATTTTTATTTTTATGTTATTTTCTTTTATTTATTCATTTTCATAATGTTTTTTATTTCTATTGTTATTTATTTGTATTGTATTTATGTATTCATTTTTCTTATTATTTTGTGTTTTGTTTTATTTTCTTTCATTCATTCATTTTAATAATATTTTAATATTTTTTGTATTATTATTTATTGTTATTTTATTTATTAATTTGTATTTTATTTTTTTCTTGTTATTTTGTGTGTTTTTTATCCTTAATATTTGTTCTTTTTTATTTCTGTTATTATTTTCTTTATTTTATTTTCGCTATATAAAATATAATGATTGAAGGAATGATAAAAGTATGAAAAACGTAATATGTAAGTAAATGTAAATTTATATTAACTCCTGCAATAAAATCTAAAAAAAACAAAAAATTTACAAAAAAAATAAAAATCAGCTGTGAGAATCTCAAGAGGTCAGAGGTCAGAGGTCACAGCTGATAGAACTAGAGAGAAGAAGAAGAAATGTTTAAATCCAGTGGTGGAGGAAGTTCTGACTCCTCGTCCTCCACGCTTAGTTTCCTCGGGTTAGTGTCCGTCTGGTGTTTTACCTTCGGGGGTGAAGAGCAGCGGGAACAGCGAGTAATGACCGGTGGTGGTCAGAACCAGGAAGATCCCAGCATCCTCTCTGCTCTCAACCGCCAGGATGCTACAGTAAGCAGAAACAGACCAAAAAAAACCTTCAAAACAAAAGTCACTTCACATTTACCTCCTCTCAGAATACACAACGCTGATGCTGTAATCTGTGTATATAATATTTACCTCTGAGGTGTCGGAGAGTAGGAGTATAAAGGAGCAGAAAATAGAAACAGTACTCGGCTGACCTGAGAGGCAGGATGGCGAGGAGGATGGCCTTCTCGTGGACGTGCCAGCCGAACATGAAGGAGCCCAGAGCGCAGAGCAGCAGGCAGCGCAGGAAACCACGAGCACCGCGAGGACGCCGCCAGATGGATGCCACTGCCGGCTGCAGAGAGGAAAAGAGACAGAAAACAGAGTTAGACCTCCCTCTGCCGCCCGTTTCTTTACAGTGGTACTGTTTACTACTGTGTTTCTTTACTGAACTCTACTGCGTTTTACTGAACTCTACTGTGTTTTGTTCACCTCAGCCTGCTGGCGTTTGCAGCATTTCGCTGCATATGAAGAGTGAAAAGTGTGAATGTGTGAAACGTTATCAGTCACAGTTCGTTGTGACTCACCAGGATGGACAGCAGAGTGCAGACGAGTGTGATGGAGGGAGTGACGGAGGGGAGGACCGAGTGCTGAAACTCCTGAACCAACCCGCCCGTCATAGAGGCTCGAGGAAGCTCCGTCTCCTCCAGCAGCTTCAGACGAACACCTGAACAGGTAGACGAGTCCGTTACAGGCAAATCAATGTTCTGGCTTTGTATGCTCCAAATAATAATTCACTTTTAACATCATTTTCTTTCACTAATCACCAAAAATCTACAAATTGGAAAGTGGTAGTAGCAATTTACGTTTGTAAAAAGAAAAGTTAATAAGTGATCAGACGGGGCGTTACGGAGTCTCACCGAGCACCGCCAGGCTTTTGTCCAGCATGTTGTAGAGAGCCCAGATGTTTGGGGCCCAGTAGGCGTGACAGAGGCCCCGCTTGAAGGGGAAGAGACGGGAGAGGACCTGAGGGAGCTGACCCTGGAATAAATAACATAATCTCAGAAACATAAAGTCAAACTGTAAAAGGTGTGCAGTAACTCCGGCCTGAAAGTCAGGGTTTCTCCTGCATATAGAGAATTACGAGACGGGCGCCTGAATTTCGTCCCGCCTCCAGCTCTCGACAAAACGCCGTTTGATGTTTTAATGTAGTTTATACGCCAGCTGGCGTTTATAAATGCTGTGGTAAAGCCGCCTCTACATGTGTGCCTTAAAAGTTTCACAATGAACACAAGATCTTTTAGTAGATCTAACCTCTTAAGTTTGCTTTCAAAGTATACCAGATTGATTCATTTAACTTTAAATGTAATAAATCTTCTTCCGGGGGAGCATGACCCCCCTAGAGGGTCCGAGGTCCACCCACCACAGTCTCATAAAATCCTGGATTGTACCACCTCTGCCTCATTTGGAGCCAGGAAAAACACTGAAAGCGGTTACATTAAATCAAAATGTTCATATTTAAGAATCCCGGACGAGCCCCCAATTGTTACATTCCCCTCCGTTTAAGGTCCAGGGAAATATTTTTACTTACGTCAAATGCAGTGGCAGAATCAAGCGGCACGTGTGGGACGGCAGATATGAGCACCGAACTTGACTGCAGCTCTAACTGCCGCATCTTTAACGCAATTTCTGCCTCCAACTTTCTCAGTTCCAGCTACCTCCGGAGCTGAGAAAGTTAGTAAGGGAACTCGGCACAGGAACACAGTGCTACGGCTAACAGGAACTCTTTTGCATTAATACCTTCCCACAATCCTCTGCAACATTCCTGCACACAGCCCAGCGACACATTTCAGACTGAATTCTGTGTATTGTTCTCCAACGTTTGTAGAGGAAGACTCTCCACTCACCATGGCAATGAAGGGGCCGAAGGAGAGAGCGCAGACGGAGGCCACGATGCCGCCCAGAGCCAGCAGACGGAGCGGACTGAAACTCCTCCACCGGACGGAACCGTCTGCACACAAACAAAAACACACAAACTCACTAAACGATGAATTTAGGAGAACACTAAGAGCTGTTTTTTGTTTGGACGGTGCCAAGTTGTTGATAGGTTGAGTGGACATCTACTGACCTGTTATCTCCCCCTAAAAAGACTAGAACGGGTCTATTGTGGCTCTCAGAGGGTTAATCGTCTAACTTATCAACACTAAGAGTGAACAGGGGAGTGTGTCGTACCTTTGTTGTCCTGAGTGAAGCAGTAGCTCCTCAGCAGGTAGATGCCGTAGGCCGGAGCCACGTACAGGTAGATGTGCTTCAGGTTGAGCAGGATGGAGAACAGCAGCGCCCCCTGCAGGTGACGAGACTGTTGCAACACAGACAACAGAAGCAGTTCAAATGAAATACTGGTTTTTATATTTTACATTTAGAGCTTCATCTGAAGTACGAGTCGGTACCTGCAGGTGTTTCGCCACCGACAGCAGCAGGAAACCAAACAGGAAGCCGTTATACTGGAAATGAATATCTGAGAGAAAACGTGAAGGACGTTTCATCGTGTTTATAGAGACGATCGAGGCTCAGAGCAGACGTCAACTTAACCACTAATACCAGACAACAATGCAAGAATATATTCATTATATGAAATTAAAGACTCATTCATTCATATTCATAACTATGTTTTCATTAGTGTATAATCAGCTAAAACTAAGAATCGTTGTGTTTTCGTTAGCTTAGAATGAGTCCTTCATATCTACACAGGGAGCGGGTCCTCTTCACGGAGTCCTCCATGTTTCTACAGTAGTCCAGAACGGACAAACCAAACTCTGGCTCTAGAGAAAGACTTTCACGTTTTTATGTTACCTGAAGGCCGCCGTAGTTCTCCGACACGCTTGTGGAACTGCAGAGTGCTAAACCGTGGTAGTTCTTTATCGGCCTCCTGATGCAAAATGATCCCAAACTTCTGATTTAAGATGAACAAAAGCTAAAGAACATCCTGATTCTCTCTGATTGAATATTGTGTTTCTGGCGTCACAGCTGAAGGATACGGTCGACGATGAGGAGGCCGAAGTTCCAGAGCAGCAGAACAGCCAGGACGAAGGACGGACGGTTCAGAACGTCCCGAGAGCCTTTCTGCTCCTGAACGCACCTGCAGCACCTGGAGGAGGACGCAGCCAATCAGGACGAAGCTAAAGAAACACTGCATGTGGCACATTTTGTCTCGATGTACGAGACATTTAGTCAGTCGCTCATTTAATCACAATTCTGAGAGAAACTTTGAGGAAAAGTCCCAGAATGACGTCGATGTTTCAGCTTATTGTTTTTATTCTAATGTGATGTTAGAGAACAGTTTGTTGTCTCTCTCTTCACTTTAATACAAGACACACAATTTTAATTCAGTTTTTATCTGAATCACCTTCGTGCTGTATAATTAAAACCGTCTCTGTGTGTGGGATGGATGAAGATTTAATAAGAGTTATTAAAGACTGAGTTGTGGGGAGACTCACTCTCTGACAGCGTAGATGAAAACCAGATCGGTGAAGATGACCGACAGCCTCTGGAAGAGGACCGTCGACGGGCTGGCGTAGTTCAGGTTCTCCACCACCAGCATGTTTCTGTCGAAGTGCTGAGCCACGTGGGACAGACCGAACTCGAACCAGGCGAACAGAGGAGGGTAGTCCAACGTCCACTCGGACGTGTTCTGCAGGAACAAAACGTCATTATAACTCACCAGTTAAAGCTGCAACACCGAAAGATAATTCAAATGTTTTGTGACGTGTGTACGCTGGCAAATAAGCGACACATCTTTAAATTGTGGGATTTTTCTGAGGGGTTTGGCGTACACAGTTTCCAAAGTCTGTTGAGCTCAAATTACAATCTAATGAAAAAACGTAAGTGAAACCAATCTTCATGTCAGGCGAGGTGGCAAACGTCAGAATAAAAACACTACAGGAGATCTTGTGATGGTTAGAAAGATATTAAATCTACTCTCTGAGGGACACTTCCTGTCTGAAACAACAACAACAACACAATGACTCCTCCGTCATACTGACCTCATGGTACCACCTGGACACCGGCAGACTGTGTGTGATGGCCAACCAGTTCCTGTGCACCTCGAAGTCTGTGGAATGACTGACAGACAGACACAAAGGAAGATTAACAACAGTTCACTAACTCACTGGAGGCAAAGTCACACCAAACTCCATACAGAACACTGGCCTTTAATGTAGACTCACTGATTAGCAGATGTACAAGTCTGGTTTAATGTGACAAAGAGCTACACACTATCTGAAAAGCTCTCCGGTGGTAGACATGATTTTATATACGACAGAAATATTCAGACACCAACACAATAGTTAGACGTAGAATGCTATTTTGTTAACTTGTGTGATGAAATAACGGCCATGTCAGATTATTGATTTGAGAATTAAAGCCACAAATAAAGTCAAAGCAAAGGAGTTTACAGACTGTGATGCTGCTTCTTGGACTGTGTCAGCCCAGAATAAACCAGAGGTCATTATTGAATCAGTTAAGGTGTTAAACCGTGTTTTACAAAATGTGCCTGTTGGCAAATAAACGAGCCCTCCTTAAAGGTTCTGTTTGTAACTTCTTCCAGGTATAAATCATTGCTGGTCGGTGTCTCCTGGTCTCGCGTGTGTCTCCGCTGTTCAGACTCAGACTCCAACACAAACTCCAGTGAAGCACCAAAACCTCTTGGTTGTATCTAGTGAAGCTGTTAAACAGTGTTGGCCGCGGTCGGAGGACGCGGAGGAGACCGGAGCTTTGGTCTCCAGGACCGGAGTCTCTGCTCCTCTGCTCCTCTGCTCCTCTGCCTGCCTTCACTCACACACCGCGCTCCTTCTCTCTCTCTCTCTCCACCTCTCCCGTGCATGCTGCTCACTCCACACTGCAGAAGAGTTAGTTTAGCTCTGAGAATATCTAGTGAATGTTCAGTGGACGTTTGTGCAGAAATAACTGCTGCAGCTCCTCCAGACCAACAGAGGTTTCCCGTGTCTGGTGAAGTGACGGGGCTCCGCAGAGAGAAAGGTTATCGTCTCCGACCGAAACTCCGGCGTCTCCCCCGTTCCCTCCGGCCGCGGTCGGGAGGCCGAGGCGGGAAAAGCCAACACTAGGATCAGCATTGATTCATGGAGAGACCTTGGTCTGGTCAGCTAACATTACTGCCAAGCAGCTGAAATATAGAGTGATATTGTGCTTTTAGCTGACGTGTGTCTCCTCACTGTGTTGAGTGATGCTCCTTCATGTCTATGTAGAGCGAGCACAAGCGCCAGCAACAGGACGCTGACTTTAGTTGACTTAACGACCTCAGGTGAAGCTGTTAACAAGACATTATGATTCTCACATAGAGGCCCTTTAAATGTTATTTAGGTTGTTTTGAGTCTCTTTTCTGCCTTCTCGTTTTATTTGTTGTTGTTTTAGGTTTTGTTTCATCCCATTTGTAGGTTAATGTGTGCATATCTCAATGGATAGTTAAACTAAACTGATCAATCAGGTAATGTGCTCCTCTGCAGCTGATGCTAACATGCTAACATGCTAACAACCTGAGCAGCAGATCTTAGATTATCTATCTACAGAATCAATCAATCGCTCTGAAACTTCTCCACTAGGTGTAACAGGACCATAGTAAAGGATTCCCACTCACTAGGCGTTGATAAACAGACATTTGAGGAGAGAAACAGCCAAAGATAAAACTGGAAACCAGCTGCAGCTGTCAGCGGCGGCCATGACAGTGACGTGTACGTCTCAATTCAAAACTTTATTGACAGCTTCCGTGTCTGACACTGAACACTGAACTTCCGGTTTAAATATATGTTATATTATATTTACCAATATGTTAATAAACAATCATCGGAGAAAACCTACCACCTGCTATGTGATACCTTTATAGTTTATTTCGAGTTTTTATTTTTATTAAAAGTTTTTTTGTTTTTTTATTTCAAAATGTCAGTATCCATGGTAACAGCAGAAAACATTAAAATCATCTACAGACAGAAGAAGCATAAACAAAAACAAAGAGCTGTGACAAACATAAAAAGACAACAGAAATGAAACAAAACCAACATAAAATAAAAAACACAATAAAAAAATAAAAAAGACCATGCGAATTATAAAAAACATTTTATATATATATATATATTATATATATTTATAATATAATTAAGAATGTATGTATATATAAACACACACACACACACACATATATATACATTCTTAATTATATTATCAACAGTGGCTGAAGAAGTATTCAGATCTTTTACTTAAGTAAACCAAATAGCAATACAGTGTAGAAATGCTGTTACAGTAAAAGTCCTGCAATAAAAGTACAAACATATTCACATCTAAATATGCTTAAAGTACCAACAGTAAAAGTACTCATTATGCAGACTAATGTCTATTACCTGTATATTATTGTATTATAATGATTGATGCATTAATGTGTTCATCACTTTAATGTCGCAGCTCATTTTAATGACTTTATATACTGCTGGGTAACTTGTTTCACCATGAAGTTATATATTTATCTATAATCATTTTTATATTTTTTTAATAATCTGTAAAGTAAATTTCAGATAAATATAGTGCAGTAAAAAAGTACAATATTTACCTCTGAGATGTAGTGGAGTAGAAATAGACATTTTATTTATTCATTCATTTATTTATCTATTTTTTTATTTTATTTTTTTTATAATTTATTTATTTTTTGTCGGTTATTTCACAGCGACCACAGTGATTCTGATAGTTCCTACAGTGCCTGAATGCAGCATCAGGCCGGATGTGACGTCCTCGAGCTGTATAACTGTTTCCTGTCTGTCAGACTGATCTCCTCCATGGTGTAACCTGACAGAGCCTGTTTCTCTGGTTTTAAACTGTTTTAACTGAACTTTACTGAAACTATTAACTCAACAGCTTCCAGGATGAACGCGCTGCAGCTGGTCAGAACCTGCAGAACCTTTAATACATCCATGGTCAGAACCTGGAGAGGTGAGTTACTGTTTATAAACAGAGGAAGAAGAAACTGCTCCCTGACCGCAATGCACCCTGGGACCAGAGATGTGTTAAAAGTACTAATACTACACTGTAGAAATACTCTGTTACAGTAAAAGTACTAATACTACACTGTAGAAATACCCTGTTACAGTAAAAGTACTAATACCACACTGTAGAAATACTCTGTTACAGTAAAAGTACTAATACCACACTGTAGAAATACTCTGTTACAGTAAAAGTACTAATACCACACTGTAGAAATACTCTGTTACAGTAAAAGTACTAATACTACACTGTAGAAATACTCTGTTACAGTAAAAGTACTAATACTACACTGTAGAAATACTCTGTTACAGTAAAAGTACTAATACCACACTGTAGAAATACTCTGTTACAGTAAAAGTACTAATACTACACTGTAGAAATACTCTGTTACAGTAAAAGTACTAATACCACACTGTAGAAATACTCTGTTACAGTAAAAGTACTAATACCACACTGTAGAAATACTCTGTTACAGTAAAAGTACTAATACTACACTGTAGAAATACTCTGTTACAGTAAAAGTACTAATACCACACTGTATAAACAGTAAAAGTACTAATACTACACTGTAGAAATACTCTGTTACAGTAAAAGTACTAATACTACACTACAGAAATACTCTGTTACAGTAAAAGTACTAATACCACACTGTATAAACAGTAAAAGTACTAATACCACACTGTATAAACAGTAAAAGCACTAATAAGAGTACTAATTAAGAGTAAAAAAACTAAAAACATACAAAGTGGTATCAATCTGAACATCTAAGAGAGGGAGAGGATTTTACTTAATGTCTAACTTTTCCTTTTTAAGGTTAACATGTTTGTTTTTTGTGTGGCAGGTTTCCACGTGACGGCGCCCGCGATGACCTTTGACATGAGGAAGGTTGAACTAATGCCTCTGGAGCAGCGGAAGCTCACTTTCAACTCCCACTCCATGGTGACGGAGCTGGAGAGCAGCGGTCAGGAAATTAAACTAAATAAAAATAAGAAGCATTGATCGTCTTCTCCTGAGGAGTTATAAATCTGAACCTGTCCACCGTCGCTGCAGGTCGTCATTGACAACACGTTGTTTTTATGTTGTTCAGGTTTCGAGAAGCGTCAGGCGGAGCTGATCGTTTCAGCTCTCGTCACCCTGGCAACGGCCAACATGGACATCGTTTATAAAGACATGGTGACCAAATCACACCAGGTAGGAAGAGACAATTTAAACCAGTTAGATTAGTGTTTTTTACACTTTAATTTTCATTAAAGTTTTCCATATTTCTAAACATACAAACCCAACAGATGTGTTAATAAACAGTCAAACAAACCTAAAAATAAATAAATAAATAAAATAAAAGACTTGTTTGGGAGTTACCTTACAAACAGAGAGGACAGAGTTTTCTTTTGTTGTTTCTTGGAGGAAATCGCGCTGCAGCAGATCATGGCTCACCTGGACTCCATCAGGAAGGACATGGTGATCCTGGAGAAGAGCGAGTTCGCCAACCTTCGCTCTGAAAACATGGTACGACGACACGTCAACATTTTACTTCTTTAATCGCATGAGTCCACATAAAAGTATCTTAGTTTACAGAGATAAACTAAGATACTTTATCACTGTAAAGTGTCTTAGTTTACAAAGATAAACTAAGATACTTTATCTCTGTAAAGTGTCTTAGTTTACAAAGATAAACTAAGATACTTTATCTCTGTAAACTAAGATACTTCATCTCTGTAAAGTGTCTTAGTTTACAGAGATAAACTAAGATACTTTATCTCTGTAAAGTGTCTTAGTTTACAGAGATAAACTAAGATACTTTATCTCTGTAAAGTGTCTTAGTTTACAAAGATAAACTAAGATACTTTATCTCTGTAAACTAAGATACTTTATCTTTGTAAAGTGTCTTCGTTTACATAGACAAACTAAGATACTTCATCTCTGTAAAGTGTCTTAGTTTACAGAGATAAACTAAGATACTTTATCTCTGTAAAGTGTCTTAGTTTACGGAGATAAACTAAGATACTTTATCTCTGTAAAGTATCTTAGTTTACGGAGATAAACTAAGATACTTTATCTCTGTAAAGTGTCTTAGTTTACAGAGATAAACTAAGATACTTATTTCCCCAAACAGTTATTTTCTGACATTTCCCAAAACTGATGTGAGTGATTATTTTAAGTTTTTATTTTCTTGTAGAAAATGAAGCGAGAGTTGGAGCAGCTACAGAACAGACTGAAGGTCAGAAGGTGTTTTTATATTTTTATATTTAACTGCTGTGTCACTGTTGGTTTTTAAGACTTCAGCTGTTTTAACTGTTTGTTGGAATATAAAGCAACGTTTGTTATAATCTACCGTATGTTGAGATGTTTGATTTGTGGATGTTTGTGTTCAGGAGGAGAGTCTGAAAGTCCGAGCAGAAACCAAACTGGACATCAACCTGCAGAGCAGCCGGATCACTGACGGGGTGAGACGAAGACGAGAGAGAGGGACAACAGGGAGTTAGTTAGTTATAGATAATTAAAAAAGTAAAGTTTGTGTTTTTCTTAGTTTACTGAACAGGAGAAGAAGCTGATGGAGGCCAGTACAGACTTCCATCACAAGGTAAACGGACTGTATAATACCACCATCTCATCCCATGTGATTGGTTGTTGATGTGGCTGGTTGATGACATCACCACCATGTGTCTCCCCGTGGTCAGAAAGCCGACCTCGAACACGACAACATGGAGATCAACAGGAAGATCGACCTGCAGGTGGCGTCGCTCAAAACCGTCCTGGAGTCCCTCAAACTGGAGACGGTCCGCTACCTCGCAGGTACACCGTCACATCGTCACATTAAACAGTACACTGATGTACAACAGCAACATTTTAATATTTATTATTATTTATGTTTTTCAGACATCTTACTAATATTTTTCAGACATTTTATTCAAATTTTTAAGACATTTTACCAATATTGTTAAGACATTTAACTAATATTTTTAAGACATTATTTTTCGGTCATTTTATCAACATTTTACTAATATGTTTTGGACATTTTATTCATATTTTTAAGACATTTTACTAATATTTTTAAGACATTTTACTAATATTTTTCAGACATTTTACTAATATTTTTCAGACATTTCACTAATATTTTTTAGACATTTTACTAATATTTTTAAGACATTTTACATATATTTTTCAGACATTTCACTAATATTTTTCAGACATTTTACATATATTTTTAAGTCATTTTACTAATATTTTTAAGACATTTTACTAATATTTTTAAGACATTTTACTAATATTTTTAAGACATTTTACATATATTTTTCAGACATTTCACTAATATTTTTCAGACATTTTACATATATTTTTCAGACATTTCACTAATATTTTTAAGACATTTTACATATATTTTTAAGACATTTTACGTATATTTTTAAGACATTTTACATATATTTTTCAGACATTTCACTAATATTTTTCAGACATTTCACTAATATTTTTCAGACATTTTATCAACATTTTACTAATATGTTTTGGACAATTTAATCATATTTTTAAGACATTTTAATCATATTTTTAAGACATTTACTAATATCTTTTGGACATTTATAAAAAACTTAAAAATTTGCTTGATAATTGAATAGAAACATTTCCAGTGTCTGCCACAAATTTTTGCATGTAAACTATTTATTAATAATTGATGCAGTATCACCAAACATAATATGGCGATATGCAAGTGCATCGATATTTTCTTACATCTCTAATTATAATAACAGATCCTCATTTATTTGTCGATTATATTTTGTATCATTAATCTTTTTATTTTTAAAGTACAAATACCTCAGTTTTGTACTTAAGTGCAGTACTTGAGTAAAGATATTTAGTTAGTTACACAGAGAAGTGAGATGAAGTAGTTTTTGGTTGAAGGTGTTTTGTCTCCTGTATTCGTCCACAGCGACGGTGTTCTCCTGCCTCGCCATCGCTCTGGGAGTCTACCGCTTCTGGAGGTGAAGGATCCACCGACGGACTCGTTTAACAAAGTGGTTCCAGTGAACTCGACGACACTGAGATCTATGGAGTTTAAAAACCTGCTGCTGCTTCAAAATGTCACCACTTAATGTTTAAAGTAAAGTTTAACTTAAGTCGAAGTATTGCTGGCAAAATGTACTTAAAGGATCAAAAGTAAAAGTACTCAGTACGCAGAAGAATTGTAAGCACTGGTACTGTAAAGTACCTATAACACATGGACTCAAGTACTGTATATAAGTAGTGTTGAGGTATTTATACGTTACTTGAGTATTTCCATTTAATGCTACTTGATAATCTACATCACAACATTTCATTTACTTAAAGAAGTACCAGTACAACCGTGTAAAAATACTCTTTACAAGTAAACTGAATGATATTAAATGCAGGACTTTTACTTGTAACAGAGTACTTTTAAATTGTGGTATTACTACTTTTACTTAAGTAAATGTACTTCTTCCAACAGTAAATATTTCCCTCGTACATGTGGTGGGCTAGAGATATAAAGCAGCACGTAAAGGTACAAGTACCTCAGAAGTATACTTAGTTCACACTATCTGCATGAAGTAGTGAACATATTTTGGGTGAGTTTAAAAGCACATTTTTATATCCGTAACCTGCGTTGCCATGGAAACATTTTATTTTATTGTCGGCACAATAACTGAATATTTAATGAAGGTGTTTACTTTTATTTTTATTTGATTGTGTTGAATCTGATGTTTCATTATTGATTGATTTAAATGTGTTTGACGTTAAGAATAAACTGATTCTCTGTTGGACGGCAGAATGAAAACACAAATAAAGATTTTAAATAAAAAGATATTTAAATGCATGTGAGGTTTTTATAATTATATAACAACATACTGAAAATGTGACCAAAGTGGAGAAAAAGAGAAAGAAAGTAAAGAGGAGGATGGGGAAAGATTGAAGGAAAAAGAGTAAGGAAGTAAAGAAAAAAAAAGAAAAGAAACAAGTAAAGAAAGAAGAGAAAGAAAAGAGAAAGTAAAGAAAAGAAAAAAGAAGAGAAAGTAAATAAAAAGAAAAAGAAACGAGAAAGAAAATGAGAGAAAGAGACGACACGAGAAATAAAAATAGAAATGAGGCAGAAAATAAAAAATAAAGTAAAGAGAAAAAGAAAAAAAGAAAAACTAAGAGAGAATCGAACAAAGAAACAAGAAAAAAAAGAAACACAAAAAAGGAAGACGAGAAAAAAAAGAAAGATAAAGACGGAAAGAGTAAAAAACAGAAAAAAGAAGAGAAAGTCTCCCGTCTCATTTTAAGCCATTTAAAAGAAAGGAGTGGTTGAGATGAAATAAATCAGAACGGAGACGTTGAATCAACTAGAACCTTTATTTGATTTGTACGTTTGAACCTAAATGACAGAAAAGTGAAATCAGCTTCACACAAACTAGTTTCAGACTCTTTTATTGAAGAAAACAACGAGAAACAAAAAGGAGACGACGACTCGGATCCTCCGGAGAAACGATCGGTGGAGAGCAGGCGGAGAGTCTTCGGCCATCCGATCGGATGATGCTTACCTTTAAACACCTGAAACTACCCGTCGATAATCAATAATCAAGTATTTACAGAGCGTCAACAGGAAGCACACAGCAGCTGTTCCACACCAGAGATACCAAAAATACTTTAATTTATAAATTAAATCATTTACATCTCTGAGCCAAAAGGAAACACAACAGTTGTTCTTTAAATTAATTCACAGAGAAACAGGAGACCTGAAATGGTCGCGCACGATCCAAATACAAAAATGTATTCAAGTTATTGTCGCTGAGGAGGACGCCGCCTCCGCACGCTAAAATCAACGTTTCTTCTAAAAAACAAAGAAAACGTGGAGCTTTACGCTTTGTTCTCGTCACATTGCACTTCGTCTGTTAAAACCTCCTCTTCCTCTTCTTTCACATCAGGGAGCTCGCACGCCTCAGTCTTCACTTCCTGTTTGACTGAGGCAGCGGCGGCGGCGATGGCAGCAGCCGCAGCGGAAGCAGCAGCAGCGGCGGCGGCAGCAACAACACAGGAAGCGCCCTCCTCCTCCTCTTCGGTCTTTATGAAGGCGCTCAGTGGGTGATCAGTGAGCAGCTTATTGGGCGACGGCGTGACGTCGAGGTACGACGACGTCTGAGGAGACAAACGGCAGCACGTCAAACATCTGAAGTTTAATCAGAATTATTAGTATTTATATTTATTCATTCATCGGTTACTTACATTTTTATAATCTTCAAAACAGGCAGGATGGAAGTTCTGACGAGAGAAAACAAACATTCACATCAATTTTTTACCAATTTATCAGACATTTTATCAATATTTTTGTTAATTTTACTAATATTTCACCTTTACTAAGATTCTTCTTACATTTTAGCAACATTTACCTTTTATTTTTTAAATATTTCACTTATATTTTTCTGACTGTTTACCAATATTATTCTGATATTTTATTATTATTATTCTGACATTCTACTAATATATTTAGTGAGTCTTGGTGGCGGCGGCGTGTCGTACCTTTTCGTCCACCCTGAGGGCGTCCTTCAGGAACCAGTCCTCCTCCTCCTCCACCCAGTACGTCTCAAACGCCTCCTGACAGATTTCACACGACTGCAGGAGGAAAAACAACAACATGATGTCACTTGTTTGTTTTATTTCTGATCTCTCACATGGTGGATTTCTGTTATTGGGAATCTTCAGTAACATCAATCAGCTGAACCGTGAGTCTCACCTCTCCCACTTGGTCCTTGGTGGCTTTCACGCTCTGGAACTCCTTCTCCTTCTGCGCCGCCTGGCTCTTCTGAAGATCCTCCTCGCTCTCCTTCTCAAAGAAATTACTCTTGGCTCGTTCCTCCAGGTCGGCGATCTCCTCGAACTCGACCCAGTCCTGATGGCAGACGCACACAAACACAGATGAGTTTAAACACGGGGACGACCGTCAGCTGTTTTAAAGGTCAGTGCGTACGTAGAGATGTTCTCACCCTGAGGCCGTAGTACCAGCGGCGGTGTGTGATCTTCTTGCTGGCGACCTTGCCGGCGTGGTTCTGCCTGAAGTGCCAGTCCAGGTGGTCGGCGTACAGGTCGGTCTGAGCGGCGGTGAACCTCATGCTGCACAGGCAGCACTGGTTCCCTGAGTACAGCTTGGTCACCACGCTCTCGTAACGCCTGGGGGGGCAGAATGTGTCACAACACTGATGTCAGACCACGTGCAGCTGATTCTATTTCACAACAACATCATGGAACAGACGACTACGGCTGCAAATAACGAGTCATGATCAATTCATTAAGAAACTTGAAGAAATGATGAAAAAAGGTCACATTTGAGGAGCTGAACCAGAATCAGAGAATGTTTCACATTATGACCATCAACTATCAGAATAGTTGCCGATCATTTCATCTCTGAAGTCGACTCGTTCACTCACGGTTTCATGTCGTCGACTTTGAAGCCGGTGAGGTCTGGGAGATCTTCGTCCTCCTCCTCCACCTCTAACTCCTCTTCCTCCTCCTCTACCACCACGGGCGGAGGAGCTGTCGGAGGTGTTGAAGTCGGTTCTGTAAAACAAAATTCTAATTATTTTAACGTCCAAATAATGTAAAATACAAAAACAGCAGCAATGCGAGGACGGCTTCACTGACCGGCGCTGGGGGTCGGCGCGGCGTCGGGCTGCGAGGGTTTGATGATGCCGTTGGAGATGAGTTTGGTCAGCAGGTCGTTGACGTCGACCTGACCGAAGTGGTTCTCTGGAGGGGCGACCTGTCCAACTGCAGGGACACAACACCAGTTAGAGACACAAGACCAGTTAGAGACACAAGACCAGTTAGAGACAACACCAGTTAGAGACACTTCATTCATTCATTAACATTAAAACCAGGAGGATGAACTCACTCGGCTGTCCGAAAGGCACTGGGTTAGAAGGCAGGAAGGGCTGGCTGAGGTTCCCCAACATGTTGACCTGCAAACAAACAACCAGAGAACCTTTTAATAATCAGAAGAAGTTTGGATGCAACGTAAAGATGCATCTGAGTTCACATCTTCAGAGTCTGAATGAGATCCTGAAGGGTTTGAAGACTCTCATGGAGCATCACACTGAGAGGGAAGCAAATGTTTTGCCTGTTAATTTGTGAACCGTGTGACTCACCGGCTGCTGCATGGCGCCAGCGGGGTCAGCGGGGTTGTAGAAGGGGGCGGGTCCCGGCTGGTTGAACGGTGGCGCCGGCTGCATGTTGAAGTTTCCTGCCGGCTGCAGGTTGGGCTGAGCGGAGAACGCCATCGGCCCGGCGGAGAACTGAGTGTTAATGGGCTCGGGGAAGCGCTGGGGGGGCATGTTGAAGTTCTGCGGGGGGGCGATGGGGTTGTCGTAGTGGGGCGGGGCCATCGGCCTCATGGGCTGCTGCAGGTTGTGTTGGGGAGCGAACCGCATGCCCTGCTGGCCGGGGGGGCACTCGTAGAGTGGGGGCCCGCCCTGATGGGGCACGTTGGGTATGTCGAACCTGGGTCCGGGCTGACCGGGGGCCTCAAAGTGCATCGGACCGTCAAACCTCATCGGGCCCATCTGGTTTGGAGGGCCGTCGAAGCGCATGGGCCGCTGCTGCTGGAAGCCCATCGGTCCAGATCCGGGACCGGGAGCCATGTTGTTCTCAAAGCGCCGCGGTGCGTCAAAGCGCTGCATAGGGCCCTCAAAATGACCCGGTCCAGGCCCCGGGCCCTCAAACCTCACCGGGGGCTGCTGACCAATAGGACCGTCAAACCTCCCGGGCCCCTGAGGGTGAGGTGGACCGTCGAAGCGGCCCATACCGTCTCCGCCTCTCATTGGACCGTGAGACATGTGGGGTCCGCCAAACCTCTCTGGCATGTTGTGATGAGGCGGAACGCCACCGTCGAACCTGCCGGGACCCTGGTGGTGAGGCCCTTCAAACCGGGACGAGTCATCGTAGCGCCCGGGGCCGCCGCCTTCGTACCACCCGGGAGGCTGTGGTCTGGAGGGGCCCATGTGTCCGGGCCCGTCGTACCGGGGCGGGGGGTGTCCTCCGTCATGCGGAGGTGTGTGTCCGGGGGACTCGCTGTGCTGTCGGACGGAGGACAGCTGTCCGACGCGGGACGGCGCCTTGAGGATGGATTTGGGGGGAGGCGGAGGGAGGGGGGCCTCCAGGTTGAGGGGCCCGTCGTCCGAGTGCTCGCTGTTGGGGCTCTCGAAGCGAGGGATCGGGCTCATCTCTGCTGAGTCTTTCTGGTGTAAGGGCGACAGGCGCTCACGCTCAAACCGAGGCGTTGGCGCGTCCAGACCGGCCGGGCTCGGAGACTTCCTGTGGACCACGGTGCCGGGCAGCGGGGGGCCCTGCTGGTTCCTGGAGTCGGCAGGTGGGCCGTACCTCCGCGGAGCGTCGTAGCCGCTCTTTGGCTCCTCGTGTTCGTCTAAGCGCTGCCGCTCCGTCAGCGGCGAGGTCCACTCTCTCTCACCTGGAAACAACAGACACAAACTCATGAAGACGTTTTCTGACCGTCAGGGAAACTCAGAACATTTTAGAACATTCAAATCAGGATTTTAAATGTTTGACTTCCAATAAACTGAAGATAGAAACTACAGAGAAGAGATCTAGATAACGTTCTTCTCTCCAACTAGCTACTGACTACGTCTCTCCGTGTGAACTGGATCGGATTCTACTGATGTAGTAGTGAGCGTAGACACTGTATATAGTAGACGCCGCATCGACTCCTGGATCTTACGTCAACGTGGGCGCCATATTGGACCTGGCAAGACTGGCCCGTAAACAAATACAAGTGAACGGGGGAGCTACCCATTTTTCTGGATAAAAAGCACCATAACGTCTACATTTCAAAAAACGATTTCAACGGGTCGTTATTATATTAAAGGTAGGGACGCACCGATACCGAGTACAAGTACTTACATCTGGGTACTCTCCGATACCGAGTACTTCTCTGTGCCAAAAGACCCTCGTTAACAGCCAGCTGGAGGGGGTGAGCGACACACGGCAGGCTGGGTAGTCCCGCATACGAGGCGGTGCGTGGGGGTACGACCGGCTCTAGGCCGTTTTGCGAGTACATGAGCAGAGTATCGGACCCGATACTGGTATCGGTATCGGTGCATCACAAATGAAAGGGTTTATGATCTACGAGGATGTTTTACTAATCATAATCAGTGTTTGTCTGCAATGTATAGAAGCATCTGAATTTACATATTCAAAGTACGAATGAGATCCTGAGGAAAACCCAGTTTGAAGACTCCCATAGTCACACCAAAGTTTTCCCCCGGCGCACTGATTGATCCAGACTCCATTCAGAAAACAAGCTATTTAAAAGTTGTTTGAATGTCGTCTTGCGGACGGAGCTGACAAAACATGAATTCAGACTTTTTACAAATCGGCATTAGCATTTAGTTATTTCGGCATCATTTCGATCCGTTTACAACGACGTCGCTGCCGTATTGATGCCCAGATGACTTTATGTCGATGGCGCCCACATTGACGTAACGGCTCAACGGGCTGCAGCGTCCAATGCGGCGTCTACGTATGCACGTCTATATAGTTGTGAGTGTGTGAGCTTCACCCCTGATTAAATGTGTAAACTGTGATCTCTTTAGAAGAGTCTCTAACCCTGCTGAAGTGTCACTGATCGAGACCCTGACACCCCGCAGCTCCAGAACCTGACCTCTGACCTCTCTGTGGATAAAGACGACAGATAACAGATAATATTTTGGCTTCACAGATCAGTTTTAAAGCAGATTAAAAAACACATGATGATGGATCGGTTGTGGAGCGGTGGACTCACTGGGCTCTCTGGGGTCAGCTCTCCTCCTGAAGCGAAGGCCCGGTAGAGCTTTCAGGGTGGGGAACTCTTTACCGTGGTTGTACTCCTCGATCATGGGGCCGAGCGGCGGCCGCGGCTCCTCACGCTCTTTACTCCTCCTCTCACCTGCTATGAAGAATTACAGCCGCAAGTTCACGGGTTGTGGCCTTTTTTCGCTCAAAGCGCCCCCTAGTGGCCGATTTGAATGAAACTTTCAGCGGATGTTTCAGCTACTCTTGTGAACATATGCTGCAAGTTTGGAGACGATGGGCCAAAGGCTTGTGAAGTTAGGTCTATTGATGTGCTGAGCCCCGCCGACTTACAGTTCATTGGTCAATATCTTGAAAACGCAACAAGGTGTCAACAAGCTTTATGCAACTTTTGATAAGTCTGGTCCAATAATGATTCGCAGAAAATTTGCCAGCTATCAGACCTACGGTTTAGGAGGAGATGTCAAAAATGTGTTTTTTAAACAATTCAACATGGCGGAAAATGTAGTCGGTGGACTTCGTGGTCCAAGAGGCTTTTTTGTAGAACACAATCAGCAGCACATGTCTGTCAAATTTCAAATCAATGGGACTTATGGTATGAGGGGGCTGGCCTTGAAAATTGTTACAGCGCCACCATGTGGCCGATTGGGGTCATAGTTCTTGAGAAGCACATGCACATCATTTCCAGTTATTGTGCCAAGTTTCATGTTTTTAGCTCATTCCAGCTCACGGCAAATTACGCCTATTTGGCAGGCAACAAATAATAAATAATAACAAATTCACACAAACTCAATTAATATTCTGAATCTGTTCATGTTGATGGAAAGAGAAACAAGTATTCCCCCAGATGGCCCTCAGCTCACCTTGCCTCTCCCGTGGCGTCCGGCTGTATTTATGTGATAGCGGTTGTCCGGGGCTCTTCTCACCCTGCCCCGCTTCCTCGACCCCCTCCTCCGGGCTCTCCTCGCCTTCCCACTCCTCCCCGGCGGCTCGGTGGGCGACCTGAGTCTTCCTCAGTTTGAGCTTGTGTTCGTAGTACGACACCTCCGCCGGGTCCATGCGGTCTCGGGGGGGCCGCGGCTGAGCGGCGGTGGGCGAGGCCAGCAGTTTCTTGGGGGGGAATTCGCCGTCGTCGTCCCAGCTGTCGGAGCGCTGCTTCTCCTCCTGGTACTGGAAGAAGTGTTTGATCTGGTGGGCCATGTTCAGGAAGTCCTCCTGGGAAATCTCACCGCTCTCCAGACGCTTACTGGCCTGCAGGGAGGAAGAGAGACGGGACGTTAGAGGAAGATCAAGAGGAACACTGGAACAAGAGAGCTTTACAATGACTTCGTCACGAGACGGCTAGCGTAGCCAGCCGTCTCGTCCTCCTGCAGTAGTCTCGGTGTGGTGGTGTTTGTGACGTACCTTCCGGAGCAGGTCCTTCTTGGAGGCGGTGTTGAGGGCTTCAGGTATCTGCAGGTTGGCGTCCACGCTGAGGCGGTGCTTGGAGGTTCGGGGGGTGGTGGGGCGAGTCGGGGTGCCGTACTGCTGTTTGTGTCTCTGAGGTGCCGGCTTCACGTGAGACTCCTCCGGCAGCTTCGGACTGAAGAGGAAAAATCAATCAGTGACTTTTGGTTTATAGATTAAATCCAGAGGTCAGGTCAGGTCAAAAGGTACACAGTCCCCGAGCAAAGAAAAACAGCTTTCAAAATACATTTGTCCCCGTCGCCATGAAATATTTGAGTTAGTGAGGACATCAATTGTTTGTTTATATATCTATTTATTTAACCATCACTCAGTACCTGCTGCTCCTTTTCATGTCACTTCTATTGTGTTTTAATGTGTCCTGTCAGGATGTCATGTTGTATTTAATGTACTTTTTTAATAGCAGATTCTAAACATGCACACCAAAAGACATTTCTGTCCTTTGCAAGCAAAAAGGATTAGTATTTTCTATCAAATAAAAATGACCACTACAGGTGTGTAATGTGAGGATTTGCTGTACGCATAACTGCATATTCAATATATTTTAGTTTTAAGACTATTGGTCAAAATGTAAAATATTAAAAATCATGTGCAGCCCTGCTCACCACCAAAATTTATAACAAAAGATTATTATTATTTCTCGATTAATTGATTATTACGTTTTTTTAAATGTCAGAATATTGTAAAAAATACGGTTATAAATTTCCCTGTAATCCAAAAAGACACAAAAATATTCGGTTTACTATCATAAATCACAAAGAAAAGAAGTAAATCCTCACATTTGAGAAGCTGCAATCAGCAAATGTTTTGTCATTTTCTCTTTAAATATGAATAAATGATTAATCTATTCGCATTAAAACACTCTCAAGCAGCCGTACAAGACGTTTTAAATTAAGTCTGAATTTGGTAAAATTCCTAAAATCAGGAACGATCTTATTCAAGTTCATTTGAATCCAGATATTAGATGTCTGGTTTGTTAAGATCAGTTTGTGAACACAACAGGGTGAAATATGAGACGTGGACTCACTGTTTGTTCTCCTCCCAGCCGCTCCTCCAGCGGTGAGGAGCCTCCTTGACCTCCCCTCCGCCGCCGTCGTGGCTCCGTGGAGAATGAGAGTCTCTGGACTCGGAGTGCCGGTCCTCCGCCGGCCTCTTTGACCTCCTGCTCTCCGACTGGTTCTTCTTGAGCACGAGCCGGTCCCCTCGGCCAGGCTTGCCGTGCTCCGGTTCATCTGCGCGGACCCTCCTGGGTTTGCCGAGTTTGTGTGACGGTGACGGGGACAAGGAGCTGCTCCTGGCTCTGCTTTTGGGCCTGTCCTTCCTCTTCGGAGAGGAGGCGGGGGAGCGGGACCTGGACCGCGAGCGGGTGCGTTTCCTGGCATGTGTCCGGGCGTTGCCTCCGGTCTTGAACTCGGGCTTCTCTGCGGACTCGGCGCGGTCGTGTTTGGGCACCGAGCCATTCACCATCTTGCCCTTGTTGAACCTCTGAAGATCGGCAACTCGGGCCGCCGCCTCCTCTCGCTCCTTCTTGTCGGTGCAGCGTTTCTTCTCCTTCACGTCCTCGTCTTTGGATTCTACGGTCTTGTCCTGCGTGCGTTTCTTCAGCCTGGGATCTTTCTTCGTGCCGTCAGCTGACTTCTGAGTCTCGGCCTCCGTCTGTTTGTTTTTACTCTGGACGCTTTTGACCATCGGAGACGGCGGCTTCAACTTGGGCTTCTCCTCTGACACTTCTTTCCTCGGTGTCCGGACCTTGTCTGGCCGGGTGGATTTCTCAGGTGTCAGCGCAGGACTTCCTGTTGTGGCGGGGCCATCTTTCTTCCCGGCAGGCTGCTCTTTGGACTGGGAGGCAGCCGGCGGGCCGGTGCGGTTCAGACGGGGGTCTCTGGTGGTCGATTTAGCGTCCGTCTGCGTCTGAGGAGGGATCCACGGTCGGACCACGGGAACAGGTTGGCTGGTGGTCTTCGCCGACATGCTCTGTGCTGCAGTGGAGACCGGAGTCGGGATCACAAATCCACCCGCCTGCAGACAGATCAAACAACGGTTGGTGCTTTTGTTTCAGCGGTAGGACAGAATATTACAAATAAACATGGAAGATCCGCAGCTAAATGAAATCAGAAAATACAGCTGACTGTTTATAAGAGCCTGAACCTGTCGAAAATACAGCTGCTTTTTGTATTCAACATACTTTGATAAGAGATTTACGCGTGGATAATCAGAGCTAAGTGAATATGAACGGCGCCCCCGGCCCTCGTTCGTCCTACCAGCTGTGCTTTGGTCTGCTCCAGCTCCAGCTCGATCTTCTTCTGCTGAAGCTCCAGAAGCTGTTTCTGTTTGGCCAGCAGCTGCTGTCGGATCAGCTGCTCCTGGGTCAGGCTGGACGGGCTGACGACGGGGACCGGGACCGGGACCGGGACCGGGACCGGCTGGGGAGCGGGCGGCGCTGGTGGTGGCGGCGGAGCCGGCGGCTGAGTGGGCGCAGGCTGCGGAGAGGGCGCCTCCTCAGACTGGAGACACGGCGAAGGTTACAGAAAGCCGTTAGTTAACTTCAATAACCGACTTTACCTCCACTACATCTCGGCTCATGAACAGGGATGCACCGACTTGACCGTTTCAGTCCCGATACCTGGGCTTTAGGTACCGGTTGATCCGATACCAGTGTTTCATTAATAAGCTGTGTGCCTCACTCATTATCTTTATGTGGAAGGCAACATCAGGCCTGACTTCAATTTGACTGAATTGTATTAAAATAATAAATCATACACCGGCAACTTGGTAGAAATCTTCAAAATTAACAGGAATTACAATTCAAGTGTAAACCTTTTTAATGCAGCGACAAACTGGTCCAAACTTAAACAGGAATTAAAATGCCAGTACATAGTATATAAACATAGAATTGAATAGATCGGCTCAATTGTCACTGATATCCGATCCCGTATCGGTACATCCCAACTCATAAAAGGGCCAAACTGTAACCCAGAGTCCTGCCCTATACTCTCCGGGTAACCCACAAATAAAGTTATGCAACAAGGTAAAAAACACATTTATATAAAATCCACGGGTTAAAATGAACTAAACGCAAGTGAGAACAAGATTGTTCTTTTTTTCTGAAGAAAATCTGTAAAGAAAAGTGTGCAGTATTTTTAACACCGCAGGAACTTTCCCCCCAGAACTAAGAACCTTTTGAGGACCTCACTGCCTGACAACGGCCGGGACCAGGGTCTACATTAAGCTCATTTACCCCCCCAAAAAGGGCCCTGGTCGAGGGTAGTACTTTCTGTAAGTACAGGAACCTTTGAGGTAGTTTGCAGGGATGACCTTCAAACACGCAGCACAAGTGCTTCAACTGTACCGCTTCATTCATAAAACAAGGAAGTACTCCAGTATCGAGGGAAGAACATTTCTCTTTGTTTAATAACATTAAAAGTAAAGTTAGGCTCTGCTGTCGGCTTCACGACTCATTTAAAAACAGATAGAGGTTGAAGAGACAGTGCGGCGGTGCCGTTTATGAAAGAATATAATGTGATTTTCTGATTGTTTCATGGCGGTTACGTTCTAAAGCACAAATAAATAACCATCAAACACTCAACAGATGATTTACTGTGGAGATGGACGCTTTTAGTTTCATTTCATTCGTTACATCCAACGGGCAGCAGTAAATATCGTCGCAGTGAGACAAAACTAGGGATGCACCAATACCGCTTTTTTTTCAACACTCCCTGCCCGGACCTGGCAGCACCGTGGACAAAGGGCCCGCTGCGCCATCTCTCCCTCCCAGGGAGGGACGGGGCTCCCTGCTCCCGGTGTGACTGTCAACCAGGGCGGACTGTCCTCAGTGCCCCAGCCGTGTCGTTCCCCCAGGGCAGGGCCCGGCTCGCATAAAAGGCACCAGGAGTCTTCGGCGATGTCTGCAACCCACCCAACCCGTCTTGAAACACAGACAAGGTCTTACACACACACACACTAGTCAGAGGGTGCAAAACCGCGTGGAGCAATAAAAGTGGGGGGCGGCGCGCGCCGGCTAAGGTGGGATCCCAGCCCAGTGGGGTCGGGCACACCACCACAAAGTGGTATCGGTGCAGTTGTATCGGAGCAGTTTTGCGAATACGAGTACATGAGCACAGTATTGGTGCATCCCTATTCACAGATCTTTAGACCACGGTGGAAACACGGACAACAGCGGACTGAATGAACCTTTTAGTTTCTTGAAAAGTAGTTCCGGCGACTAAAAAGTACCACCAACAAATCAATGTGAAGATCAACAAAGCCCAGTCCCAGTGGTTCTGATGTGGTGTTTTTTTGCAGCGCATACACACCTGTTTTAAAAACTTGGGGTTGACGTGAATGCTGGCGCTGGCGTTGACGGTGGGTGGCAACGGCTTGATGGGCCATGCCGAGTCCACAGAGTTGACCCGGACATCCAGCGCGTACAGTTTCTTCAGAGGAAACACATCGTCCCACGTCGATCTCAACTTGAACAGACTCTTTCTAGTGTTTTCATCCACCTACAAACAGAGGACATAACTTGGTCCACAGCTACCAACAAAAAAACTCTGAGCATCACAGCAAGAGTAAGCACTTCATTACAACTAAAAATAGCAATTCTAGACAAGTTTAATATTAATATTTCAAAAAGCATGAGCCCACCCTCCCACTTTTATTAGCAAGACTACGTTATGGTATAAAAGAGCAGAGTGCAGGAGACCACACATAAGAAGCAAGCAACACAACAAACAGGAGGGGAGGGAAGTGAAGTGGGCAGCTAAGATTTTTAGTGCTTAAATATTGTAAACGGCAGCAAAGAGAACTGTACCTTTTCAAAGACACATATAAATGAAGTGATTAGGTTTTTAGCAAACACTGCAAGGTACTCTCCTCCAACATTCTTCACTATGGAATCCACTAAGTACAAAACTGGAAGCTTCTCGGCAGATGGGGCCTGGAGTAATAGAGAACTCGACAAGTTTAGAAAACAACAGGGGTTAAAATCAACATTTCAGAACAAATTAATCACATTTTGACAGGAATAACAGAGGCTACCCTCGCCCTCACCACCCGCTGTGTGAAAAAAAAAGCCAAAAAAAGTTGGTGTCAAGTGAGGAAAAAGGTGACACACGTGATGGAAAATCAGCCAACAGTCCAAAAGAGTTTTCTTCTTTCTGGAATCAAAATAAAAGTGAGGAAAAATACTCCAATAAAGTTTGTAATCGCACCGAAGGCTCGACCACAACAGTCCAAAAAAACAGTCATCTTCAATCAGTTCTGTATCTCAGGAAGATAATCCCAAAGTCAGGGGAGATAAACATGTCCACGGTGCATTATGGGTAAAAAAAACAGGTCACAGAGTCCAGTCCTCTTACCTCCAAAGAGGGTTTTTTCCTTAAACCACTCTTTGTACTTTACCCAGACGACACATCGCGACTTTTACTCTTTAATGTCAGTGAGTTTTAATCACTCGCTCTTTCAAAGTTTTACCCTTTTTTTCTCCCTTCGGTTGTTAAAAAAACATTAGTAACCCATTTTAGTTGTGAAGCTGCTTTTAAAACTCTTTGGCAGATACTGTTAGTAAACTTGTGCAGCTGAGTTTTGTACAACCAGTCCGAAACCAGCCGAGTCAGATTGGGCCGTGTCAGTAAATGTAAACCAGAGTCATACCAATAAATTACACTGCGAAATAAAAAATGACAAAAAGCACATTTCACATTTTTTATTATAACATTATAACCATTCAATGACATTTCAGTAATTCAAGATTTACTAGTGAATTAATGCAGAAAAACCGACCAAAGCTTTGTTGTTGTGTAACACTGAGGCAAACTGCTGACTGAGATGCATTTCTATGGAAGGTAAAAGGCGCTTTAAAAAAAGAGGCCACGTCTCCGGTGTCCAACAATAGCTACCCGACAATAAATTAGACTGAAAAACGTCGGTGTGGTCTGGCCTCTGTCAGCAGATGTAAAGAAAATTACCGTGACGGACGTTCAAAATACTTCTGCGAATAAATCAGAGCTGCTAAAGTGAAAATCCATCGTAAACTAAACCACCTCGTTTAACCTCCTGGTTGCCTGCCTCCTCTGGAAGTCCACTAAGATTTCTTTAGATCATTAGTTGTGTTTTTATGCTTTTTCCATGCTGAATGACTTGAAGAAACTTATGAGCTTATCTTTGGTAAAACACAAGGTTTATAGTGGTGCTAAAGTGTCATTCTTTGTCGATTAAGAATGTCTTTAGTCGAGGACTGTCCTACTTCCTGGACTTATTATATACATTTTAAAAGATAGCATCTCTTTGTCCATAAGGCCAAACTATACTATTTATTATCAACCAGAGTCCACCAGTTATCGCTTGAGTTAAAGCTGCTCACTGTGATAAATCAATCTAGGACATATTTTATTTTATTGATAAATTAGCTTCAATCAAGTCTTTTTGTTGTTCTTAAAGGTTGTCTTATACTTCAGAAACACACTTAAGAATGATTTAAGGCTGAAAACACACTCGGTAAGCCAACAATACCGTTGAGTCTTATTGTTTATAGTAAAACATGTATTAATGTATATCTGCCCTTAGTAGTTAAATGTTTATATTTTACATTTAAAACCGGGGTCAAGATCCTTGAATGTGTTCACAGTTGGCCAATAAAACCTTTTTTAGTGTGTTTTTGCTTCTGATCTCTGGACAGCATCTTTTAAAAGAGTCCCTTTAAAATCTGTGCATAAAATACTTTTTTTAAAATAAAAATATTTTTAATATTTTTAAAAATAAAATACATATTTTTATGGCTTTACTTGATTTTTGGAGCTTATTTATGGTGTCTTACACATCTTGTAAAGCACTAACTTTTGTTTTAAAAAGATGTTTACAAGATAAACGGCTCCACTATATCTTTGGCAACGATGTATTGTCTTAAAGTTTACATTTAAATAATTAATTTACCTAGAAACCAACATCTTATGTCACATATCGTCAGTGCATTTAAGCCTCCAAGTAACTGATTGACTTCATGGTGATATTCAACAGAAAACAACACAATTCAGACCTTTAAAAGGTCCAATATCATGCTAATTTTCAGGTTCATACTTGTATTTTGTGTTTCTACTAGAACATGTTTACATGCCGTAATGTTTAAAAAAGCCTTTATTCTCCTCATACCGTCGGCCTGAATATGCCTGTATTTACCCTCCGTCTGAAACGCTCCGTTTTAGCGCATTTTGACGGAATTGCAACAGAATTGCGTTGCTAGGCAACAGCTTGGGTCCATGTTTACTTCCTGTCAGCTGATGACATTCCCATACACTGCAACCAGGATTAAACTGGGACACATTTAGAATGTTTAAGTATAAAATTGTTTAAAGGGTCTAAATATTGTATATTTGTGATACACAAATGGGCAGAAATCCTGACAGCTTGTTTCAAATGTAGTTTCTGAATACGGGCTGTGTGTATTTCCCTGTGGATTGAGTGTTTCGATACTTTCACAGTATTTATACAGAACTTAAGCCTGCTTTATAATAAAAAAAACATGAACATCTAACTTTTTTATAATATAGGACCTTTAATGTTTAGCTACTTTACGGTGGATTTTCACTTCCGTTTAACTCAAATCTAGTTTTACGTCAGTGCGTCGAGTTTCGGTTAACTGCTCAAGAATCCTCTCTTGTTTAAAGCAAACTAAATATATGAATAATTTCCACTTTAATAATAAAGCTACTCGGATCAGTTAGTGTCGCTAAGCAGCGGGATGTACCGCAGCGTTGACTCGGCTGACATGTGGTGGAACTTGACGCTAGCCGCCATTAAGGCCTATAGAACGAGGCTGGGACACAGGTCTTGGGGTATGATGCATGCGCAGTGGAACTGAAGCTGCGGTCGTGCGTTATGATTGGTTCAATTTGGGAAACATTTCTTGCAGAGTGACATATATGTAAATTGTTCCTTCTGTGAATCACATCCTGAAGCTTGCTCTCATTTATTCTGATCCTGTAAATTTACATGTGAATTGTGGAAAGATGTCAATTTTATACTTGGTAACATTTTCTCAGATTTTGCACTGTATTATAGAAATATTATATTTGGTTGCTACGGTTACAGTGACAAAGACAGCAATGCATTTTTTCTTATTAATTTAATTTTAATTCTCGCGAAGTTCCACATTCACAAGTGTAAGTTTACCAAAAAAAAAAAGCCTAATTTCTTTGTATTTATGAAAGAAATGGAATTATATCTGTCAACAATTTCTTCCTCACATAACAAAAAAGCAATGAAAACAATGAATGTGTGCAATATCTATGTTTTAAGTGAAATTATTGTCATACACTGCGTGGTCTTTTTTTATTTATTTATTTTTATTTTATGTTGGTTTTGTTTCATTTCTGTTGTCCTTTTTATTATTTTTTTAATTATTAAAAATAAAATATTTTTTACAATGCGTGTGGTCTTTTTTATTATCCATTTATTTATATATTTTTATTGTGTTTTTTTTATGTTGGTTTTCTTTCATTTCTGTTGTCCTTTTTATGTTTGACACAACTCTTTGTTTATGTTTATGCTTCTTCTGTATGTAAATGATTTTAATGTTTTCTGCTGTTGCTATGGATACTGTCATTTAAATAATTAAAAAAAAAGTGCAGACCAGATTAACATGTGAATTGTGGAAAGATGTAAATTTTATACTTGTTAACATTTTCTCAGATTTTGCACTGTACTATAGAAATATTATATTTTGTTGCAATGATTAAAGTGACAAAGACAGCAATGCATTTTTTCTTATTAATTTAATTTTAATTATCGCTAAATTCCACATTCACAAGTGTAAATTTACAAAAAAAATGTATTTGTATTTATCAGAATCGTGTTTATTGCCAGGTGTAAGAGGTCTACACTAGGAATTGGTGCAAATAAGTATAATAACAAAAAGAATAGATAAAAACGTTAGAATAAAAAAAATTCTACCAATATGAAATAAACAATATAAGCTATAAACAAAAATAAACTTATTTTACAAATGTAAATTATGAAAGAAATGGATCTATATCTGTCACAATTTCTTCCTCACAAAACAAAAAAGCAATGAAAACAATGAATGTATGCAGTATCTCTAAACTTTTTAGGTGAAATTATTGTCAAACTCTCACGTGGTCTTTTTTTAAAATGTATTTTATGTTGGTTTTGTTTAAAAATACAATAAAGAGTGCAGACCAGATTCTACTGCGCATGCGCAACCCCCCGGAGCTCTGACGCGGCGTTGGCGCGTGACGCAGCCTGCTTCCCATTGGCCTGGTTGAGCTCATCACTAGCCGTTAGCATCGTTAGCATCCACTAGCCGCCATGTTGTAGCCGCCATGTTCAGCTCCTCTAACTCCATCACTCCAACACCAACACATCTAAACATCTGAAATGTAAAGTATTCTATATGTATAAAAACCTTGCTTATTTGCGCTTCAATAATAGCGACGATATCCTTGGCGCAGTGCCGGTTTTCCTCCGCCAGGATGGTGAGCATGTTGATGTGCGGCTTGCTGTTGAATGTCAGGTCTTCCAGAGAGGACTGGTAGTCTCCGCAGGCGTCTTCTCTCCCGGCTTTATCCTCCATCTCCGAGCAGCTCAGACCTACAATACCATACCCAGCGAGTAGCAGGCAGTCCATCAACTCCTCCAGCTATCTGCTGGTGACCGGTACCCGGGTAGTGGGGTGTAACTCGGCCGGTTCGTCTCGGCGTCGTGATCCGCCCGTTAGAGACGACGCACAAGATGGCGACTGGTAACTGTTAACGGACGGCCTCATGCGTCACGCGGAGTGATAACCTGACGTCAGTGAAGCCCCATTGGCTGGTTGTAGGCCGTGTGACCGGGCTCTTGGTTCTCATTGGTTGGACACAATAACGGTCAAGTGAACGAGCCAATCAGATCGCAGCAGTGTGAGTTTGTTATTACATAATGTACCCGGATGTTACCCAACACAGCAACATGAGGCCGAAACATGGCGGCTCACTCAGCTTCTAGTCTGTTGTTGTTTTAATGTGTCCTGAATATTAAACTGAACATTTGAAAATGAAATACGATTTTTTAAATTTTTATTATTATTATTATTATTTTTTTAATAAAAAACGTTTTTTTGTTTTTTTTTTCTTTAGGCCTATATTTTTTAGTCATCTGTATTTTTTTGTCTTGTTGTTTACATCTATCCTGACTATAAAACTGAACATTTAGAAATTAAATATGATTTTTTTTCTTTTCTTTTTTTAATTAAATTTGTTTTTCAATTTTTTTATTTATTTTTTTATTATTATTTTTTATTTTATTTTTTTTTCTTCTTTTTATTATTTTTTTTCTTTAGGCCTATATTTTTTTAGTCATCTGTATTTTTTTGTCTTGTTCACATGTTTCCTGAATATAAAACATTTGAAAATGAAATACGATTTCTTTTAATTTTCTTTTTACTATTTTTAATTTAATTATTTAAATGATACCTTATTTATTCTTTTTATTTTATTTGTATTATTTTAAATTTGAAAATAAAATACGTTTTTTTAAATATTTAATTATACTTATTTATTATTATTATTATTTATTCTTTTTTATTTTGTTTTTTATTATTTTATTTTTTAATAGGCCAATATTTTTTGACTGTTGTTTTTCGCCTTGTTGTGTACATGTATCCTGAATATAAAACATAAAATCTGAAAATAAAATATATATATATATCTTTTATAAGTATGGAATTCAGAGATTTAATGGAGTCAGAATGTATATTAAGGGTTGTATGTATGTCTTACAGGATAATTCATGTTTATGACATTGTTATCTTTATCTCAAAGGATTTCTTTTTTATTGTACAATGTCCTCTGTACCTAATTATATATATATATATATATATTTTTTTTTTTTTCTGGTTCTTTAAAGCACTAAAGAAGACATTTAAAAGGAGCTGGTGACAAAGTTGTGAGGATAAAAGGGTAATTATATTTTTTCCAGATGTTACACTCAAGTGTGATTTTGACAAAGAAACAGAGAGATCTGTATGTACAGAAAGAATCTGTGGCACGTTTTCTGGATTTATTTTTACATGTTATGAATCATAAAGACTGAATCACCTGTTACTGAGAGTTAACGCTGTGTGCCATGTACGGCTCTGAGATATTATTAGACTCAGTATTCAAACACCAGCCTGGTTCTTATATTTTTTATTAGGCCTATATTTTTTGGTCTATTGGTTCTTTTGTCTTGTTGTTTACTTATGTTCTGAATATAAAACTGAAAATCTGAAAATAAAATAAGTATTTTCAATTTTTTAAATTTAATTCTATAAATGATTCCTTATTTATTCTTTTATTTTATTCGTATTATTTTACATTTGAAAATAAAATATATTTTTTTAATATTTAATTTTACTTATTTTTTTATTATTATTTATTTACTTTTTTTGTTTTTATTATTTTATTAGGCCAATATTTTTTGTCTTTTTTTTCCGCCTTGTGTACATGTAATAAATAAATTTAAACTAGAGATGCAACAAAAATTAGTTTTTCTAGTTGTTCTCTGGTTCCAGTTTTAGTTTTATATCATCATATTAATTTTTAATTATATATTTTATTAGGCCTATATTTTTTTAGTCTGGTTGTTTACATGTGTTCTGAATATAAAACTGAAAATAAAAAGTATTTATAAAATTAAAATTAATATTTTTTTTATTATTTTCTATTTGTATCTTTTTATTTATTCTTATATTTTATTTTGTATTATTTTATTTTTTATTAGGGCTATATTTTTCTAAATAAATTCTAAATTAATCTTTCAGTTTTTCTGGTGGTTCTTTCGTTTTATATCTCAGAAATGGGAATAAAACCAGACATCTAAAGGGACGACGTCTCAGGGTTTTTATCTAATCTGAAAGTTTATATTCAAAACAATCGAGAAAATAATCAGCAGTTTAATTGATTATTGATTATAAATACATACTGATTAGGTGAGTGAGCTGCACTTTTGAGTTCATATGGATCCCAGATATATGATGATTTAATTTAACTAGTGCTTTTTATTTTTATGCTGCTTTAATTTATTTTATTTTATCTACACAGAGAAGTCTGGTGAAATGTGATTGTATCTGATATAATGACAGTAAAAATTATTTTATTCTATCATTTGAATTAACTGATTTATTTTACACTTTAATTCTTTCTGGTAAAACTCCTGTAAAATCATTAAAAAATTGCAGACGTGTAAAATAAAACATTTTTAATAATGATCTAAATTCATGACCAGCTGTGATGTCACCTGTGATGTCATGGCGTGTCTCGTACGGTCATGGTGCCCCCCCCCCCGAGAGTTGTTTAGATTACAAAATAATATAACAATAACAGAAATGATGTGAGCCGACTGGTACAGACATACTGCAGGAAGTACAACACAGTGTTAATGTCCACACACACAGACAGGAAGTAGTCCGTCAGCAGCGGCGGCGGCGGCAGCGGCGAGGGAACTCGAGTTTAAAAAAAATGGAAGAAAAAAAATCGTCCCAAAACGTGTTTATTCACAATCAGAAAATCTCTGTCTGTTTTCTGTGAGAGTCTTCAGTTCGTTCTGCGTTCAGAGGAAACAGGAAGTGAAACGGCGAGGAGGAGAAAAGGTGGAGTCAGATCATTACTCATCACTCGTTGATCCTGATGCGTCTGAGCGTCACAGTTCTGCTCCGACTGAACGGGGCCAACAAAATATAAAGCGTTTTCTGAATGAAGTTTTGAACTGGATCTGATCGCCGACACGTTGAAGCTGCAGCCAGACGATGGAAACCTTTGAGGAATGGTCGTCGGTAAGTCGAGGGTTCAACTCTCTCAAACAAACTTTAACTTACGAAACAAACCCCGACAGCGTCCGACAGTAACGTAGGAATCATTTAGTGAACTGAGAATCTGATCGGGTTTCCCATGATGCTCCGTTACATCCTAGAATAATACAACAGAGATATATTACTGCATATCTGGGACTATCTTCTGGCTGTTAAAGGAATAGTTCAGGTGTTCCCAACCATCGGTTAGTTAGTTTGTGTTATTGTGAGACTTTGGTGAATCAGAACTAACCTTTTAAAACACCAAAGTCTAGGGCTTAGTCATGAATACCATGTTTTGGGGCTTCGAAGTAGGGATGCTAATTTTGAAAAAATTTCTTAACCGATAACCGACCCTGGTTAACCCATTATTAACCGACAAGATTAATACGTCGCATGCAGCAGTGCACCAGCTGCAGGAGCACAACTGACAACCGAGTCTCCAGTTAACCGTTAACTTAGCAGCTACAATTCTGCGTTCACTGTCTCCAGTTCACCGTCCGGGATTTACAAATATTCAAAAGGTATTCGTAGCTTCGGGAGAGCGCCGCCGCCACCGCCGCACTACTGCACACACTCACACACTCACCTTTAGACATAACAAACCGCGATATCCGTCTGACAATAACTAATAATGATGTTTCTAATTTCATGGGCTTTTTTGGGGATTTATACATTATTACATATTTATATATATTAAAAAAAAACAGAAAATGAAGCATTCAATAATTGATTTGGAGGTCGATTACCATGGCAACGGTCAAAGCTTCAAAGCATTCCTACCAAAGTCTCACAATAACACGAACAAAGTAACCGATGGAGGCGGCGGTAGACCGGCACCTCCCGTGTTCTGAGAGGTAAAATTACTGTTTTTGTGAACGGAGTCTGGTGGCTTTGAAGAGACAATAGATCATAGCTTCGGTTTCCCCATCTACTGTCGGTAATACACCGACTATGTACATCATACCACCCCACTGAGAAACACCTCAGCTATCATGTTTAATATTGGCACGTTTAATAAATGGACAGCGGACCCCTGGGACCTCCCCACCCCCCTCCACACAGACCGGCCCTGAAAGAGGCATAAAACAACAGGTGAACCAGAGCTCTCAGGTGTTTATGGGGATGAGAACAAACTGTACGATTAATACGCCTCTACAAACCGGGGGCGTTATTTTGTGCGCTTAATTCTGTCTTTTTTCAATCTGTTTTTGTCATGAATACTTTCATACAGAATGTGAATATTAAGCCTCGAAAAAGCACCAATTTTTCAACCAATCACGTCGTGCGGATTATAAAACAACAACACGGAGGCTCCGTAGTCTGAAACCAGGACGCCTAACTCTATTACTCCTTTTATTACAACCTCGACACAGGCAGCGCAGACCAGATCCACTCCTTCCTGTCTTCCCTTTCACAATAAAAGCCATAGATACATAATACTTACAGGCATTTTCATGTCATTTATTCGTCCCTCCCCATCCCCCCCCCCCCAGTGTGTAAAGGCCTTTATACGTCTTGTTTTGGAGGTTTTGAGGTACAACACATTTTTTTTATTTGGTCCCATTTTTTTCTCTCGGCGGTCGGTTTGCGTCTCGGTTTGTGGTCGTTTTGCGTCTCTTCCAGTGACGTTTTGCAGGTGAACTGGACTTTATGACTGTATTTATTTGTCTGACTTTAGAAGAAATCCAACAGTTTTTATGACTAAACCAAATTCAGGCATCATAACAACACATTTTTGTGTTTCTTTATAAATTTGGTGGCAGATTCTTGATATTAAAAGAGCAGAAGAGAGGAGATCTCTACTTTTAACAGTCACTCCCAACAGGGGGAACCGGACCCTCGGGGCCCCTGGACCTGTGCCTGGTAGAACCCGTTCAGCCGTCCCCTCCTGGACTGCAGAGGCACGATATGAAAAAAGAAACCCCCCCCCCCACACTGGCCTTAGATCTGCAGTCTTCATGTCTTTGTATTATTGTACTCGGAGAAAAGAGTGACGTGAAGTTCAAAAGAGAAACCCTCTGACTGGTCACCCTCTGACTGGTCTCCCTCCTCCTCTTCCTCCTCCTCCTTCTCCTCTTTCTCTTCCTCCTCCTCTTCAGGCGTCGGAGTCGTCACTGCTATCGCGGCTGATCTCGATCTGCAGCGACGGCAGGTTGTCCAGCCGGCTCTTCTTGATCTTGTGGGTCAGACGCTCCTGTTTCTGTTTGATCATGGCGCCCCACATCTTCTGCAGCGTCGAGTCGTCTTCCTCCTCCACCTCAACTTCCTCCTCTCTGTCTCCTCCTTTCTTGCTGCCGCTGCCGCCGACGCCGCCACCCTCGCCTGCGTCGCTCCTCCCCGAGGAGGAGAAGAGGCCCGCCGGCCGGCTGCTGGAGCTGCTGGAGCTGTGACGCTCGTGACGTCCGGCGGTGCTGTCGTCTTCGGCAGCGCCGAGTCGGCTCCACAGCCCGCCTGCAGGAGAGGACGGGGTTAAAAACAAACAACAGTTTATCAATATAACAAAGTATAACAGATTTTATAACACGTTTCATTTTATTATTGATTCATCCTGACGTTTATTTTGTGGATTAATTGATTGGTGTTTAGGCCGCCGTCAATTTGTTTTTTGGCCGTCACCATGTTGGCTTTTGGTCGTCACCATGTTGGTTTTTTGGCCGTCACCATGTTGGCTTTTGGTCGTCACCATGTTGGTTTTTTGGCCGTCACCATGTTGGCTTTTGGTCGTCACCATGTTGATTTTTTGGTCGTCACCATGTTGGCTTTTGGTCGTCACCATGTTGGCTTTTGGTCGTCACCATGTTGGCTTTTGGTCGTCACCATGTTGGCTTTTGGTCGTCACCATGTTGGCTTTTGGTCGTCACCATGTTGGCTTTTTGGTCGTCACCATGTTGGCTTTTGGTCGTCACCATGTTGGCTTTTGGTCGTCACCATGTTGGCTTTTGGTCGTCACCATGTTGGCTTTTGGTCGTCACCATGTTGGCTTTTGGTCGTCACCATGTTGGCTTTTGGTCGTCACCATGTTGGCTTTTGGTCGTCACCATGTTGGCTTTTTGGTCGTCACCATGTTGGCTTTTGGTCGTCACCATGTTGGCTTTTGGTCGTCACCATGTTGGTTTTTTGGTCGTCACCATGTTGGTTTTTTGGCCGTCACCATGTTGGTTTTTTGGTCGTCACCATGTTGGTTTTTTGGTCGTCACCATGTTGGTTTTTTGGTCGTCACCATGTTGGTTTTTTGGCCGTCACCATGTTGGTTTTTTGGCCGTCACCATGTTGGTTTTTTGGTCGTCACCATGTTGGCTTTTGGTCGTCACCATGTTGGCTTTTGGTCGTCACCATGTTGGCTTTTGGTCGTCACCATGTTGGCTTTTTGGCCGTCACCATGTTGGTTTTTTGGCCGTCACCATGTTGGTTTTTTGGCCGTCACCATGTTGGTTTTTTGGCCGTCACCATGTTGGTTTTTTGGCCGTCACCATGTTGGTTTTTTGGTCGTCACCATGTTGGCTTTTGGTCGTCACCATGTTGGTTTTTTGGCCGTCACCATGTTGGCTTTTGGCCGTCACCATGTTGGTTTTTTGGTCGTCACCATGTTGGCTTTTGGTCGTCACCATGTTGGTTTTTTGGTCGTCACCATGTTGGCTTTTGGTCGTCACCATGTTGGTTTTTTGGTCGTCACCATGTTGGCTTTTTGGCCGTCACCATGTTGGTTTTTTGGTCGTCACCATGTTGGTTTTTTGGCCGTCACCATGTTGGTTTTTTGGTCGTCACCATGTTGGTTTTTTGGTCATCACCATGTTGGCTTTTGGTCGTCACCATGTTGGTTTTTTGGCCGTCACCATGTTGGCTTTTGGCCGTCACCATGTTGGCTTTTGGCCGTCACCATGTTGGTTTTTTGGTCGTCACCATGTTGGCTTTTGGTCGTCACCATGTTGGCTTTTGGTCGTCACCATGTTGGTTTTTTGGTCGTCACCATGTTGGCTTTTGGTCGTCACCATGTTGTTTTTTTGGTCGTCACCATGTTGGCTTTTGGTCGTCACCATGTTGGTTTTTGGGCCGTCACCGTGTTGTTGCTTGGGCCTATTCCTTCTCACCTGTCTTCCTGTCTTTGGATGAATTAGAGCCTCTGCTGTCTTGACTGGCCACACCCAGCCTGCGATACACGTCTCTGATTGGTTCTCTGGCGGGAGGCGTGTCTCTGGGCGAGACAGGGGAGGGAGAGCGCCGACTGTCGGGAGAGTAGCGCCTTTTACCCAACCGCTGTCGCACATCTGCAAACAGTAACGTCAGTTAGTCCTCAGCAGCAAATACATCACATATACAACATATAGATAACCAGAAGACGTGTTTGAGCTGAACATCAGACCTGTCTTCCCGCTGGTGGCCACCGGGGGGGGCTGTCTGTGCTGAGAGAGACCTTTTCTTTTCTCCTCCAGCAGCTGCCGGACGTCCATCACCTTCGGGGGCGACGTGGATTTGGCCCGAGTCTGTGATCCCGACTCCCCGACCCGGTTTCTGCTCACAACACAACACCAAATAAACAGTCAGTTAAATCATTTAAATCTAAACATTTAAATTCAAGACTTTTAAATTAACTGTAAAACCTGTTACATGATCTCATGTGGACTACAATTATTATTATTATTATTATTATTATTATTATTATTATTATTATGATGTCACATTTTTCAGTGCTGTAATTAAACAGATGAAAATAAACGGCGGCGTCTCTGACCGGATGCTCTTCAGCTGAGTGTCCACCTCGTCGGCGTACATCGTCATCTTCTTGCTCTTCTTGGGCGAAGGCGTGGAGATCATCTTCAGCTCCAGGTCGTAGTCCATCTCGTCCGACTCCGACCACGGAGACGGGGAGCGCTCCACCCGGCTACGGAGCCCCGCCCCCAGCGAACGCGAGCCGCTGCTAACAACGCCGCCGCTAATAACGCCGCCGCTAACACTGCCACCGCCGCTAACACCGCCACCGCCGCCGCCCCTTTCTCCTCTCTCCCGGTCACCACGCTCTTTGTACTCCACCACCCTGTCGTCCTCCATGTCCTCGTCACCGCCCTCCTCCTCTTCCTCCTCCTCTTCCTCCTTGATGGGCTCCTCCGGCAGGTTGACCAGGTCAGCTGAGAGAAGAAGAACAAGAAGGAGGACGGTCAGCTCTTCATCAGTGAAGTTTAAATAATCATTTACAGTATTTTAAAGTTCTTGTTCGGCAGCTTGTGTTCGTACATTTAACATTTTTAGAACTTTGTCATTTATTAGATCTATATTATTTATAGTGCCGCCCTACTTTACTACTTCAGCCCTACTTATTAATAGATCTCTCAACGTGAGGGGACAAAATAAGAGAAAAGAATCTAGTTTTCTGTATTTGGTATTCAACTAAAGGGCCGTTCACGTTGCGTCTTTAGCGCGCACAAATGACTTTAAATTGAGACGTGCAACAAGCGCACTCTAAACCGAAAGCAATGCAGTCATGGCGCGCATTTGTTGTGATGCAGCGCAGTGAGACGGATAAATCTCAACTGTTTCTAACGCAGTCAGACAAGAACTAACCAGAGAAGAATACAGAGATAAATCAGTTTGAGGAAATAAATAAAGGGTGAAATGCAACAGGAAAATCCAGAATAAATAAATAAAAAAATAAATATAAAATAATAATACAAAAAGTGAAAATAAATTAATTAATAAAAGAATAAATGCAAAAATAAATATACATTTAAAAATATAAAATAATAAAAAATAAATACATAAATAAAAAAGGGAATATTTAACAGAAGAGTAAATAATTAAGGGAATTAATACAAAGATATATAAATAAAGATCAAATTAAAACAGAAATATCAATTTATGTCCCATTTTATCAATTAATTAATGGCTAAATTTATTTATAATATTATTTTTGCTACATTTAATTACATTTATTTATTGAATCGTTTATATATTTTTTCATTTTTTATTTTGGCAGGTTTTGGCCTCTCAGTCATCACAAAAACGTCGTTGTGATCTGTAAACTGTGACGACGGGATCAGTGAGAATCCTCTGAAGCTCCTCCTGCTAATTTAACATGCTGACGTTCACCACGTCATCGTCTCTTTTAGAGTGAGAACTGTCGGAGTTTACCGGAGTGTCGGAGGGTGTACGGCGGCGTGTGATTGTGAACTGTTGTCGGAGTTTACCGGAGTGTCGGTGGGTGTATGGCGGCGTGTGTCCCATGTTGTCTCCGATCAGAGGCTTCTTGCTCTTGATGACGTCTCGCTGGATCCGCTTGTTGTGATACCTCCTCTTCCTGAAGACACACAGGACATTACATTATGTTTTATTTATATATATATATGTATATATATATATCTCACATTACATATTGTCTACAGAGGAAACATCTGACAAACGGAAACTTTTCAATTTATTTTTTCACTTTCCCTGTATTTTAGATTATTCCTGTGCATTAAAAACATCAGCTGTTCCTTTAATAACCAGAAGAGTTAACAGAGTCGGAGTCTCACCAGGAGTTGCTGAGGATTCCCTTCATGCCTCCGTAGTTCGGGTTTCCGTACTTCATGTAGTAGCGGCTGCGACGAGCGGCGCCCAGCTCCTTCTTATCGTCTGGAGACACAAACACACAACCACACCCGGTTTAACTGAGGGTCAACTTTAACCCGGTTTAACTGACGGTTAACTTTAACCCGGTTTAACTGACGGTTAACTTGAACTCACCGTGTGTGGCGAACCGCAGGAAGAGCTTGTTTCCTTTGAAGGGTTTGATGGCGGGTCGCAGGTCGTTTCTCAGCAGAGACTCTCTCTCCGTCAGCGACAGGTCTTCCACCTGAGACACACAGACGTTATCGTCATCGATCAGTGATCAGAGTCATTGATCAGTGATCGGAGCTGATCAATAAACCCGATCAGTTTGTGTTATTTCAGTAAACTCTACCTGAACGTCCTCCGCCTTCGTTTTCTGCTCCGCCTCTCCGTCGCTGTCTTTCACCTCTATCACCTCGATCTCCTCGCTGCTCTTTTTCACCGCTTCCTCCTCGTCCTCCTCCTCCACCTCGCCCTCTTCCTCTTCATTATCATCATCATCATCTGACCTTTGACCCCGACGAACTGTGAGGTGAACAACACACTTCAGTTCTACACACATTCAGTCGTTAACAACCTGCTGAGAGATTATCTCTGTAACACGGACTGACCTTTGGTCTGTTCGCCTGACTGGTCGGTGCTCTCCGTCTCCGTGGTAACCGCCTCCGGGTCGGGCATTCGGCTGCCGTTGACGAGGGCTCGGATGGATGTGTTGTCATCGAGCCAAACCACGTTACCTAGGAAACGATCAGGTGGTGTTCAGACACACAGAGGATCTCTGGAATCAGGTGTGTAGTTTTTAGAACAACGACCTCCTCATCATTACTTTAGCTACATTTTACTGATTATACCGACCGGAACATTTTCTATGTAAGAATTGTACAGTAACACAGTATTTTATATACTGTAATATTAGTACTTTTACTGTAACACGGTATTTTATATACTGTAGTATTAGTACTTTTACTGTAGTAAAGGACAGGAATACTCCCTCCATTACTGTGTTAAACTCACAGGACTGGTCATCGATCCACTCGATGTGCGCTGGAGGATATTCCTTAAAGTATCCAAAGACGTCCTGCGTGCTCATGTGGTCCACGCCCATCACGTAGATGGCCTCCATGCGCAGACTGGGGATAGCTAAGCACCACAGAAGAAGAAGAAGACGACAGGTTGACCAAAGACACAAACAGAGCCGTGATGTTTAACACCTGTCAGCCGTCACTCTGCTCCTCTCACCTTTCTTCATGGTGTCTTTATCCATGAAAACCGTCCTCTGGTCGGCGTTGTCCTCGGGACGGAAATGGAAACGTCTCGCTCGCTTCTCTTTCCTCTCAATCGCCTCCTGATAAAAAACACAAACACACTTTTAGCGTGACGCTTCCTGTACGTTCAGAGACGAATGTTTAGAGGTCACTTTGAGCTCAGTTCAGTTATTAAACTCACATCTTCCTCCTGAACAAGCTCACACGTAAAATTAAGTGTTATAAATGTGCTGACATGGCAAGAAATTTTAAAATAAAAAGTCAGCTTTCTCCAGGAGTAAAGTCAGAACTTTACGAAAAAAAGTCGTAATATTACGAGAATGAAGTCCTAACCTCTAAATACTCTACTAAATTGCTGTGCGAGTAAACTCAGGTAATATAGACGTCTGCGTTGGTGTCCTACCTTAGAGTTCACATCGATCCCAGTGATGAACGCTCCACCCTTGTTCTCATATCGCCGGCTCGTATCCTGCAAAAACAAAACACAACAACACTTTTCAGTGACTTCTATCAGTAAGTTTAGAGAACATTAGTCGAATAAAAGTAGAATAAAATAGTCGTAATATTACGAGAAAAAAAGTCGTAATATTACGAGAAAGCGTATCCTGCAAAAACAAAATATAACAACACTTTTCAGTGACTTCTGTCATTAAGTTTAGAGAACATTATTCAGTTTTCACTCATCAGCTTTTCTGTTTCTGACACCAGAGATTGACCTTTAAAACCGTGTTAGTGACCTTTAAGACATCAAACCTCCCTGAAGCAGAAACTCCTGTTCAAACAACTGGTACTTTAATTATCATTTGACCAAGTAAAACAGTAACTAAACATACCCTGTCAAACACAAAGCAGGTTAACCAACAGAGACCTGCAATAACACCTTTACACTCATATGACACCAGACAGGTGACATCATAGTGTTGTGTATGGTGTCTGTTGGTGGTAACAACAGAGGAACTACCTCATCATAGCTCTCAAATTGTGTATTAAAAACCAGCCGAATTAATCAGTGATTGTCTGTGTATTATAATATTTAATTGTTATCAGTTATTTTTAAAAGACTGCGTTCATTTAGGGTTAAAAACATTTAAATAGCAGTTTTCTTAGTGGAGTTTGGTGAAGCGTCACTCACATACAAACACAGCAACAAATGACGGAAATAATAAACAAGTAAACATATATTATTAAATATAAACAAGCTTTTTCTCGTAATATTACGACTTTTTTTCTAGAAATAGTATGACTTTATTCTCATTAAATTGCGACTTTTTCTTGTAATATTACGAGAATAAAGGTTTAATTTAATGAGAAAAAAGTCGTAATATTACGAGAATAAAGTCAGAAGTTTAAGAGAAAAACGTCATAATATTACGAGAATAAAGGCTTAATTTAATGAAAAAAAAGTCGTAATATTACGAGAATAAAGTCATACTATGACTGGAAAAACCAGCCGAATTAATCAGTGATTATCAGTGTATTAGAATCATTAATTGTTTTCAGTTATTTTTAAAACCTGCCTTTCTTTAAGGTTAAAAACATTAAAATATCAGTTTTCTTAGTGGAGTCTGGTGGAGCGGTCACTCACATACAAACACAGCAACAAATGACAGAAATAATAAACAAGTAAACATATATTATTAAATATAAACAAGCTTTTTCTCGTAATATTACGACTTTTTTTCTAGAAATAGTATGACTTTATTCTCATTAAATTGCGACTTTTTCTTGTAATATTACGAGAATAAAGGTTTAATTTAATGAGAAAAAAGTCGTAATATTACGAGAACAAAGTCATACTATGACAGGAAAAACCAGCCGAATTAATCAGTGATTATCAGTGTATTAGAATCATTAATTGTTTTCAGTTATTTTTAAAAACCTGCCTTTCTTTAAGGTTAAAAACATTAAAATATCAGTTTTCTTAGTGGAGTCTGGTGGAGCGGTCACTCACATACAAACACAGCAACAAGTGACTGAAATAATAAACAAGTAAACATATATTATTAAATATAAACTAGCTTTTTTCTCGTAATATTACGACTTTTTTTTCTAGAAATAGTATGACTTTATTCTCATTAAATTATGGCTTTATTCTCGTAATATTACCTTTTTTCTCGTAAAGTTATGACTTTATTCTCATTAAATTGCGACTTTTTCTTGTAATATTACGATTTTTTTCCCGTAAAAAAAAAGTCGTAATATTATGAGAATAAAGTCAGAAGTTTAAGAGAAAAACGTCATAATATTACGAGAATAAAGGCTTAATTTAATGAAAAAAAAGTCGTAATATTACGAGAATAAAGTCATACTATGACTGGAAAAACCAGCCGAATTAATCAGTGATTATCAGTGTATTAGAATCATTAATTGTTTTCAGTTATTTTTAAAAACCTGCCTTTCTTTAAGGTTAAAAACATTAAAATATCAGTTTTCTTAGTGGAGTCTGGTGAAGCGTCACTCACATACAAACACAGCAACAAGTGACTGAAATAATAAACAAGTAAACATATATTATTAAATATAAACTAGCTTTTTTCTCGTAATATTACGACTTTTTTTTCTAGAAATAGTATGACTTTATTCTCATTAAATTATGGCTTTATTCTCGTAATATTACCTTTTTTCTCGTAAAGTTATGACTTTATTCTCATTAAATTGCGACTTTTTCTTGTAATATTACGATTTTTTTCCCGTAAAAAAAAAGTCGTAATATTATGAGAATAAAGTCAGAAGTTTAAGAGAAAAACGTCATAATATTACGAGAATAAAGGCTTAATTTAATGAAAAAAAAGTCGTAATATTACGAGAACAAAGTCATACTATGACTGGAAAAACCAGCCGAATTAATCAGTGATTATCAGTGTATTAGAATCATTAATTGTTTTCAGTTATTTTTAAAAACCTGCCTTTCTTTAAGGTTAAAAACATTAAAATATCAGTTTTCTTAGTGGAGTCTGGTGGAGCGGTCACTCACATACAAACACAGCAACAAGTGACTGAAATAATAAACAAGTAAACATATATTATTAAATATAAACTAGCTTTTTTCTCGTAATATTACGACTTTTTTTTCTAGAAATAGTATGACTTTATTCTCATTAAATTATGGCTTTATTCTCGTAATATTACCTTTTTTCTCGTAAAGTTATGACTTTATTCTCATTAAATTGCGACTTTTTCTTGTAATATTACGATTTTTTTCCCGTAAAAAAAAAGTCGTAATATTATGAGAATAAAGTCAGAAGTTTAAGAGAAAAACGTCATAATATTACGAGAATAAAGGCTTAATTTAATGAAAAAAAAGTCGTAATATTACGAGAATAAAGTCATACTATGACTGGAAAAACCAGCCGAATTAATCAGTGATTATCAGTGTATTAGAATCATTAATTGTTTTCAGTTATTTTTAAAAACCTGCCTTTCTTTAAGGTTAAAAACATTAAAATATCAGTTTTCTTAGTGGAGTCTGGTGAAGCGTCACTCACATACAAACACAGCAACAAGTGACTGAAATAATAAACAAGTAAACATATATTATTAAATATAAACAAGCTTTTTCTCGTAATATTACGACTTTTTTTCTAGAAATAGTATGACTTTATTCTCATTAAATTGCGACTTTTTCTTGTAATATTACGAGAATAAAGGTTTAATTTAATGAGAAAAAAGTCGTAATATTACGAGAACAAAGTCATATTATGACTGGAAAAACCAGCCGAATTAATCAGTGATTATCAGTGTATTAGAATCATTAATTGTTTTCAGTTATTTTTAAAAACCTGCCTTTCTTTAAGGTTAAAAACATTAAAATATCAGTTTTCTTAGTGGAGTCTGGTGAAGCGGTCACTCACATACAAACACAGCAACAAGTGACTGAAATAATAAACAAGTAAACATATATTATTAAATATAAACTAGCTTTTTTCTCGTAATATTACGACTTTTTTTTCTAGAAATAGTATGACTTTATTCTCATTAAATTATGGCTTTATTCTCGTAATATTACCTTTTTTCTCGTAAAGTTATGACTTTATTCTCATTAAATTGCGACTTTTTCTTGTAATATTACGATTTTTTTCCCGTAAAAAAAAAAGTCGTAATATTATGAGAATAAAGTCAGAAGTTTAAGAGAAAAACGTCATAATATTACGAGAATAAAGGCTTAATTTAATGAAAAAAAAGTCGTAATATTACGAGAATAAAGTCATACTATGACTGGAAAAACCAGCCGAATTAATCAGTGATTATCAGTGTATTAGAATCATTAATTGTTTTCAGTTATTTTTAAAAACCTGCCTTTCTTTAAGGTTAAAAACATTAAAATATCAGTTTTCTTAGTGGAGTCTGGTGAAGCGTCACTCACATACAAACACAGCAACAAGTGACTGAAATAATAAACAAGTAAACATATATTATTAAATATAAACAAGCTTTTTCTCGTAATATTACGACTTTTTTTCTAGAAATAGTATGACTTTATTCTCATTAAATTGCGACTTTTTCTTGTAATATTACGAGAATAAAGGTTTAATTTAATGAGAAAAAAGTCGTAATATTACGAGAACAAAGTCATACTATGACAGGAAAAACCAGCCGAATTAATCAGTGATTATCAGTGTATTAGAATCATTAATTGTTTTCAGTTATTTTTAAAACCTGCCTTTCTTTAAGGTTAAAAACATTAAAATATCAGTTTTCTTAGTGGAGTCTGGTGAAGCGTCACTCACATACAAACACAGCAACAAGTGACTGAAATAATAAACAAGTAAACATATATTATTAAATATAAACTAGCTTTTTTCTCGTAATATTACGACTTTTTTTTCTAGAAATAGTATGACTTTATTCTCATTAAATTATGGCTTTATTCTCGTAATATTACCTTTTTTCTCGTAAAGTTATGACTTTATTCTCATTAAATTGCGACTTTTTCTTGTAATATTACGATTTTTTTCCCGTAAAAAAAAGTCGTAATATTATGAGAATAAAGTCAGAAGTTTAAGAGAAAAACGTCATAATATTACGAGAATAAAGGCTTAATTTAATGAAAAAAAAGTCGTAATATTACGAGAATAAAGTCATACTATGACTGGAAAAACCAGCCGAATTAATCAGTGATTATCAGTGTATTAGAATCATTAATTGTTTTCAGTTATTTTTAAAAACCTGCCTTTCTTTAAGGTTAAAAACATTAAAATATCAGTTTTCTTAGTGGAGTCTGGTGAAGCGTCACTCACATACAAACACAGCAACAAATGACGGAAATAATAAACAAGTAAACATATATTATTAAATATAAACAAGCTTTTTCTCGTAATATTACGACTTTTTTTCTAGAAATAGTATGACTTTATTCTCATTAAATTGCGACTTTTCTTGTAATATTACGAGAATAAAGGTTTAATTTAATGAGAAAAAAGTCGTAATATTACGAGAACAAAGTCATACTATGACTGGAAAAACCAGCCGAATTAATCAGTGATTATCAGTGTATTAGAATCATTAATTGTTTTCAGTTATTTTTAAAACCTGCCTTTCTTTAAGGTTAAAAACATTAAAATATCAGTTTTCTTAGTGGAGTCTGGTGAAGCGTCACTCACATACAAACACAGCAACAAATGACGGAAATAATAAACAAGTAAACATATATTATTAAATATAAACAAGCTTTTTCTCGTAATATTACGACTTTTTTTCTAGAAATAGTATGACTTTATTCTCATTAAATTGCGACTTTTCTTGTAATATTACGAGAATAAAGGTTTAATTTAATGAGAAAAAAGTCGTAATATTACGAGAACAAAGTCATATTATGACTGGAAAAACCAGCCGAATTAATCAGTGATTATCAGTGTATTAGAATCATTAATTGTTTTCAGTTATTTTTAAAACCTGCCTTTCTTTAAGGTTAAAAACATTAAAATATCAGTTTTCTTAGTGGAGTCTGGTGAAGCGTCACTCACATACAAACACAGCAACAAGTGACTGAAATAATAAGCCAGTAAACATTTGTTATTAAATATAAACTCTCTCCGGTGTAGACTAGTGAACCGTGTTAACGTCATCCCGGTTCTAACACCACTAGTGCCCGGACCGAGCAGCTGGAGTCCAGGTGACTGCAGGCCGGCCCTCAGCGCGCTGCCGCCGGCCTGCAGCAGACTCCAGCCCCCGGTGTGGTGCGGCCTGGCGGGTGTCTTACCGGCAGCAGCTCCTTCAGGTCCCGGTTAACGGAGCGGTTACCGGACCGGTCCTCCGTCTCCAGCTCGCCCTCCTCCACCTCCATCGGTTCAGCATCCCGGGCGTCCCGGTCCGACCCGGACTCTGAGCCGGAGTCTGGTTGTGATGGGTCGGAGCCGCTGTCTCGGTCCGGCTTCACTGAGACCAACAAGCTGCTGCTGCGCACCGCCGCCATGCTAATGCTAATGCTAACGCTGCGTGACCCGGAAACGCTTCAGTCCTCCCGCTTCTTCTTCGGTGGTGTCGAGGTGGAGCAGCAGACACGTTACAGCGGAGCAGCAGCGCCACCGGGAGGAGGCTGCGTTCATTATTAATATGATGATTAGGATTCATATATCTATAGTATAAGGGACATATGCAGGGGAAAAAGTTGTAATATTACAAGAATAAAGTCGTACTATTTCAAGAAAAAAAAGTCGTACATTAATGGGAATAAAGCCATATCAGGAGAACAAAAGTCAGAGCTTAACAAGATTTTTTTTTAATATTACGATAAAAAAAGTCCTAATTTAATGAGAATAAAGTCATAACTTTGAGAAAAAAATCCCATAATATTACAAGAATAAAGTCATAACATTTCAAGAAAAAAAAGTCATACATTAATGAGAATAAAGTCATATCAGGAGAACAAAAGTCAGAGCTTAACAAGATTTTTTTTTTTTATATTACGAGAAAAAGTCGTAATATTACGATAAAAAAGTCGTAATTTAATGAGAATAAAGTCATAACTTTGAGAAAAAAATCCCATAATATTACAAGAATAAAGTCATAACTTCACGAGAAAAAAAGTCGTAATATTACGAAATGATGTCATAACTTTACGAGAAAAAATTATAATATTACGAGAAAAAACTCGCATTTTAATGAGAATAAATTCATTACTTTGAGAAAAAAATATCGTAATATTACAAGAATAAAGTCATAACTTATCGAGAAAAAACGTTGTAATGTTATGATAATAGTCATAACTTTACGAGAAAGAAAATTGTAATATTACGGGAATAAAGTCATAACTTTAACTATTCACTTAACTTTGATGTTTTTCTGGCGTCCGGTAGTCGCTTTCAGTCCAAAATGGCGGCAGCGTAGCTCTGCTGCTGGGCGCTGATGTTGCAATAAAACAAACAATTGACTTTCATGTCTTATCAATATACGTTCTTTGGTTTCGACAAAATAAACTGCATATCAAAACTAACTAGAAACCTGATAAAACATTCTAAGTCGGACTGACTCAAAGGCAAAACTTATAGTAAATATGTTCACTTTATTGAAGATTGTTGCTTTGAAATCTTCTAATTTTTTTCCATTTTTACAGTGAATTTAATAGTGGAAGAATAAACAGGAAGATTTATTTTAATCAGGAATAAGAAACAATAACAAGCACCACAAAAACATCAGTGAAACAAAGTGCAAAAGTCTCAAAACTTTATAGAGTCAGAATCACAGAAACCTCCATCAAGATGCAGCACGTCGAACACACACAGAGACATCTGGGTTTTTATGCTACATCCTCCCTTTCAAAATAAAATATTATTATTAAAAAGAGATTAACGCCTGAAATCAGAGCGAGAACAGAAGGAACAGATTGTTGTGCTCTCAGTGCAATCAAGACAATTACAGTTGAGTCAGTGCTCCGGTTCAGACTGTACATATTTCATATTCATGTGTATATATATATATATGCATATATATATATATATGTACAGTATATATGTGTATATATATATACACATATATAACGTCCACAGAGCTTTGTGTCATTTTAGTGCAAAAATATTCATGAGTTTTCTGTCAGTTTTTGCATCAATCGGCAGTGAAGCTTCTTGTTTCTGCAGGTTTTTAGTCGGTCGTGTTCAGCTGAGAACGTTTAGTGTTCAGCTGAGAACGTTTAGTGTTAACGTAAATATCTCCAACATTAAACATTAGTGTTTTTGCAGGTTCGACTGTTTGATTGAACAAGTTTTCGGTCGTGAAGATGATTCAATTTAAAACAGTGGCTTGATGTTTGTAAACGTACGGACGTCATCTGAAGATACAAAGAAATGACATTTACAATATTTATTGTGTCAGATCCAGAACAACGTGGAGGCCGATGTTCACTGAGGATGAACACGCTAAAATAACAACTTCTTCTCTTTTTATTAACTTACAGTAAATCTCAAGCTGCATTATTTAAGCTTTGTGTCTGCTGACGATGTAAAACAAGGATTGAAACATATCAGATTTATTACATATTAAATAATTAAATATGAGCGTGTATTATGATGTTATTTATGAAGGTATTCTCCTGTCCGACCAGTTTTCAGTGAACATCGGCCTTCAGTTCTGCTCGGTGTCCCTGATTAATACGACATCATCAGTATCTAACATTCAGTATATATATATATACTGTACATCTCTAGTTCCACACAACATACTAATACTACACAGCATGTACTGTGTACTAACTGTCATACTGTACTGCCCTGTTGAACAATGACTTGCTAGCTGTACATTATCCCGCTTATTACACAGCTACTTACTGAAGAAATCAATCATTTGACACAAAAACGATCCTCCAGAGAACGACATCAGAGCTGCGACCATAGCAACATAAACATAAAGAAATAATGTACCATAGAACGCCGTGATTGACCAATCTTCTTTTGGTAATTTTTTTCGGATATTTTGTGACATCTTTGGGACGTTTTTCAGAATTTTTTGGGGAAAATGTTCAGACATTTTTTGGGACATTTTTCGAACTTGTTTGGAAATTTGGGGAATTTTTTTTCGGATATTTTGGGAAATTTTTTGGAAATGTTTCTGAAATTTTTGTGAAATTTTTGGGACATTTTTCAAACTCCTGTTTGGAAATTTTTCTGAAATTTTTCAGATATTTTGTGACATTTTTCGAACTTTTTTTCGGACATTTTTCCAGAAATTTTTGGAAAATTAAAAAAAAAAAAAAATGTCGGACATTTTTCCAGGCATTTTTTGGAAATTTTTCGAACTTTTTTTTGGAAATTTTTCCAGAAATTATTTTTGGAAAATATAAAAAAAAAATTTTGACATTTTTTGGACATTTTTCAAACTTTTTTGGAAATTTTTTGGAAATTTTTAGGACTTTTTTTCTGACATTTCGAAATTCTTTCTGACTTTTTTCTGACATTTATTTCGAATATTTTTGGGAATTATTTTGACATTTTTGGGAGATCTTTTTGACTTTTTTTTCGGACATTTTCAGACGTTTTATTTGATCCACACATTAACCAACTGTAGTTAAATATCACCAAACTGCATTAAAGAAAATAGAGTTAAAATGCGCTCTAGTTTTTTGCATGTTTTTGCAGGACAACACAAGTCGACTGGCAACCAGGCGACTCGGCGTTGACGCCAAAATAGAGCCCTTGCACCCTGACATAATCCTGATGACATCACTATGACATCATCAGTGTTACTGTTTCTCCTCCGGAGGCTAAACATGACCAGCAAACTCACTTTCATGTGTAAAACTGACAGAGTGACCCTTTAAATGACGTGAATGAGTGTGTGTGTGTGTGTGTGTGTGTGTGTGAACGTTTCAGCCTCTGTGTGTGTGTGTTGACATGCACAGTCCTGCAGGTCTGAGCAGAAAAGATGCAGCTGCAGCAGCGAAGGACGAATGTGTTGAAGTGTTTTCCCTTTTTATCCTCAGTGTGTGACGGTCCATCAGTGTCTTCACATTAATGTCCTCCTCCTCCTCCTCCTCCTCCTCCTCATCCTCCTCCTCTTCCTCCTGTGTGGAGGCTGGTGTTTGACTGAACCTCTTTGTTGTTATTCTGCAAAATAAAAAGTGAAAGAAGAGAAAATTACAAATATTAAAAACCAAAAACCCTTCTTTATTCTTCAGCTTTCAGTTTTCTTCTTCATTTTAGTTAGTACTTTCATTAGATCTTTTACTGAAGTTAAAGATCTGAGTACTTCCTAAAAACATCCACCTGAAACTGTAAAAGTGAGGAGACAGAAAGAGGATTTTTGTTTTTCTTGCAGGATTTTAACAGATTTTTCAGCATCACAACATCGATGCTCACCTCCCACTGCCGTCTTCACAGTCTAGTTCCCCTGCAGACGGAAACACAGACGGACGTTATTACAGTCACAAAACATGTTCCTGAACATAAACACCAATCTGAGCTGCACAGAAACATCTCAACACTTATTAAAGATTATTTATAGTTCACATTCAGTAGCGGTGAGATAAAGGTCAGCAACCTGAGAGTGAATAAATGATGACGAAAAGCTGAACACAAACGGAGCTCTTTTCATCACCTCTTCTTCTTCTGTGGTGCTTTAATGGCACCGACCAGCTGATTATAGATATTATACTGATATTCACACAACAGCAGTGGATGGAAACAAACATTCAGTTTGAGGTTTTATTTAGATGCTTTTCTGGTGATTTGGTTAAAAGTTGCGCTGCATTTAGACGGAAACAAGTGAATGAGAGAGACTCAGTTTGTACTGTTTCATTATACGACTGACAGTCACCTGAATATGAACAGAGTCACAAAGACAAACAAAGAAAAGAACATATATATATATATATATATACACAGACAGACTTACTGCAGCAGAGTGGCTCAACTTGTCAAAACGAAACTTGAGGTTGGATCTGGGAGAGTTTTTATTTTTCATCTCTGAAAGACGAGAGAAGGAAAATTAAACATGAACAACTGGAGGCAACAAACACGTCATCTTAGTCAAATAAATACAGAACTAATAATTAATAACACAAGTTATAATATAATATAAAATCAATATCATTTAATATAAAAAGTCAAAGAGTACTTATTATTAATTCTATTAATAACAAGTACTTTATTTGTCCCCTTGGGTATATTCTTTATTATTATTATTATTATTATTTACTTTATTTTATTCTATTCATATTCACATTAGAGGTGAAGAAGAGGTGTTGTTTTCTGAAAATTGAATTGCTTTACAGAATATCCCACACACACACACACATATATATATGTATATATATATATATAAATCATGTGTTCCTACATTTTTTTTAATATATATTTTATTGCAGCATTGCATGAGTTAACGTGAATTTACATTTGCTTATATGTGACGTTGTTCATACTTACTTACTTGTTAATATATTTTATAGTGAAAAAGTAAAATTGATAGCAAATTAGAAAAAAATAATTACAGGAATAAGAACAAGATGAAAGATTAAAGATTAAAGAAAAAACAAAACAAAATAATAAATAAATAAATAAATATGTCACCAGTGAACGTGAAATCTAAATGTGTCACCAGTGTGTGTGGATGCAGCAGGAAGTTCAACTGAACCTGTTGGGCTGCGACAGACGATGAGCGGACTTGAACTTTGACCTTCTGCCATCACAGCCTGGGCGAGCTAAACACAGAGAAAGAGAGAGAGAGAGAGAGAGAGAGACAGAGAGAGGGAGAGAGAGAGAGGACAGATTACTAATATTCCTGTTTTAGTTGTTCCTCCATGTGTTCCTGATGTCTTCATTCATTCAGAATAATGTGTGTCTCACCAGGTAATTCCAGTCTTTTCACTTTTCTTTCTATTTTCCCAGCTGCTGTGAACGCATCTCAACACTTACAGCTGATTGATTTCACATTAAAAGCCTTCCAGTCTGACCATTATTGGGAGGCTTTTAATGTGAAACATCTTCAGAAAAGTGTTGCGCTTCATCGACAGCAGTTTAACATCGATCCGGGAAAAAGTGGAAACGTGTAAAAACGACTAAACACAAGTACTGTAGCCTTAAGTACAAACTCAAGGTACTTTACTTGAGTATTTACATCGTATGCTGCTTTCTACTTCCACTCTTCTACATGTATTTGACATTTCCTCACCAGGTGTGAGTCGTCAGCCGGGATGCTGAAGCTGCAGGTGCTGGATGTCGATCTGGAAATCTTACTGCTCTCCTTCTTCATGTGAATCCTGCAGATTAACAATAAAAAACAATAAAACATCAGCTGACATAATCCTGTCTTCTGTCCTTATGTTTCTCTCTGGATGGACCAACAGTTATAGTTTCATTTTAGCCGTTATGTTCCTGATTTCCTCATAATGTCCTGGTTTCTTTTAGTCCTTAAATATTCCCTGTGGTCAACGCAAGGTTCTAATTATTCAACAACATGCACGTCTTGGTGGGGCTTTTATGACGAAGGAAATGATGCAACGTGTTTCTTAGATGAGTTTTGGTGAATGGTTTGCAAGAAAAGTCTTCTTCTTCACTGCCTTTATGGGCACATTACTGCGTTTCACGGTGCGTTACTGAACTAGGAGGAAGACCTGCCCAGTCACACACACCTGTCTCGTTGTCCCGCCTCCGGAGAGCTGGGATTGGACGGCAGCTCTGACCTCACCTCCAGTGTGGCGTGGCAGCTGTCGAAGCTCCTCTGTTCACTGAGGAGACTGATGCATCAATATAACACACAGAGAATAAAGAGTTAAAGGATCACATGTAGTGGAGGACAGGGGGGAAACTGTGGAAAGAGTTCTGACATGTTGTTTATTGGACCGGTGTTTAAGTAGAAATGTAATGTTGTGCTTTCAGCAGCAGCATCTGACACTGAAACAGTAATTCATAATAATAAAGTTACCTCCTCTGGTTGTGTTTCTCTGTTTGACTGTCGACGCTCAGCAGACGAGGAAAAAGTCCTGAACGTCTCTTCACAGGAGATTTCACATTACACTGATATCCAACACACAAACAACACACAGCAGCTGTTAACAGAGACTCTGGGACAACAATCACCACGGTAAGAAACATCTTAGATACTCACCTCAGCGCTGATGTGTGCCAGACCCCCCCCACTCAGACTGGTGGGCAGACCTGCCCCGCCTCGCGACATGGTCTCCATGGAGACGCTCCGCCCTCGCATCGCCCTCTGATGGAGGAAGCATGTCATGTTGTTAGACATTAATATAATTCTGGATTAACGTATGACGTTAAACATTCTGCTGTTATTTATCATTATTATACAGTTTATATATAATAATATGAACATGATATGAATATAATAGTTTTAAAATGGTGTTTTAGCAGAGGGGAAACTGTTAGCCTTGCTGGCACAAAGACCGGAAACACGGGGAAACTTAAGGGTGTCAGAGTGTTTGCTAGTTTTAGTTTACTTTCAGTTTTTCAGAAAGGTTTAGTTTTAGTTTGTGAGGAACAGCTATAATGTCTCAGAAGTACGTAACTATATACACATACAAAATACCTGATTGGAGAACTGTGGATGGCCATAATGATTAATCTTCACGCTACTTTAGTGAAGCAGTCACAGCACCATCTCCTGGAAGGTCAGGTCTGTTTAGTTTCTGTGGTTTAACACAATCATTATCTCCTTTGTTTCGGTAGTGATATATTAGAGTTAAAAAACTAAAACTGAATGCTAATTTTTAGTTTATTTTTATACGTTTTTTAACCAGGAAATATAGTTTCAGTTTAGTTTTTCTTTGAAGATATCGTTTTTATTTAGTTTCAGTTTACAAAAACTATTTTTCACTGCTTATTTTGGTTTTATTTATATATATATAACCCTGTTTCACACAGAAACACACCTTGATGGACTCCAGCAGACCTCCGTGGGCGTGTCCGTTCTCAGCTCGCCCCTCCTCCTCGAGACCTGACGTTAATCCCAGCATGCTTTGGGAGCGTCTGTACAGCTCATCATGGAGGCTGTCCAGCAGGGCGGCCCGCGTACGCTCCTACATACACACACACACACACACACACTCATTAGTATTATCATATGTGTGAGTATTGTGATCCAGGTGCTGCGTATAGATAGAAAACAACAGGGGACCTAAACTGGAGCCCTGTGGAACACCACAACTCAGTACATTAACTTGAGTACTGCACAAGTAAGTTACTTGAGTATTTCCATGAAAGTACTGAGTTACATTGGACCCTGCAGACAGTCTGTAGTGTGTTGAGGTGTTGTTACCTCCAGTCGGGCGAAGCGGTCGCTCTTGTAGCAGGCCATCTCAGCATTGATGAGTTTAGTGAGCAGAAACTCTCTGAACTCTGGACCCTGAAACACACAGAGAGCATCAGCTTCACATGAGTTTATATTAAACTCTACAGACTCGAAGAGTGAAACCTCCTCTTCCTCTCACCTTCTTAAAAACAGCTGGATTTGGGAGTGGCGGGCCAAACGGAGGTACGTCTTCTCGTGCCGTGACGGACACCTGTCAATAAAAACAGTCTACTGTCACTGACGTTAAGGTACATTTAAGAGATTACATATACTGTTCAGTAGAAAACATTTCATAATTTAAACATTTAATGATTTTAATTTGTCTTAAAGGTACAGTGCGTATGATTTGGAGACATCTCGTGGTGTGTTAGTGAGAGAACGCTTCTCCAAACATGTAAAACAGGAAGTGCAACATGTGTGTTGTCACCTTGTAGGAGGTGCTGTCGGAGCAGGGCTCCTCCACCTGCACCAGGATGAAGGCGTGCAGGAAGTTGGAGGCGATCATGTCGGGGACAAAAGGTGTGGCCTCTTCCTGGAACACCAGCGCCACGATGTCATTCCCTATGTGGCGTTTCCTCTGGAGCTGAAGGAGAATGTTGTGGTCACGCTATCGTCGTGTCACATGTTACGATGTTATTGTTGCCACGTCACATTTATTTCATGTCATGTCCTCTCATGCTATGTTTTGCTAAATGCTACATACAGACGTAGGCAAAATTGTTGGTACCCTTCCGTTAAAGAAAGAAAAACCAACAATGGTCACTGAAATAACTTGAAACTGACAAAAGTAATAATAAATAAAAATTCACTGAAAATGAACTAATGAAAATCAGATATTGTTTTTGAATTATGGTTCAGCAGAATCAATTTAAAAAAACAAACTAATGAAACTGGCCTAGACAAAAATGATGGTACCCTTAACTTAATATTTTGTTGCACAACCTTTTGAGGCAATCACTGCAATCAAGTGATTTCTGTAACTCTCAATGAGGCTTCTGCACCTGTCGACAGGTATGTTGGCCCACTCCTCGTGAGCAAACTGCTCCAGCTGTCTCAGGTTTGAAGGGTGCCTTCTCCAGACTGCATGTTTCAGCTCCTTCCACAGATGTTCAATAGGATTTAGATCCGGGCTCATAGAAGGCCACTTCAGAATAGTCCAATGTTTTGTTCTTAGCCATTCTTGGGTGTTTTTAGCTGTGTTTTGGGTCATTATCCTGTTTGAGGACCCATGACCTGCGACTGAGACCAAGCTTTCTGACACTGGGCAGCACATTTCGCTCCAGAATGCCTTGATAGTCTTGAGATTTCATTGCATCCTGCACAGATTCAAGACACCCTGTGCCAGATGCAGCAAAGCAGCCCCATAACATAACCGAGCCTCCTCCATGTTTCACATTAGGTACAGTGTTCTTTTCTTTGGATGCTTCATCTCTTCGTCTGTGAACATAGAGCTGATGTGACTTGCCAAAAAGCTCCAGTTTTGTCTCATCTGTCCAAAGGACATTCTCCCAGAAGCTTTGTGGCTTGTCAATATGCATTTTGGAAAATTCCAGTCTCGCTTTTTTATGATTTGGTGTCCTCCTGGGTCGTCTTCCATTAAGTCCACTTTGGCTCAAACAGTGACGGATGGTGCGATCTGACACTGATGTACCTTGACCTTGGAGTTCACCTCTAATCTCTTTGGAAGTTGTTCTGGGCTCTTTGGTTACCATTCGTATTATCCGTCTCTTCAATATGTCATCAATTTTCCTCTTGCGGCCACGTCCAGGGAGGTTGGCTACAGTCCCATGGACCTTAAACTTCTGAATAATATGTGCAGCTGTAGTCACAGGAACATCAGGCTGCTTGGAGATGGTCTTATAGCCTTTACCTTTAACATGAAGGTCTATAATGTTCTTTCTGATCTCCTGAGACAACTCTCTCCTTAGCTTTCTGTGGTCCATGTTCAGTGTGGTACACACCATGATGCCAAACAGCACAGTGACTACTTTTCACCCTTTAAATAGGCAGACTGACTGATTACAAGTTTGAAGACACCTGTGATGCTATTTACAGGACACACCTTAGTTTAACATGTCCCTATGGTCACATTATTTTACATCTTTTCTAGGGCTACCATCATTTTTGTCCAGGCCAGTTTCATTAGTTTGTTTTTTAAAATGATTCTGTTGAACCACAATTCAAAAACAATGTCTGATTTTCATTAGTTAATTTTCAGTAAATTTTTATTTATTATTACTTTTGTCAGTTTCAAGTTATTTCAGTGACCATTGTGGGTTTTTCTTTCTTTAACGGAAGGGTACCAACAATTGTGCCTACGTCTGTATGTCATATTATAATCACGTCATGTCATACCACGCCAACACCGCTTTACATCATATAACGCCAAGCCACATAACGTCAGGTCTTCTCGTGCTATAATGCTGTGAGTGATGCTATAATCACGCCATGCCACGTGACGTGACACCATGTCATGCCACTTAGCGCCACGTCATGTCTCCATTACTGTTACATCGCGTTTTTTTGTCATGTTGTGCAGAGTCATGTCATGCTCCGTCATGCTGAGTCATATTGTGTCCTATAGAGTGTAATGCACCGTCATGCTCCGTCCTGCTGTTGTTAATGCTGTTGCTGTCTACCTGCTGTGTGTCTCCCTCTGTGAAGGGCAGTTTGGTGGACACGTGGAACATGATCTCCTGCTGTCGGTGGACGCTGTAGACGGACTGAGAACCCGTCTGACCGTGAGACACGTCCAGACCCCCCCGAAACCTGCACAGAGGGAGGAAGGACGGCTGGTATTGACTTTTGAAAACTATATTATACTATTGTTATTATACTATTATTGTTTTGTTGCCTCTGATTGGTTCTAACATGAATCTGTTGCTCCTCACCCCTTGAAGTCCTGCAGCTCCACCGTGTCTCCCAGCAGCTGCAGGAACTCGGTGAACGCCGGCGTCTCCTCGTCGTTCCTGAACAGTTCCTCCTCAGACACCTGGTGGACAGATGAGAACGCCATCAGGCTCACGACACGTGACCACGACACGCTCACATCCGTCAGCTACATGATCTCTAAAACGAGCTTCTTCTTTTATAGTTTAAGGCTCTTCAGCGTTGACTTCACTTCTCAGACCTGGAGGTTAGGTTCTGATGTTACCTGTCTAAATCTCTGGAAAACGACTCCGAACTTGAAGGTGTTGTTGACCTCGTGCTCGTCGTAGGTTACGATCAGCTGAGACGCCTGATGACACAAAGACAGACGGACATGTTTGATCAAATCAGTCCAACGTGGTCTCTTACGTCCTTCAGGAGAAACATTTGGAGGTGTTGGAAGTTGTCACCTTCGGGTAGAGGACGGGACTGAAACGCAGACCTGCTGCTTCATCACACAGCAGCTTTAAGGAGGAACAACACACAGTTATAAAGATGTTTACACCCGTAAAGAAACAAACACAAGCTTCGATAGATTAGAGATATTTCTGCATGTTTACATGTTCAACACATTCAATGAATACAGCTCTTTAAAGGGCTAAAAGTCAGCTCTCAGAAACAAGAAAATGAAAGCATTAAAATGGGTAAAATATGACTTTAACTAAGCAAAATCATCAGCCAATAAAACAGGAACATTTGGAAATAATCCAGTTGTGATGTTTTATAGCTGCTTTATTCTCAAGCTGTGAGTGTTTGTGGACCTTGGCGAGCTCCGGTACACTGGGGATGTCAGGCAGCTCTGTGAGGGACAATCTGTGGTAGACGCTCTTCACCCGAGACCTGAAGGGACAAGAAGAGACAAGAGTCCTGAACCTGGTCCAGAACCAGACCGAGAACAGCTAAAATAAGTCCTTAAATAAACAATTACCTTTATGGTTACAGCTTAATGTGAATTAGATGAAGGGATAAAATGCTGTGTGCAGCAATCTTTTTCAGTAGTGTAATCCTTTCTTTAAAGTCTTCTTTGTGAACTTTTCCTTTATTAGATAGTAGATGAGTGTTGTGGTTTTATGGTGAACATCTAAAACACAAGTATTATAACTCATAACAGTCACTGAGAAAGAAGAAACTGGAGATTTGCTTTCAGGTAAAAAGGTGTCCTCTACATGATCTCAGTTCAGATCTTTACTCTGGCCCACTGGGGAGCCTCCGGCAGCTGTAAACACATCTGTTTGTACCTGATGAGAACATGGAGGGACGCCTGATCCTTCTCCTCTTCGTGCCTCACAGACAGCAGCAGGTTTCCAACACTGCTGGCCGAGCAGGAGAAGTTCAAATGTTCCTGAGAGACAGAAACAGAAAGAAACTTCATCATGTAATGTCCACAGAGAATCCTGCTTTCTGATTGGCTGGCAGGTGTCCGTTTAAATCATACATGTGTTCATCTCAACCTCCACCAACCAGAGCTCAGGATTCATTAACCTGCAGGTAACCATAGCAACAGTACAGATGCTTCAGTTAAAACAAAAGAACGTATATTCATAAGAAGTGAAAGTCAAGAGTTCGTTCCTTCCGCCATTTCGGACTGAAAGTGACTACTGGATGCCAGTAAAACGTCCGCCTACAAAGAGACGTACAAAAGTAAAACTACATTGTTTCTATTCTATCGTCATATTCTACTGAAATAACCTGCGTTGAACAATAAAAATATTATAAATATAATACGAGTTTTCAGTCCAAAATGGCGGCGAGTTTCGTCTCTTTGGTTAAAACTCCTCCAAACCTCACCCTGCCCAAGAAGTACTTCCTGTACGCCCGCGCAGCCTCGCTGATCTCCTCCAGCCGGTACCCATAATCCCCTGGGGCTGTGTCTTCCTCCTCTCTTCCTCCCAATCCTCCCTCCTCTTCCTCCTCTTCCTCTTCCTCCCCTCTGATCTCCAGAGAGATGGAAGGAGGCGGATCAGCCTCGGGATCCTCGATCCAGTAACCTCCGAACTCCGGCAGGATGACCTGAGGGTACGGCGCCCCCCTCTCCAACACCTGCAACACACACACCAGAAATATTACCCAACATGCATTGTGGTGGGCGTCACTGCACCTCCTCTCCAGGTTGCTAAAAAGAAAAAAAGGCGACATCCACATATCTCCGTTATGAGGACTTGGAGATTGATCCACATGTGGCAGGGACACTGAACTGTTTGAGGATAAACGGATTCTTGTTTTATCCTTTTAAGACGTCTTTACTATCTCAGTTATATCATTTTACATCTCTTTTGATTGTTGTTGTTTCTAGTTTCTTCTTTCTTTTGAAATAACTTGTTGGTTGGGAAGAATCTGGAAAGATATCTGTCTGCTTGTCTTCAAAGAGAGATGTCAATCATTTTGTCTTTGTCTTGTTTCTTCACGTTCAACACGATTTATTATTCTTATTGCTCTAATTTGCAATTAATACATTTTGTTGATATGTTGCAGCCCAATTTTTATATCAATAACCAGATCAAAATGATGCTGAAATAACTACATAATAATGTTGATTTGTAAAAAGTCTGAATTCATGCTTCATCAGGTCTGTTACCATGACGACAAGAAAAAAACTTTTAAAATGCTGGTTTTGTGAATGGAGTCTGGATGGATCAGAGCCAGGCGATGCAGCTGCTCCATCAACACTCAACGTCAAGTCATCTAGAGACGTTGTTTCTACCAGAGACAGTCTGGTTTCTGCTCTCTGTACAGATGTGATGGACTATCGTAGCTCTGAGTGACCACAGACACATTCAGGGTTTATTTATCACTCCATTTCTGATTCAACAACGTCAGGACGTCAGTGAAGAGAGGAGGAGGATCTCAACGCTGAGAGGCTTTCACCACACAGCGTCCCACAAAATATGCAAATTTTGCGTATTTGTCATTCACTGTTTTTTACTTTCTGTTAAACAAGTTGAAGTAAATAAGAAGCGAGAGGCTTTAGTTTCCTTAAAGGTAACAGCGTCTCTTTAATAGTGACCTCAGCCTCCCCTTCATTCCTCACTGATCTGGTTTCTCTCCTTTATTACTATGAAACTCATCACGTTCAGTTCATGAGTTTTAGATGCAGAAGCCTGAGAGTGTTAAGATGTTTATGAAACGGATGTTCGTCTCACCTCCTCGATCCTCGGATACGGGATGTAGTCGTCCTGAAGGAGGAACACAGAGTCGTTACACACATGACTAAATATATACGAACACACACACACACACATCCAGGTGAATAAACTGCATGAGTGATGATGTTGAACATGACAGATGGTTCAGATGTTGTTTGAATAAACACAATCAATCATCACTTATTTGTCCCCGGAGGGACGACCGTGTTGTATACGAGACATGAACATGTTTGTGTTTGTAACCTGAACACACACAAACATATATTAACTGTTTATAGTCCACCCGTCTGAGAGTCACCACCTTCCTGTGGTGGATCGGGTGGTGATCCCTGATACCGTAAACACAAAGACCAGCGTTCCTCCTCCTGGAGCCAGACTATGCCAGACCAGGGTGAGGAGCTCGCCAGCCAGCGTCTGGTGCCCAGGCCGTGGTAGACGCTGGGTGTTTTTATCAGGGCTGTAGTTGTTTGTGTGTTCATTCCAAACCGTCCCGGTCCATTGCACGCAGAATACACGGTATCTAGATCATACTTAGGGAGGATTTCTAAACCAAAGCGGGGCGTCTCAGCTGGTTTGTGAATGCCTCTGGATCCCCCAGAAGGAGCTGAACCACGCTGTTGATGAGAGGGACATCTGGACTACCCCGGTTAGCCTGCTGCCACCGAGACCCGGCCTCGGATAAGAGGCAGACAATGGATGAAGACGCTTAAATCAGGTCCAAGATTTAATTTCAAGAAGTCCAAAGACACAAAATTATTGTTTTAAAATGCTCACAATAAAAAAAAAACACGGCCCAGTCGCACAGCAGTTTGTGAAATAGACAAGAAAGGTATCGACTCGTGTACTTAGACAAGAATTTCAAGTTTTTTTCATGATGGTCAGGACGAAATCAATTTGTATTTAATCCACGTAAATGAGCGGCGAACACCGGACTGTCGCCAAGGAGACCTGTGTTCATGTCCTGCGTGAAACCAGAAGTCAACGTTGATTTATTTGTCATGTAACTTCCGTAGTTAAGTTATGACACTCCTGAAGGTATTTTTTACCAAACCAACATCTTTTCATAATCCTAACTAAGTAGTTTGTTTCCTAAACCTAACCAAGTCGGCCTTTTCCTAAACCTAACTAAGTAGTTTTACAGCATAAAACCTAAAGAAGTCAATCTTTTCCTAAACCATTTAAAAGTTGTCAAATCTCTACACACACAAGAAAAGACGGAGATGCTGAGTTCTGTTTGAACGAATGAATGAGATAAAACAATAGAAAGCGTGAGCGGATGGATATGAGGACAGACAGATGGACAGACGACGTGCCTTCTGTCTCGGAGGGATTGTCTTCATCTCGGCAGCTTCTGGCACCTGCTGCACCGGCGTCAGGAAGAGAAAGACACTATTAAAACTGTCTGAGCTTGTCGGCTTCTACCGAAGAATCTTAATATTAAAAACACCTCTCAGATATGTAGTTTCTAACGTCACTCAGACAGGAGGAGATGGTGCACTTGTTGGGGACTATTTTCAGCGGCGGATTGATCCACATGTGGTGCTCTAGTGAGTATTAGTGGCAGCAGGATGGTGAATGTTGGATTGAGTCTAAATAATGTGTTTTTAATGGCGCTTTATGGTTCAGAGGAAGAAGAGATAATAGGATACTTGTTAGTAGAGACATTCACTGTGAAGTCAAATATAAAATACCACCAGACTTATCCTTTAATGCTTACAAAAGATGCAGTGTGCTGATTTCCTATCGCTTCTATCTAATTAGATTCTAATTAGACTGTTATCAGTCATTATAAGCCTCCTAGATGTATAGATGTGGGTCAGAAGGGGCCTGCTACACATGTTTTTCCCTAAACTTAAAGGTTCTGTTTGTAACTTCTTCCAGGTATAAATCATTGCCGGTCGGTGTCTCATGGTCTCTCGTGTGTCTCCGCTGTTCAGACTCAGACTCCAACACAAACTCCAGTGAAGCACCAAAACCTCTTGGTTGTATCTAGTGAAGCTGTTAAACAGTGTTGGCCGCGGTCGGAGGACGCGGGGGAGACCGGAGCTTTGGTCTCCAGGACCGGAGTCTCTGCTCCTCTGCTCCTCTGCTCCTCTGCTCCTCTGCTCCTCTGCCTGCCTTCACTCACACACCGCGCTCCTTCTCTCTCTCGCTCCACCTCTCACGTGCATGCTGCTCACTCCACACTGCAGCAGAGTTAGTTTAGCTCTGAGAATATCTAGTGAATGTTCAGTGGACGTTTGTGCAGAAATAACTGCTGCAGCTCCTCCAGACCAACAGAGGTTTCCCTGTCTGGTGAAGTGACGGGGCTCCGCAGAGAGAAACGTTATCGTCTCCCACCAAAACGCCGGCGTCTTCCCCGTTCCCTCCGGCCGCGGTCGGGAGGCCGAGGCGGGAAAAGCCAACACTAGGATCAGCATTGATTCATGGAGAGACCTTGGTCTGGTCAGCTAACATTACTGACAAGCAGCTGAAATATAGAGTGATATTGTGCTTTTAGCTGACGTGTGTCTCCTCACTGTGTTGAGCGATGCTCCTTCATGTCTATGTAGAGCGAGCACAAGCGCCAGCAACAGGACGCTGACTTTAGTTGACTTAACGGACACAGGTGAAGCTGTTAACAAGACATTCATGGTTCTTACAAACAGTCCCTTTACCTGTTTTTGTTGCCTAAACCTAAAGGAGCTGTCTTTTTTTGTGTTCAAAATGTCACGTTTCATTCAGTTTTACGTGTTAGAATGTGTTTGCTTTCACTTTTGAACATAGGTGTAGCAGGCCCCTACTGATCCACATCTATGAGGCTTATAATGACTGATAACAAATCGGGTGCCAGCCTACTCAGATGCGGCTTTACTGTTAATTAGAATATACATTTTTTTTATAATCCATCCAAAATGAAGACATTCAAAAAGTGTCAAAATGATTTAGAAGCAAACATCTATACCGTCAAAAACACAACCCCGGTTTGGAAAGCTGTGTGATTACGAGAATACCCCAAAACTACTGAGGGGAAGAAATGCTGAGTGACGTTCAGGTCTTATATGAACCCCATGAATACTTTAGTATCACTGTCACTGTTTCACCTCCATCCATCTAAACTACATTAAATTCAGCTTGAAGCAAAAATGAATATTGAATAAATCCAATCTTTTAAATTTAGCAGAAACAAACCCGTCTTCAGATGTATTCATTTTTGTTGCCTGCGTGGCGAGGAAAGATAATCTATTAGTTCCTTTGTTTATTCACACGCACCCACTGATTATTACAGCTTTCACAGCGGGGAGGACACACACTTCAGCAAACTGTGAGGAGTTTATGTAACACAGATTCAAGTCTTACCTCCATCTTGTCCATCATGTCAAAGAAATGAGCCGTCTGGAGACAAACGGAGAGAAAGACGTGGGTTAACGCTCAGTTTGTTAACTTTGGTAATTTTCAACCCTCTTTTCCATGTTTTTGTGTCCAAGTGAATAATGGGGACAACAATATCTGAAGTTGGTCCAGTATTGAGGGAGAAGGCAGCTGTGAGGGCAGTGAGCAGCGTCAGTGTAACGTTACGCTCACTAATAGTTCTTGTTTTTGCCACTGACGGACTCAAATCGTTATTACACGTGTCTGACAACATCATGGAAAGAACTCTACAGAGAAATAAAGCCTTTTCTTACCTTTCTCTTGATCCGGTCTGTTTGTTATCGTGTCCAAGTCCCGCTCAAGGAGAAGTCTCGTTGTGAAATCTGAATATCCGAATACTCTGGCTCAAATAATAGACTTCAAAGACCTCATCCACATTGTGGAAATCATCTAAATATTCAGTCATGACACTGAGCTACGCTTTGTGTACTCTAACACAACAAACACTTGCGTGTCCACCATGGATGTATTCCACTATTCCACCGTTGTCTTCCAGGCAACACGTCACCTCTCCAGATTTCAGACTCTTTCCATAATGTCAGACTCTCATAATAACAATCAGAGCCTGTCATGGCAAAACTGAGCACTTTTAGTGGACGTAAATGACGGCGTAAGCTTGACCTTTGAGCTGCAGGAAGACTTTTAATCTGAAGGGGTTGAGTATCGTTGATGGTTTCTTAACAGCAATTAAAAAACAAAAGTCAAAGTAGAACCAAGTGTAAATAATCAGTGAATGAGAACAGTGTTGATGTTAAACAGGGTGTTTTGAGCAGAGAGGTGGGTGTAACATGACTCTGTTGTACTGATGGAAATGAACATTATGCTGAATTTATCAAGACAAACATGGAGGAAGCAAATTACTGTAAAACAGGAGCAGAAAACATGAAGACTTCTATTAGAAATAAAGGTCTCTAATATAATCATGTTTCAAGTTAAATGTTCTCTAATAAAGTCCCCCCATGCACAGCTGGTAATACGGGTCCTCATAAGTCCAGATAGACCAAACTGTGTGTGTGTGTGTGTTACCTTCATGGTGGGGGGTGCGGTGCGGGGGGGAGAGGGAGGGCAGTCTCCGACAGGAACATTGGAGATGGTCAGGAGCTCCTGTTTACTGGAAATAGAAAACAACAACAGCAAATCAACAATTAGTCAAAGCACACCTCATCATATGCAGGTTTATTTAAACACGGACAAAACAGCTAAAAATAGGTGATAGACTCGTTTCCCATCTCCAATAGACGAGTAGCATTGCTGCTTTTTTCTGGTGAGTCACATTCGATGTCACGACCGCGCCAGATAGATCAGGGTTAGTAAACACGGTGGTTGCTTCTTTTTACCTAGGTTATGTTTTCACCGGCGTTGGTTTGTTGGTTTGATGGTTTGTTTGTTTGTTGGTTTGTTGGTTTGTTTGTTGGTTTGTTGGTCTGTTTGTTTGTCGGTATGTTGGTTGGTTTGTTGGTCTGTTTGTTTGTCGGTTTGTTGGTTTGTTTGTTTGTCGGTTTGTTGGTTTGTTTGTTGGTTTGTTGGTCTGTTTGTTTGTCGGTATGTTGGTTGGTTTGTTGGTCTGTTTGTTTGTCGGTTTGTTGGTTTGTTTGTTGGTTTGTTTGTTTGTTGGTTTGTTGGTTTGTTGGTCTGTTTGTTTGTCGGAATGTTGGTTGGTTTGTTTGTCGGTTTGTTGGTTTGTTTGTTGGTTTGTTTGTCGGTTTGTTGGTTTGTTTGTTGGTTTGTTTGTCAGTTTGTTGGTTTGTTTATGTTTGTTGGTTGGTTTGTTTGTTGGTTTGTCTGTTTTATTTTATCTCTGTTGAGTTTGAATGAAGTGCGTTTCAATGATCAGCGAGGTAAAATGACTGTTGTCTGCCTGGAGTCTGGTGGATCTGAGGAGAGCATATCAATTGTATGTTTTGTACATTAATGTATTATAATAATTGTCCAAATCCCTGTTGATTTTATTTATTATACTGTATATTCACTTCAATGCACTTCACATCGAAAATCAGCGTGTCCACCCGGGTGTCATGTTTCCATCACTGGCGATCGGAGCTGGAGCCGATAAACACCCGTCACTCCTGCAGAGTCATTTGGAATGAATGCTGATGTAACCTTTCACACTGAAGACAAAAGACAGATATTAGTGGGTTTTTAGTCCAGTGGGAAATGAGTTTAACTGACGGTTAGAAAGCTCACTAGCTCAGATAGTGTTTTTCCTTTTCAGTGACTCTAATTGAGTGAAATGATGAACAATCCTGAGAACAAAATGTCAAGAAAAGGTCCTGCATTCAAAACCTTACTGAAGTATGTCATCAGCTAAATGTAGTAAAGTAGTTAAAAGTATTGATGTTCCAGGAAGCAACCATAGTAGTATAACAAAAATAGATATTTATATATTCAGCAGCCTCAGGTGACCTTTATCACACAAGATAATGAAATACAAAATAAAATACACTTCCTGTCCTGTGTGTCCTCATTTATCTGAGCGCTACACATCATCATTATATTTGTCACAGAGAGGCAATGAGTCTGAGAGCTTCAATCTGTCAGGAGACGACACACACACACACACACACACACAGTAACACACAGTAATCAGCTGCACCATCCAGCCAGAAGACCATTCATTACCTTCCTGCCCTCAGGCGAGGTGGAGGCGGTTGCCACGGTTACGCCAGGTGTCCAAAAAAGAATAAGACGTTGAACTGGATTAAACTTTCGGTGGAGGAGAAGAAGCCGGAGCCAATCACGCCGCGCCGTCGGCCTGCCGTCAGACCTTCAGTGGATTTATGGTTTTAACTTTTTAACTCAGACTTAAATATTGATGACTCAGGATTTCACCTGAACCAGAATACTGCTGACTCGTGATTGAATATATATACATATACAGTATATACACTATACATATAATCATACTTTGATTTAGACTTGAATATTAATGACTTGATTTGAATTTTGTTGACCTGACCAACAGTGAGTCTAACGATTTAATCATAGTAAAATTTAGAAACCGCTGACTCGTACTGGAGTATCGGTGACTTGGACGTGAATATTGATGACTCATGCTTAAATATTGACGAGTTATACTTTGATCTAGACCCTGAACATTAACAAGTCGAGATTTCACACTTTGGACTGGAACACTAATGACAAGAAACCGCTGACTCGTACTGGAATATCAGTGGCTCGGACTTGAATATTGGTGACTCATGATTTGACATTGACCTGAACATTGATGAGTAATACTTGAATATTGACATCATCATACTTTGAACATTAACGACTCGATATTTCACACTTTGGACTGGAACACTGATGACTCGTACCATGACTCAACTGGAATTTTGTTGACTAAAATTTTTAAATGACCATTAAAGACTCGGAAATAGATCTGTTGACTCGAACATGATGTTGACAACACACATTTGACCTTGACAACAAGGTCAAGGGATGTTTGGTGACTCGAACAAACATCAACAGGACATTTTTGGGGATTTAATCCACTTGAAGTCCGTTGAACACACTGAATAACGTTCACATCCAGCAGTTACACATCAGCACGATGGTTCATCAGGAGGCTTTGTGTTTGTGTCCAATATTCTCTCTTTTAGCTCCGTTTTTGGTCTCCACCACCTCCTGAGCTCCACTCTTTCTCTTGTTTTCCTTCACAGGTTTTTATGCAACATCACACACACACACACACACACCTACACACACACACACACACACACACACACACTGACCCTCTGGCTGTTCCAGTTCTTTTTCAGTTTAAATGTCAGTTTGGTGAAATGAATTAGGATTCATAACGGACTCTACAGGAGGAAGAGTGAGGATGAGGAGCAAGAGAAGTAGAGGGATGATGAGAGAGAAGGATGGAGAACAATAACAATGTTCTCTATTACCAACATTGGATCGTGATTTTTTAGTATTGGGATTCGATATTCAGATTTATTGTGATTGTTGTTTACTTTTTTATCTCTAGACCATGAAGGGGAAAGTTGAATCATCCACTTCTAGAGACTTTTACTTTGGAAAATCTCTAAAATCCAGTAAAAATGTTTGATTTTCAGCATGTGTGCAGTCAGAGATGTCCTGAAGTCAAATATATCAGGATCATTGTCAGAAATGATTTATTATCCAGCAACCCAGAAATATAAAGAATAAAGACGTTTCCCTCTCAGATCAATGGTATTTTCTTTTTAATTAATAAGGGACATGTAATGTTTTATACTTCTGGTAAATATAATCCATCAATCTTATTTCCATAGATGTATTTTGTATATACAGTTCCCTTTGTTAACACTTTATTTTGAAAAGCGGACGTAATCCCACATATCTACTTCCTCTAACTTCTCCAAGGTGGTCTCTAGCTCTCCCATCAGCTCCGTTCTCTTTATCCATCCATGGTCAGCTCCATCCGTTTCAATGCTGAGAACACAAATGTCAGTATCTGGGTGCTCTACAGTCGTAGCGTCGGCCCATTTGACCACGAAGACGAGAGTGACGTGGTCCGCCATACGATAACGTTTCCATTTTTTCTGGATTTTTGCGGACATATTTCAGCCTTTCTTTTCGGAAATATTTCAGACATTTTTCAAACTTTTATTAAGACATATATCAGCCTTTTTTCTGACATATTTCGGACTTTTGTTTGAACATATTTCGGACTCTTTTCTGACATACTTTGGCCTTTTTGGGACATTTTTTGGGCCATATTTCGTAAATACTTTGGCATTTTTCTGCCTTTTTTCGGACATATTTCAGCCTTTTTTTTTTTTTTTTTCCAGACCTTTTTTCGACTTTTTTTCGGACAAATTTTGAGCCATATTTCAGACATACTTTGGAATATTTTCGAACCCCTTCTTTAAATTATTTTCAGACATATTCCGGCTTTTTTTTCTGATTTTTTTCAGCCTTTGTTCTGACTTATTTTCGGACATATTTTGTCCTTTTTTAGACGTTAGCATGCAGCTTTAGCTCTGCTCTGTCTAGCTCTGCTTTTCCTGTCAATGTGTGAAACCCAAAGTGTTTCCATCCTTTACTGGATGTGTAGTGTTTACCACGCTGGATTTAACATGGGAGGGTGCAGGTCGTATCCAACGTTTTACACTTTCTGAGGTTTGTTTTGGTTGACGGATACGGAACGGATATGACGTCACGTTACTCAGACTACCACAACAACAACAAAAAAGTCACAATACATAGCTGAATCAAATTTTTCCCCGCCCCTAATTAGGACTATTAATGAATCATCTTGTCTTCTTCAGCATCGACCTGAAGACATTAAATCTAGCAGAAACACATCGGACCTGAGTCTGAGTCCTGAGGGAGCGTTTAGAGTCCAGGACCGAGGAAAAAGGTCAATAAGAGACGACAACAAGAGAGACACGAAACCTGCTGAGAGAGAAAAGGTCAGTCTGTACCGAGCTCTGTGTGTGCGCGTGTGTGTGTGTGTGTGTGTGTGTGTGCGTGTGTGTTTGTGTGTGTGTGTGTGTCAGACCTGCCTCTACTGTGATGTAACGTGACCATACAGAAGTCCACTCAGAAATGTTGTCACTTTTAGAATTTATAGTCTGAGTTTAAATATTAAACTATATATTTGTGTGTTTTTGTGAGTGCAGGTGTGTGTGTGTGTGTGTGTGTGTGTGTGTGTGTGTGTTATATAAACCTCCTGAGCTTCAGTTTTAAAATAAAACCAGTTTCACTTTTAACTCGACTCTCAGCTGGTTCGTTATCTCCGCGGACAGCTGCGTGTCACAGCCGATCACATCATCATCATCACACACACACACACACACACACACACATTAACATGATACACTGATGTCAAATACTCCTGCAGGTCATTTTCACAATGCAGCAACACGCCTCCGGAGTCTTTCATCGCAAAATAACAAGTTCAGTTTGAAAAAAATAACATAAAAAGCAAAAAATAACAAATGTTAGTGGACTGAAACCAAAACCACCGATCAGAGGAGACAGCCGTACTGACAACCATCAAACACTCAGCAGATCGTCACTGTGGAGGTTCTCCTTTTCATTTATTCTTTAAAGGGACTGTTTGTAAGAATCAGGAATGTCTTGTTAACAGCGACACCTGGTGGCCGTTAAGTCAACGAAAGTCAGCGTCCTGTTGCTCGCGCTTATGCTCGCTCTACTGGTATCACTTTAAGGTATTAATACTGGCATCACAATTGTTGTAAAGGATGCTCAGCTAGGGCGGGGCGATACATCCAATATAGTCGATGTATGATGTTGTCTCACGCGCGATGTTGTCCGGCTTCCTCTCAGACACACACATCACACGTCACAGACTCCGCCGGCGTGTTTGTGTTTATGGAGGGAAGCAGCGGAGAGAGAAGGAGCCCGGAGAAAGTGGGAGAACTGAAGCGGCAAAGTGAGTACGGTAGCGAAAACACGACCAAAGCAACCAGAACCAGCCCAGAACCAGAATGACTCTGGCTTCCTCGCTTTCCTAAGCAATCCCATACGACAAGAAAAGTGCAAAATGCAAAGAAATCACGGCCGCTGTAAACAACTACATCACAACGCCGGTTAGCGTAGTTGAAAAGCCCGAAAAGACTCATTAAAGGGACTGTTTGTAACTTTTTAAGCGTATAAATGTGCCGGGTCGGGACACATGCACGCTTGCGTTTGTCCGGAGCCTCTGCTCCTCTGCCTGCCTTCACTCACACACCGCGCTCCTTCTCTCTCTCTCTCTCTCCACCTCTCCCGTGCATGCTGCTCACTCCACACTGCAGAAGAGTTAGTTTAGCTCTGAGAATATCTAGTGAATGTTCAGTGGACGTTTGTGCAGAAATAACTGCTGCAGCTCCTCCAGACCAACAGAGGTTTCCCGTGTCTGGTGAAGTGACGGGGCTCCGCAGAGAGAAACGTTATCGTCTCCGACCAAAACTCCGGCGTCTCCCCCGTTCCCTCCGGCCGCGGTCGGGAGGCCGAGGCGGGAAAAGCCAACACTAGGATCAGCATTGATTCATGGAGAGACCTTGGTCTGGTCAGCTAACATTACTGACAAGCAGCTGAAATATAGAGTGATATTGTGCTTTTAGCTGACGTGTGTCTCCTCACTGTGTTGAGCGATGCTCCTTCATGTCTATGTAGAGCGAGCACAAGCGCCAGCAACAGGACGCTGACTTTAGTTGACTTAACGGCCTCAGGTGAAGCTGTTAACAAGCATTTCTGAAAGTTACAAACAGTCCCTTTAAGACACTTGATCCAAAATATGAACTGCCTGGTCGCAAATGTTTTTGCGGAGAAAGCTCTACCGGAGTTCTTCATCTCAGTGAGAGAAAAGTTGGCCAACCAGCTCACAGAGGTGACCCACTTCTCCACATCTACCGATCTGAACGTCCAGCTAACAGAACCAAATAAGTTAATTTACACTTATTACACGCCATTTAAAACGGTATGTGTGTGTTATGTATTTATCAAAATGTATAAAGCATGTATTGCCAGATAACTATTTGGTTAAAGTGAATACTGTTTTGTTAAATTTAACTTGTGATTTCTCTCTTTTCCATGCAAGATTAAAATAGTTCCAACAGAAACCACTAATGAATATAAACAAGAAGGTTTTAATGCAGACATACAGTGTGCTGCAGGGACTACAAGAATCATCATATTGGTGTGATGGTATGCATCAAAGGGTTAAATCGAGCATTTATGAAGTGCTTAGAGGATATTTGAAAATATCGCGATATATATCGTGTATCGCGATATTGCCTAAAAATATTGCGATATTATTTTTAGCCCAGCTCTACTAAATATCAGTAATATCTGTAGCTCTCTTGGTTTTTTAAAAGCTAGTACGTGAACCTTGACTTAAGTATTCAAGTAATCAAGTATTGATAAGCTGGATATGAGTACATCGTAGTGAGTTACAAACCATTTACAGCCTATAAATGAACAAAGAGATACGGTAGGATGTTTCTACAGTTTCATCTGTAGTCGGTTGGAAGAGTTCCTGGTGCTCTTCCAGCATGTAAAGTCATGAAAAATGTATTTGTGCATTTTATTCCCAACCAGGAGAACCTGCTGGGCTCCGAGGGAACATCAAAGATGTTCATTAACATTTCAATTTAACCCCCAAGTTCAGTTCCTCCACCACGAAGTGACTCCAGCAGGACACCAAACCTTCTGCTGACTGTTCACTTTATCAGCTAAAACCTGCTCATCGAGGATAATAACGTTGGGGGGGTTCATGGTTTGTCCCTTTAAATATAAAAGCAGCTTGCTGAGACTTTAAACGTGCTGCACAGAGCTGAAACTCACAGTTTTGGTTTGGCTGTTGGGACTGAAAACCTGCTGCTCAAACTGAGGTTGGATAACAATCCGTCTTGTCTTCTAGTATTTGCAAAGCCGAGCAGCTTAAACACTGAAAACAGTGAATTAGAATAATCTCATTATATAATTATATTATATAAAAGGATTATATAAAAGCATGCAGGTTTAGAGAGAACTGTTTTTAAAGACTTTTCTTTAAAGATGGGTTGGTCTAAATTCACCAGACTTCCACCAGGAGACCGCTGTTCATGTCCCGTCGTATGAAACCAGAAGTCAACGTTGTTTTATTTGTCACTTCCGGAGTTACTTTAACCCAAACCGGGATGTTTTCCTAAACCTAACTAAGCAGTTTTGTTGCCTAAACCTAACCAAGTTGTTTCCTGTGAAGACGGAAGTTTATTTTGAAAAGACTGTATGCATATAACGAGTAGAAATGGACACTGGACATTCGTAGGAAAACGCATGAAAAATGAGGAATAACTTTTTCATAAGATATCATATAAACCGTTGTATGAGGATATGTTGTTTATTTATATAGCTCAATATCACAAATTTGCCTCAAGGGGCTTTACAACCTGTACAGTATGCGACACCCTCGATTCGGAAAAGGAAAAACTCCCCAAAGTGGGCCTGATTACAGCTTATATCCATCTTCAGTCAACAAAAGTCCATAACTTCACCTATCGACCGATAGTGGTGACAGCCCCTAGTGACTAAAACCTGAAGTTATCTTCGATCCTCATCGATTTACATTACAATGCGTTCAGGCTCTATCCAGTAAAAATGAGTATTGGGCGAAGGTAAATTCTAACGTTATCATGATGTGTTCAAATCGTAATCTTGTAAAATGTAGTTTCCGCGCTGGGGGCACGTTGCGGTTGGGGCGCACTGAGGACAGTCGCTTTGTGACACTTTGTCCACGGCCCCGGGAAGCACCTTCGCCCCGAGCCTTTCCAAGCCGACCTAGAGCCGGTGGCAGCGCACCGCCTCGTATGCGGGACTCCCCAGCCTGCCGTGTGTCGCTCACACCCTCCAGCTGGCTGTTAACGAGGGTCTTTAGGCACAGAGAAATACTCGTATCGGTACTCTGTATTGGCGAGTACCCAAATGGAAATACTTGTACTCAGTCTGAAATAAAGTGGTATCGGTGCATCGCTAGTAGACGTGATTGATGAGTTGTTGGTTTCAGAAATATCACCACGGCTACACCAGCTCCGACGTCAGAACGGTGAGAGGGGTTTCAGATCCAACAAGCGCTACGTTTGAAAACTCCCCACCTCTTAACACTGAGCTGTCCCAGGGTCCGGTGGAGGTCACAGTCTGACGGAGCCACCAGAACCACGTCACCGGACGCCCTCCACCCCCCCGGCTGCACCTCGGGACTCTGTCCACAAAAATCACCAACAAAATCATTGTCTCAGGCCGGGTCCTCTGCCTCGGAGCAGGTACACATCCGTGGAGCTTTTATACAGCAACAGCTGACCATGCAGACAGAAGAAAAGCCAACAACTATCAGAGTTTTGGAGGAATTTCAATTGTCCGAGGGACTGTGTTCCTCTATGACAGCTGAGCGACCACATATCCAAAGAGACAAAGCCTCTGGTAGACCTGCAGTGGAGCCTTATGGCAGCGAAACAACACTTAAATGTGTCACAGCAATACCAAAAGGCTTAATTCTCTGAGAGTTTGACAGCTCACTCTTGACCTTAGAAACAGCAGATCTCAACTCTTTGGTCAAAGGCTCTCAAAGAGAAGAAGTAAGAGACCCTTGAGTTGAGATCTGTTGTTCCCAAAGTCAAGACTGAACACCGAGATGTGATGAAAACAACCAGACTAAAGGTCTTTATACTCCGGGAGGCGTGACGAATAAATAACCCGAAAATGTGAAATACTGGTCTGCAAATATTACATGTCTAGGGCTTTTATTGTGAAAGGTAAGAACAGAAGGAGTGGGTCTGGTCTGCGCCGCCTTTGAAAGGAGTAATAAAGTTTGCCATCTTGGTTCTGATGGATTCATCAGGTTTTATAGTTTCATATGATACCAGTATTGGATTTTTCTTCTGCCTTTCTTTCGGACATTTTCCGGACTTTTTTGGGAAATTTTTTTGGACAATTTTCGCACATTTTTTTGGACATTTCTTTTAAACATTTTTCGCATATTTTTCAGACTTTTTCAGATATTTTGGGGACTTTTTTTCACGGAGATGTGATGAAAACAACCAGACTAAAGGTCTTTATACGCCGGGGAGGGGGCGTGACGAATAAATAACGCGAAAATGTGAAATACTGGTCTGCAGATATTAAATGTCTAGGGCTTTTATTGTTGCAGATATTTTGGGGACTTTTTTTCTGACATTTTTCAGACATTTTTTCGGACAAACACCCTCACACATTCACTGATCTGGAGGTCAGAGGTCAAGGGACCCCTTTGAAAAATGGCCATGCCAGTTTTTCCTCGCCAAAATTTGACGTTAGTTTGGAGCGTTATTTAACCTCCTTCATGACCAGCTAGTATGACATGGTTGGTACCGATGGATTCATCAGGTTTTATAGTTTCATATGATATCTTCACTCTAGCTTTAAAACTGAGCCGCTACAACCTAAAAATCACAAGTTGTGTTAATGCGTTAAAGACATTAGTGGCGTTAAAATGATCATTATCACATTATTGCGTTATCTTTGACAGCCCCAAACTAAAGCTGTCAGATAATAAAGTGAAGTAGAAAGTGGCATGAAAAGAAAACACGAAGTACAAGTACCTTAACTTTGTACCGAAGTACTTGAGTAAATGTTCTACGTCACATTCCACCACACACGCTCCTCCTCCAGGCTTCTGCTGCTCTACATAAAACATGAATAAATCTGTGTTTCATGACTTTTTAGGAATCCTTGTTTCTCCTCCAGCTGCAGCCACACATTCATTTATTATTTATTTATTTGTAGTTATTTTTTTTGGGGGGGAGGCTAATTAAATCCGTTGGGTGGGTAAATGAGTCACAGGCTGCCGTCAACTACGGCGTAAAAAAAGACAAAGCGACAACAACAAGATCATAAACAACAGCAGCAGCAGCAGCAGGAGAGAAGAGACGCTGCTGGCTTCTGTTTCTAGACAGACGGACCGTCTGCCCTTTAGCTGCACACACACAATACACACAATGTACACTATACACACACACACACACACACACACACACACCAGGCTTAATGCAGTTCGGGGAAATGTGATCTGACTAATGTGTGGAGCTTTTATCAGAGAGTTTGTGCAGAAATGTGTCATTTTTTAAAGGATTTTAACAGGAGTTTGGATCCATCTATCTATCTATCTATCTACCTACCTATCTATCTATCTATCTACCTACCTATCTATCTATCTATCTATCTACCTACCTATCTATCTATCTATCTACCTACCTATCTATCTACCTAGTAGGACTGGGTAGTAGATGATCTCCCAATTCAATACTATCACGATACTCGGGTGCAGATTTGCTATGTATTGTGATTTTTATTAACTTTTTTAAAACTAGACCATGAAGGGAAAAGTTGAATCATTCACTTCTAGATACTTTTACTTTGTAAAATCTCTAAATGAATCCAGTAAACATGTTTGATTTCCAGCATGTATGTAGTCAGAGATGTCCTGAAGTCAAATATATCAGGATCATTGTCAGCAATTATTTATTATCCAGCAACCCAGAAAACACAAATTAGTGGTGTTTTCTTTTTAATTTATAATGTTTTATACTTCTGGTGAATATAATGCATCAATCTGATTTCTATAGATGTATTTTGTATATACAGTTCCCCTTGTTAACACCTTATTTTGAAAAGCTGACGTAGTCCCACGTGTCTACTTCCTCTAACTTCTCCAAGGTGGTCTCTAGCTCTCCCGTCAGCTCCGTTCTCTTTATCCATCCATGGTCAGCTCCATCGGGGCCGTGTCAATGCAGAGAACATAAATGTCAGTATCTGGGTGCTCTACAGTCGTAGCGTCGGCCCATTTGACCACGGAGACGAGAGCGCCACGGCCACGTTACCGCCATACCATAATGTTTCCTGTCCGTGACAGAGTTAGCATGCAGCTTTAGCTCTGCTCTGTCTAGCTCTGCTTTTCCTGTCAATGTGTGAAACCTAAAGTGTTTCCATCCTTTACTGGATGTGTAGTGTTTACCACTTTTATTTATTATTAGCACATTATTCTGATAGTTGTAGGTTATAAAAAATCTGCATCATGCAGGGCTCAACATCGGACATCTTTCGGATATTTTCTGGACTTTCTTTTTACTTTTCTTTGGACATTTTTCGTACATTTTTTTAAAAACTTTTTTTGGTCATTTGTTGGATATTTTTCTGTAATTTTTCGGACTGTCTTTTTTTGTAAAATTTTTTGGAAATTTTTTCAGACATTTGTCGGACTTTCTTTTTTTTTTTTTTTAACTTTCTTTGGAAATTTGTTGGACATCTTTCGACTTTTTTTCAGACATTTTTCAGATACGATAACGCTTCCTGTCCGTGACGGAGTTATCATGCAGCTTTAGCTCTGCTCTGTCTAGCTCTGCTTTTCCTGTCAATGTGTGAAACCCAAAGTGTTTCCATCCTTTACTGGATGTGTAGTGTTTACCACGCTGGATTTAACATGGGAGGGTGCAGGTCGTATCCACGCTGACCCTCCAACGGTTTACACTCTCTGAGGTTTGTTTTGGTTGACGGATACGGAACGGATATGACGTCACGTTACTCAGACTACCACAACCTTCCTTCTACCTCCACATAGACTCAAATGAAGCAGATATATCCATTCTGGTATTAAAACATCTATTTCAAAATCGTAAAAAAAAAAAAAAAATCTATCTATCTATCTAAGTTAAAATGTGTTTTGGTTTCTTTCGTCCTTCATTAATTAAAACAAGTTAATGGGACTCTTGAATTTTCCTTCTAATTGACCTTCCAGATGTTGTGATGTTGCTATGCAGATGTTTCATTCACAGCCTGAGAGAGAGAGTCACATCGTTCTTCACGTTTTCAGGGTAAAAGTACCGTCAGAGTTCACACCGACACATCAGCGTATTACACACATAAACATTAGTTAGATACACAACCTGACGATTACATCATTAACGCATTCAAAACTACTTCACTGCAATAAAACAACACACGGACACACAGATGGACACAGATGGAGGATGAGGGGAAATGCCAGACTCACCAGTGGTCGTGAGGCATTGTTGCGTTGCCGTCGGTTACTGAGCATCTCTCTCAAATCTAATACACCAGCTCTCCTCTCTCTCTCCTCTCTCTCCTCTCTCTCTCTCTCTCTCTCTCTTTATGTCCCTCTCTCTCTCTCTTTATGTCCCTCTCTCTCTCATAACGTCAGCGACCATCAGGATTATAACGCCTTAGTCGCTTAGAGAGAGAGAGAGAGAGAGAGAGAGAGGGGAAAACAGGAATACTGAGAGGAGAGAGAAAGATGACAAAAAAGGAAAACCAGAGCAGAGAGAGAAGCTTCTACCAACAGACAACAGAAGGAACAAATATAAACTAGCAGACTGTCCTCCGCCTACAGATAATGATAGCGTCAGTCACATAGTCCACTTGTCTCTCTTGTCCATCAGGAGTAACGAGGACGTCGTCAGGTGACGTTGTTATAAAGTGACAATGTGAAGGGTCAAGTTCTGAAAAGTGAAGCCAAAATGCAGAAGTACCTTGAACCTGCATTCTCTCTACCAGCCAGCAGGGGGCGACTCTTCTGGTTCTATAGAAGTCTATGAGAAAATGAGCTTCAGTAAACATTGTAAACATGAGTTTATGGTCTCAATCGCTAGTTTCAAGTCTTCTTCAATACAGCATGATGTTCATTTAGTAAATGATGGTCCCATTTAGAGTCAGATAGACCATAAAGCAGAGGAAGCTTTAGGGCGGGGCTACCTTGTGATTGACAGGTCGCTACCACGGCTTTGTCCGGTCTGGGAGTTGTCCGTTTTTTAGTCTTAGAACTTTAACCCTTTCACAGTGTTTTCACTTCATCAAAGTTAATTATAACATTTTTTGTCGCCTAAAAATGTCTGTGTATTCAGTGTTTGGTTGTACTTAGCTCCACGCTCTCCATGTCACTTCTGGTTGCAAAGACCAAGATGGTGACGACCAAAGACCAAGATGGTGACGGCCAAAGACCAAGATGGTGACGGTCAAAAACCAAGATGGTGACGACCAAAGACCAAGATGGTGACGGTCAAAAACCAAGATGGTGACGGCCAAAGACCAAGATGGTGACGGTCAAAAACCAAGATGGTGACGGCCAAAGACCAAGATGGTGACGGCCAAAGACCAAGATGGTGACGGCCAAAGACCAAGATGGTTGCAGTCAAAAAACCAAGATGGTGACGGCCAAAGACCAAGATGGTGAAGGCCAAAGACCAAGATGGTGAAGGCCAAAGACCAAGATGGTGGCAGTTAAAGACCAAGATGGTGAAGGCCAAAGACCAAGATGGTGGCAGTTAAAGACCAAGATGGTGAAGGCCAAAGACCAAGATGGTGGCAGTCAAAAAACCAAGATGGTGAAGGCCAAAGACCAAGATGGTGAAGGCCAAAGACCAAGATGGTGGCAGTCAAAAAACCAAGATGGTGAAGGCCAAAGACCAAGATGGAGACAACCAAAGACCAAGATGCTGGCAGTCAAAAAACCAAGATGGTGAAGGCCAAAGACCAAGATGGAGACAGCCAAAGACCAAGATGGTGGCAGTCAAAAAACCAAGACGGTGAAGGCCAAAGACCAAGATGGTGTCACATAAGTTCCATACTTAAGTGACGTCATTTCCGCGATCTTTTCCAAAACATAACTACGTAGTTTCCTGTGAAGACGGAAGTTTATTTTGAAAAGACTGTATGTATGTAACAAGCAGAAATTGACACGTGTTGCTGAACATTTGTAAGAAAATGCCGCCACTAATACTCACTAGAGTACCACATGTGGATTAATCCGCCACTAAAAATAGTCCCCAACAAACAAGCCCTATATCCTCCTGTTGGTTTGATAACAACTACAGTACAGTGAGCAGCAGCTGCTTTAGGAGATGGAACTATATATTATGTTTGTTTTTAATGTCTTCAGTAGGAACCAATGGACCACAGACAGGAAGTCAGACGGTATTAAGTGGCGGACTAACACACAGGGTTGGTTTGGATCTTCACAGGAGATTAGTGGAGTTCTGATGGACAGATGATAAAGTGTGAATCAGAAGAAAAACTGCTGGAAGGAAAAAGCAGAATATTCTGTCAGATTGACGGGTCACCTTCCTGCAGGCATGTCAGTCACATGTGTGTACTCGCTATATAAATATATTTATATATGTGTGTGTGTGTGTGTGTGTGTGTGTGTGTCATGATATATCTGAATCTATGGATGTATTTGAAATCACTTTTTAAATCATGACATGTTTTTCTTCTTCTTTATTTTTCTATATTATTTGATTTATTTATGTATTGAAGATTTTTTTTTTACTTTATGTACCGGTAAATATAAATATATTTCACTTTTCCATTTTGTGATTTATTTAAATTTAATTTACTTTACTTTACTTTACTTTACTTTAATTTACTTTAATTTAATTTAATTTAATTTAATTTAATTTAATTTAATTTAATTTAATTTAATTTAATTTAATTTAATGCTTTGGAGATATTTTAAAGACTGGAGGGACAAAAATAAGAGCCTTTTGTCTGGCAGATATTTGAACGTAATATATGTGGATAAGAATTTATCTCTGAAATGTCTTATCTTCTTTATTATTTTGTTTTTATTATGATATATTATTGTTGGATATTTTATTCCATTTTTATTTTTTTATATTATTTTTGAATTATCTGATTTTATTTTGAATAAGTTTTAATCCTGGTTCACAGGCGCAAAGCACTTGCTATATTATATATTCGTTCTAACTATTTTAAACTTCATAATCAGCAAAAATCTGAAAAATCAGATGAAGAAAGAACACAAATATCGACATAAACAGACGGGATTTCTCACCATAACTCTCAACAACAACCAACCGTAAATACTTTTATTTTTTTATGTACTGGAATATATAAATATATTTCACTTTTCCAGTTTTTAATTTAATTTAATTTAATTTAATTTAATTTAATTTAATGTAATTTAATGTAATTTATTATTTATTATTTATTATTTTTGGGGGGTTGTTTTGACTATGTACCATCCAGGAAGGGAGGAGAAGATATTTTGAAGACTGGAGTGGCGAATAAGATCCCTTTATCGGCAGATATATGTTTTTAATATACATATCTAACCTCCAGTACTGAACAATTAATATTTTATCACAAAAAAACAACAACAATCGACCATAAAAGCCCCATCAGACAGACTATCAGACAGACTGGTGTTTGTGCACGACTGTATTTGCTATGAGAGGTTTGTATCGTGCATCCAGACTGCTTCCCATCGTGCATCTGAACAGTAGACGCTGCCGTCTGATCTTCTTCTGACGGAGAGTTTGAGACAGAAATATAAAAGTCAACAGCAGTTTGTTCTTCATCGCTGAGACGTCGCTTTTCTTTCATGTAAACTGAATCAAATCTTTGTGTTTCTGTCCTCAGATCAAACACTCCACGTCTCCACAACTCGACGTCTCCACGTCTCAACGAACAACAAACAAACATGATGATCTTCTTCTCACAGCTTCCATCGTTATCTCTGTCACCACTGATGCATCTTCACTGTCAGCAGAGCTGCAACTAACGAGTATTCTAATCAATTAATCCGCTCACTAATTTCATCATTAATCAGTCATGAAATGTTTAAATAACGTGTTTTGTCCGACTGACCTAAAAATATTCAGTTTACTGTTAAAGAGGACTCAGAAAAACAGCAAATAATCAAAAAAATACCACTTTTAGACTCAATCCATTATCAAAATTGTTGCCGGTTAACTTTTGTTGTTGATCAGTTAATCAATTTATCGTTAAACTTCAAATATGAGTCTCTTTGTTGGTGTCGTTTTGTGTCTCTTTGTGGTTGTTTTGAGTCTCTTTATGGTCGTTTTGAGTCTCTTTGTGGTCGTTTTGAGTGTCTTTGTGTTCGTTTTGAGTCTCTTTGTGGTCGTTTTGAGTGTCTTTGTGTTCGTTTTGAGTCTCTTTGTGGTTGTTTTGAGTCTATTTGTGGTCGTTTTGAGTCTCTTTGTGGTCGTTTTGTGTCTCTCTGTGGTCGTTTTGAGTCTCTTTGTGGTTGTTTTGAGTGTCTTTGTGGTCGTTTTGAGTCTCTTTGTGGTTGTTTTGAGTCTATTTGTGGTCGTTTTGAGTCTCTTTGTGGTCGTTTTGTGTCTCTTTGTGGTCGTTTTGAGTGTCTTTGTGGTCGTTTTGTGTCTCTTTGTGGTCGTTTTGAGTCTCTGTGGTCGTTTCGAGTCTATTTGTGGTCGTTTTGTGTCTCTCTGTGGTCGTTTTGAGTCTCTTTGTGGTTGTTTTGAGTGTCTTTCTGATCGTTTTGTGTCTCTTTGTGGTTGTTTTGAGTCTCTTTGTGGTCGTTTTGTGTCTCTTTGTGGTCGTTTTGAGTGTCTTTGTGGTCGTTTTGAGTCTCTGTGGTCGTTTCAAGTCTATTTGTGGTCGTTTTGTGTCTCTCTGTGGTCGTTTTGAGTCTCTTAGTGATCGTTTTGAGTCTTTGTGGTCGTTTTGAGTCTCTTAGTGGTCTATAGCTTGGAGCCATAAAGCTCCTCTATTAGATCTTTTTTAGGACATGTCAGGGGAACAGATCAGAGATCAGTGTTTTGGGATTTATTGTTGGTGCAACCAGCTACACAGCAACTCTTCAGCATAGCGTTATTACTGTTATTAAAGTAGAAGTTTGGAGACATGTTTCAACTTCTTCTGTTTACTCTGTTACCGTCTACGAGAGACACAGGGTTGGTTTATGCCAAAAGGGGGCGTGGCCATGAGGGCCTGCCCTGGATGACGTGTTGAGGGTCTGATATACAGTAATAATAATTAATATATATAAATATATGTTTTGTTCTTTTTATTGCAGCGAAACAGCAAAAACCCGTCCGTCATGTGGTTGTTCATCATTCAGGGTTGTTACTC
>JAUPFX010000018.1:29656704-29776704 GCA_036937225.1 Sebastes paucispinis
GAAACAAGGGGAGGAGGAAGGTGAGAGGAGAGAGGAGAGGAAACAAGGGGAGGAGGAAGGTGAGAGGAGAGAGGAGAGGAAGAGGAAGAGAGAGGAAGAGAGAGAGATGGAGCTGAACGTTAAAAGCCTGAATGACTCTGTAGAAACTCAACTCCCTCAGCTCATAAATAACACAGTTACACACACACACACACACACACACACACACACACACACACCACACACACACACACACACACACAATAGGAGTTAGAAGAAGGAGTTTTGGAAGGAGAGAAGGATGTATAGAAGGAGAGAAGGATGTATAGAAGGAGAGAAGGATGTATAGAAGGAGAGAAGGATGTATAGAAGGAGAGAAGGATGTATAGAAGAAGAGAAGGATGTATAGAAGGAGAGAAGGATGTATGGAAGGAAATAAGGATGTTTAGGAGAGAAGGATGTATAGAAGGAGAGAAGGATGTATGGAAGGAAATAAGGATGTTTAGGAGAGAAGGATGTATAGAAGGAGAGAAGGATGTATAGAAGGAGAGAAGGATGTATGGAAGGAAATAAGGATGTTTAGGAGAGAAGGATGTATAGAAGGAGAGAAGGATGTATGGAAGGAAATAAGGATGTTTAGGAGAGAAGGATGTATAGAAGGAGAGAAGGATGTATGGAAGGAAATAAGGATGTTTAGGAGAGATGGATGTATAGAAGAAGAGAAGGATGTATAGAAGGAGAGAAGGATGTATAGAAGAAGAGAAGGATGTATAGAAGGAGAGAAGGATGTATGGAAGGAAATAAGGATGTTTAGGAGAGAAGGATGTATAGAAGGAGAGAAGGATGTATGGAAGGAAATAAGGATGTTTAGGAGAGAAGGATGTATAGAAGGAGAGAAGGATGTATGGAAGGAAATAAGGATGTTTAGGAGAGAAGGATGTATAGAAGGAGAGAAGGATGTATAGAAGGAGAGAAGGATGTATAGAAGGAGAGAAGGATGTATAGAAGGAGAGAAGGATGTATAGAAGAAGAGAAGGATGTATAGAAGGAGAGAAGGATGTATGGAAGGAAATAAGGATGTTTAGGAGAGAAGGATGTATAGAAGGAGAGAAGGATGTATGGAAGGAAATAAGGATGTTTAGGAGAGAAGGATGTATAGAAGGAGAGAAGGATGTATAGAAGGAAATAAGGATGTTTAGGAGAGAAGGATGTATAGAAGAAGAGAAGGATGTATAGAAGGAGAGAAGGATGTATAGAAGGAGAGAAGGATGTATAGAAGGAGAGAAGGATGTATAGAAGAAGAGAAGGATGTATAGAAGGAGAGAAGGATGTATGGAAGGAAATAAGGATGTTTAGGAGAGAAGGATGTATAGAAGGAGAGAAGGATGTATGGAAGGAAATAAGGATGTTTAGGAGAGAAGGATGTATAGAAGGAGAGAAGGATGTATAGAAGGAAATAAGGATGTTTAGGAGAGAAGGATGTATAGAAGAAGAGAAGGATGTATAGAAGGAGAGAAGGATGTATGGAAGGAAATAAGGATGTTTAGGAGAGAAGGATGTATAGAAGGAGAGAAGGATGTATGGAAGGAAATAAGGATGTTTAGGAGAGAAGGATGTATAGAAGGAGAGAAGGATGTATGGAAGGAAATAAGGATGTTTAGGAGAGAAGGATGTATAGAAGAAGAGAAGGATGTATAGAAGGAGAGAAGGATGTATAGAAGGAGAGAAGGATGTATAGAAGAAGAGAAGGATGTATAGAAGGAGAGAAGGATGTATGGAAGGAAATAAGGATGTTTAGGAGAGAAGGATGTATAGAAGGAGAGAAGGATGTATGGAAGGAAATAAGGATGTTTAGGAGAGAAGGATGTATAGAAGGAGAGAAGGATGTATGGAAGGAAATAAGGATGTTTAGGAGAGAAGGATGTATAGAAGGAGAGAAGGATGTATAGAAGGAAATAAGGATGTTTAGGAGAGAAGGATGTATAGAAGAAGAGAAGGATGTATAGAAGGAGAGAAGGATGTATAGAAGGAGAGAAGGATGTATAGAAGAAGAGAAGGATGTATAGAAGGAGAGAAGGATGTATGGAAGGAAATAAGGATGTTTAGGAGAGAAGGATGTATAGAAGGAGAGAAGGATGTATAGAAGGAGAGAAGGATGTATGGAAGGAAATAAGGATGTTTAGGAGAGAAGGATGTATAGAAGGAGAGAAGGATGTATGGAAGGAAATAAGGATGTTTAGGAGAGAAGGATGTATAGAAGGAGAGAAGGATGTATGGAAGGAAATAAGGATGTTTAGGAGATATAGAAGGATAGAAAACGAGGAAAGTGAATGATTGAAAAGGAGGTTGTGTAAGAGTTTCCACACACACACGCACACGCACACACACACGCACACACACACAAACACACACACACAGTGTGTAGTAGTGTGTGACAGGCCGACTGAGATTCATCGAGGCGAAGACGAAGACGAAGACGACAGAGAGACAGCAGCTACTTTAAATTCTTCTCTGGGTTTCTTCTTTCTGTCCACGTTCTCAGTCTCCGTCTGATACCACAGAGACGGAAACACCAACGAAGAAGAACTCAACCTCCGACTGATTATTATCATCAACAAGTATTTATTTATTTCAGTTTCATATTAATCCCCATCCTGGTTCCAGACCCCTGAACGCCTCATGTATATATATATATCTCATGTCATACAGCAGGTCTGGTGGTGTGTTCACTGACACCTGGAAAAACAACCGAGCCAATCAGAGCTTCATGTTTAACCTTTTAACGTATTCTACCTGATCAATGATCAACAGGAATCAGAGCGCTGTGACCTCTGACCTCTAGACTGCTTGTTCATTACAATAAGATGTAATATATAAACACAACTTGTGGTTACAATAGCTGATGTCTGGACGGAGCCAGGCTAACTGTTTCCCCCTGTTTCCAGTCATTATGCTAAGCTAAGCTAATCACCAAGTGGCCACACACACAGCCAACGAGAACCAGATCCAAAATGAAACCAGCTATCAGGACCAAACCTCAGCCAATCAGAGAGCAGACGCTTTATAACTGTGACATCTTAAGAATGCAGAAAGTTATTTATTAACGTTTGTTGTTCACCGTCAGTCGAAAGAATTAACTACAGACACGGAGCAAGAAAAGTTCTCAACCAAACCCCATTCCAAGAAAGTCAGATTTTAACTTTCCTCTCATGTTGAACCACAACACGTCAATAAAACAAGTTTTATTCCCCGTCAGTCGACTGGAAACAGAAACACGGACAACAAAGAGGACATGCTTCTCTCATCGACAAAGAATAAAGTCTGACTGAACGACGTTCTTCAGATCAACTGAGAGAAAAGAAACAAGAAGAATGCTCAACCGAACCCCCGTTCAAAAAAGTCACATTTTAACTTCAACCATGTTAACGTTCACATTTCTTAACTCATCTTGAACCACAGCAGTTAAAAAAACTTTTTTTCATCACCGTCAGTTGACTGGAAAGAAAGCTACAGACAACAAAGAGGAAACGTATCTCACACTGACAAAGAATTAACTACAGAAACAATCAACTGAAACGAAGCAAATCAAGCTTTCAACCAAACTCCAGTCAAAAGACAGATTCTAACTTCAACCACGTTAGTTATAGTTCACCGTCAGTCGACTGGAAACAGATACAACAGAGAGGAAACGTATCTCACGCTGACAAAGAATCAACTACAGAAACAAGATCAACTTCTCAACCAAACCCCAGTCAAGAAAAGTCAGATTTGAACTTAAACCACATTTATTTATCAGATTTCTTCTCATCTTGAACCAAAACAGTTTTAAAACAAGGGTTTTTGTTCACCTGGTCAGCTCTGACTGAACGACTCTCAACACTGCAGATCAACAGCAATGGAGCAAGAAAAGTTCTCAACCAAACCCCATTCCAAGAAAGTCCGATTTTAACAAAATGTTCTGATTTCTTCTCATCTTGAACCACAGCAGTTTAAAAAAAAAGGTGGATTGACTGGGTTGGAAACAAAAATGAGGAAACTTATCTCACATACTGACACATACAGTAGTTAACTACAGACACATAATCAACTGCAACGGAGCAAATCAAGCTTCCAACCAAACTCCAGTCAAAAAGAGTCAGATTCTAACTTCAACCTCGTTAGATTTAGTTCACCGTCAGTTGACTGGAAAGAAAGCTACAGACAATAACGAGGAAACGTATCTCACACTGACAAAGAATCAACTACAGACACAAGAGCAAGAAAAGTTCTCAACCAAACCCCATTCAATATACAGTAAGTCAGATATTAACTTAAACTGCATTTATTTTTCAGATTTCTTCCCATCTTGAACCAAAACAGTTTTAAAACAAGGGTTATTGTTCACCTGGTCGCTCTGACTGAACGACTCTCAACACTGCAGATCAACTGCAATGGAACAAGAAAAGTTCTTCTCAACCAAACCCCATTTAATAAAGACACATTTTAACTACATTATCATATTTCATCTCATGTTGAACCACATGAAAACCAAAGATAACTTATTATGATTTTTTTTGGGGGGGGTGATGCAACTGTGATGTCATCATGATGTCACTACGATGCAGCTCAGATTGGAAATGAACTCAACAACCTCCCCACTACCCTGAAAGTGTGAGTAAGAGAAGTGATGAGGCAATTCGTCCATTAATAAAAGGATGAAACTCTCTCTCTCTTACCATCCGAAGCCTCCGAACGACACGCTCCTCTTCCTCCTCAGCATGATCTCTCTCTCTCGCCCTCTCCTCCTCTTTGTCTTCCTTCTATTCTTATTGTGTCTGGCTTCTCCTCTCTCTCTCTCTCTCTCTCCTCCCTCCTCTCTCTCTCTTCACAGCCTCCCCATCTCTCCACCTATAAATACTCTCCTCGCTGTCAGACGCCCTCCTTCACGCTGCCTCTCCCTCTCTTCATCCTCCCGCTGCTTCTCCTCCTGCCGTTAATGTTTCTCTCTCGTTGCCACTTCAGTTGGCTGCTCACAGAGAGAGAACGAGTGAATGGAGGTGGAGGTCCTCTCTTCTCTCTCTCTCTCTCTCCACCCGCCCTGACGAAGCACAAAAACCAGCAGTCAGTCTGAAAACTTATCATACATAATACATGGAGGTAAATGGACAGTTACGTAAAGATGAAGCTGCAGCCTGAACTCACACAACATCTATATTAGTGTGACAGTAAATATCATCTGGTTTGTTTTCATGAACTCTCTGTGTGTACACATACACAGTCTACATAGTATTACCGTCTACTAGAGCCGTACCATTCATAACGTTCAAATTATAAATCAACATTGGAATGCTGCACAGTCTATTCATTGTGTTTAAAGTAGAGCTGCAACAATTAATCAATTAATTATCAACAATTAAATTAATCGCCAACTATTTTGATAATTGGTTTGAGTAATTTTTCTCTCTGATTCCAGCTTCTTAAATGTGAATATTTTCTGGTTTCTTTCCTCCTCTGTGACAGTAAACTGAATGTCTATAGACCAAACAACTAATCCATTAATCGAGAAATTAGGCGAAAGTAAATTACAATCCTATCATGATGTGTTCAAATGTAATCTTGTAAAATGTAGTTTTTGGAGAGAAATATGAATAAATCCAGTTATTTGAAGGAGATGTTTTCACAGTAACATAAAATAGATAATATATACATAATTAAAACTACTAATGCCAAGCTTCTGTAGAAAGCAACCAGAGTTGATGATTGTTGGAGCAGTGGAAAGACAGTTTTGATGAGTTTTATTTTGTTTCTGTCGAGTTTGAATGAAGTGCGTTTTACAACGATCAGCAAGGTAAAAGTACTGTTTCTATCAATGGAGTCTGGTGGCTTTGAGGAGAGCGTAATAACTGTATGTTTTGTACGTTAACAAATTGTAATAATTGCTTAAATCCCTGTTGAGTTTATTTATTTTTCATTAAGTCTACACTTCTTATTTCGGACAAGAAAGTTTGGCTATTGGGCAGTAAAACAACTCATATTCTGGCTGAAAAAGCTTGTCAAGCCCTGGCGTGTTTCAGCACCAAGGCTTCACGCCGCCTCAGCTCCACCTCTTTGCCCATTTTCGTATTAGTTGGAGACGTCACAGCCAAGACGGCGACGACCGGAATCGTTGTGAGACGCCCACTTTGAGCTTCATTTTTACTCTTCAGGAATCTACGAGTGACGTCACGGAGACTGAAGAACGTATTTTGATGATAAGTGAAACTCAATAGTTCGTTCCACAGCAACATCAGCGCCCAGCAAGAGAGCTACGCTTCCGCCATTTTGGACTGAAAGCGACTATCGGACAACAGTAAAACGTCCGTCTACAAAAGTAAAGCTAGATTATTTCTATTCTATTGTCATATTCTACCGAATTGGCCTGTGTTGAACAATAAAATATAAGGAATATAATAAGCATTTTCAGTCCAAAATGGCGGCAGCAGCTGTTGTAAAAAAACAACCCAGAGTTTCGTCTCTTTGCTTCTAAACTCTTTGTGGAGTCCATATTTAATACTGTCTATGGTTTTAATGAAGTTTAAAATCTACAATTACACACAACTTGTGCTTTATGATTTACAGACATAGGCAAAGTTGTTGGTAACGTTCCGTTAAAGAAAGAAAAACCCACAATGGTCACTGAAATAACTTGAAACTGACAAAAGTAATAATAAATAAAAATTTACTGAAAATTAACTAATGAAAATCAGACATTGTTTTTGAATTGTGGTTCAACAGAATCATTTTAAAAAACAAACTAATGAAACTGACCTGGACAAAAAATGATGGCACCCCTCGAAAAGATGTAAAATAATGTGACCATAGGGACATATTAAACTAAGGTGTGTCCTGTAAATAGCATCACAGGTGTCTTCAAACTTGTAATCAGTCAGTCTGCCTATTTAAAGGGTGAAAAGTAGTCACTGTGCTGTTTGGTATCATGGTGTGTACCACACTGAACATGGACCACAGAAAGCTAAGGAGAGAGTTGTCTCAGGAGATCAGAAAGAACATTATAGACCTTCATGTTAAAGGTAAAGGCTATAAGACCATCTCCAAGCAGCTTGATGTTCCTGTGACTACAGTTGCACATATTATTCAGAAGTTTAAGGTCCATGGGACTGTAGCCAACCTCCCTGGACGTGGCCGCAAGAGGAAAATTGATGACATATTGAAGAGACGGATAATACGAATGGTAACCAAAGAGCCCAGAACAACTTCCAAAGAGATTAGAGGTGAACTCCAAGGTCAAGGTACATCAGTGTCAGATCGCACCATCCGTCACTGTTTGAGCTAAAGTGGACTTAATGGAAGACGACCCAGGAGGACACCAAATCATAAAAAAGCGAGACTGGAATTTTCCAAAATGCATATTGACAAGCCACAAAGCTTCTGGGAGAATGTCCTTTGGACAGATGAGACAAAACTGGAGCTTTTTGGCAAGTCACATCAGCTCTATGTTCACAGACGAAGAGATGAAGCATCCAAAGAAAAGAACACTGTACCTAATGTGAAACATGGAGGAGGCTCGGTTATGTTATGGGGCTGCTTTGTTGCATCTGGCACAGGGTGTCTTGAATCTGTGCAGGGTGCAATGAAATCTCAAGACTATCAAGGCATTCTGGAGCGAAATGTGCTGCCCAGTGTCAGAAAGCTTGGTCTCAGTCGCAGGTCATGGGTCCTCAAACAGGATAATGACCCAAAACACAGCTAAAAACACCCAAGAATGGCTAAGAACAAAACATTTGACTATTCTGAAGTGGCCTTCTATGAGCCCGGATCTAAATCCTATTGAACATCTGTGGAAGGAGCTGAAACATGCAGTCTGGAGAAGGCACCCTTCAAACCTGAGACAGCTGGAGCAGTTTGCTCACGAGGAGTGGGCCAACATACCTGTCGACAGGTGCAGAAGTCTCATTGAGAGTTACAGAAATCACTTGATTGCAGTGATTGCCTCAAAAGGTTGTGCAACAAAATATTAAGTTAAGGGTACCATCATTTTTGTCTAGGCCAGTTTCATTAGTTTGTTTTTTTAAATGATTCTGCTGAACCATAATTCAAAAACAATGTCTGATTTTCATTAGTTCATTTTCAGTGAATTTTTATTTATTATTACTTTTGTCAGTTTCAAGTTATTTCAGTGACCATTGTTGGTTTTTCTTTCTTTAACGGAAGGGTACCAACGATTTTGCCTACGTCTGTATATTATATATATATTATATTTTATTTAAATAAAGATTAAGGGACAGTTTATTTGAAATACTAAGATCATTTTACAAACGGTTAGTCAGTGTGTGGTTTGTGCTGCCTAGTGGTGGTGCCGGTGGGGGGGGTTTGACTCTTGGCCTCATTTATTCAGCTACCAGCTACCGACCGTAGTAAAAATGTAAACTGCTGCAGTTTTGTATTAAAACATCTGAAGTGACTCGAAGGCTCCTCGTGTTAAAAGGAGGTTAATACATCACTGTGTTGTGATGGAAACACACAGTTAAGAGCCGGACTACATTCATCTCTACAGCGATCTAAACACTGAAACATCAGCGAGTACAATAAGAGATATTTAAATGATTCATTAATTCATTAATGATGAGATGAAGTTGTTCTGACATAAGAAGCCTTCGTACAGTCACGATGAGGACGACGATGATGAAGCCAAATAATTCTCTCTCACCTCACAGGGTGTCTTATTGTTTCTGTCCACCTGCTCTGCCTGGTCTTTAACATCAGAACAAAATGTCCATGTTCCTCACCAACATGACGTCTCTCTACCTGTCTGTCTCTACCTGTCTGTGTCTTCCCGTGTGTCTCTCCTGGCAGCGTGGAGGTGTCTTACAGCTCTACCATATGGTCTCTGCTGCATGTCCTCAGTCCTTCATGCTGTTTAACTGTCTGCAACACGTCTCTGCATGTTGATTTTCATGTTGATTTTAATAACAAACATGAAGCGTGAAACCTGCAGACAGTACAGATTGTTACTGGGGTATTTTACTGGTTTATATATTCATACTGGTCAGCAGTGGTGTAGGCAGAAATCACACGTAATAGATCCTGAAACATATACATGTTAACCATGTCACTGTAGGCTCATTATGAAATGATTATATATATATATAATATAATATAAATAGAAAATAATCAGCAGATGAATCCATAATGAAAATAATCATTAATGAGCTCCAGTTAATTAATAATAATATCTAATCAATGCAGAGTAATAATAATCTAATGATAGAATATATAATAGTACAACAGTTTTAATACTTTAACTACATTTTATACTGACATACTTTCACTGAATGCAGGACTTTTACTGTAACAGAGTATTTTTACAGGGTAGTATTAGTACCTTTACTGTAACAGAGTATTTTTACAGGGTAGTATTAGTACCTTTACTGTAACAGAGTATTTTTACAGTGTAGTATTAGTACCTTTACTGTAACAGAGTATTTTTACAGTGTAGTATTAGTACCTTTACTGTAACAGAGTATTTTTACAGTGTAGTATTAGTACCTTTACTGTAACAGAGTATTTTTACAGTGTAGTATTAGTACCTTTACTGTAACAGAGTATTTTTACAGTGTGGTATAAGTACTTTACTTTAACAGAATATTTATACAGTGTGGTATAAGTACTTTACTTTAACAGAATATTTATACAGTGTGGTATAAGTACTTTACTTTAACAGAATATTTTTACAGTGTGGTATTAAAGTTGAATTTAATCTAATAAAGTGATTTCTGTGTTTTGTATTTACCTCGTAAGAAAACTTTCAAGCATATTTTCCATCATGTCTCAGATAAAAATCAATTATATATATTATAAATTAAATATATTATAATAAATTTTCTTTAATAAACTACAAATAAATAGGATCAGGTGAAAAACATTCAGTGTTCCGCTGCGAGCAGGGTTCGAACCTGCGCGGGGAGACCCCATTGGATTTCAAGTCCAACGCCTTAACCACTCGGCCATCGCAGCTTACGTCATCATATGTATGTAAAGTATCATTTGTTCGTTTGTCTACCTGATCACTCCGCCGTGTACGTGTAGAGTCACGCAGTGAAGCGGCGGTTTCACACTTTGGACGTTGATATAAAGTTAAATCCTGGATAAATGTCGACATTATGAGCCGGTCGAATTGCAGCGAAACGTCTCACCAACAGTTCAGGGGTATTTACGTCGATGTCAGACGGGTTTAAAACTACAAAAACACGATTTATCCCGATAGAAGGACGGTTACATTTTTAACAGTAAAATCCAAGATGGCGTCTTGGTTTGTTTTTTTTCCCGCCGACAGACGTCGACGTCATGGGCGACGTCACCGTGCTGCTCTGCTGGTTTTTAGCTCGGTGCTGCCACCATGTGGCCGGAAGCTGTACTACCAAAATAATACATTTACAATTAAATTAGACTTGTAACATCGAAACCATACAACTGGGTCATTTGTTTTGGTTTTCCTGAAGTCTAGATAACATGTATTTTGCTCAAATTTACGAAATGAGATATAATATTAGCTAATCACCGCCACTCTTAGGTATTGTATGTGATATAAATAGTGAATCCTGGACTGCACTGTGCACCGTGTGGGGATGTAGCTCAGTGGTAGAGCGCATGCTTCGCATGTATGAGGCCCCGGGTTCAATCCCCGGCATCTCCACTCTTTTACTGGTTCTGTTCCGCGGCGTCACATGACGAGCTAAACCCGAAGAGTTTAGAAGCGAAGAGACGAAAATGCCGCTGCCGCCATTTTGGACTGAAAACGCTTCTTATATTCATATTATTTTATTGATCAACACAGGCCATTTCGGTAAAATATGAGAATACAATATAAATATTTTTTTTTACTTTTGTACGGCTTTTTGAAAAAGAAAAAGTCTCTTTATTTTTACTTAATAATAATTAAGTAAAAATAAATTCTGAATCTGCATAAAAAACAACATAAAGCACAATTTGTGTGTAATTGTAGATTTTAAACTTCATTAAAACCATAGACCGTATTAAATATGGAAATAGCAAAAAGACGAAACTATGGTGTTTTTTTTTACAACAACCCCTGCCGCCATTTTGGACTGAATACGCTTATTATATTTATAATATTTTACAGTTCAACACAGGCCATTTCGGTAGAATATGACAACAGAATAGAAATAATTTTCTTTTACTTTTGTACGGCTTTGTAGGCGGATGTTTTACTTGCGTCCGGTAGGCGCTTTCAGTCCAAAATGGCGGAGGCAATAGAAGTAGGATGTTGAAAAGGAACGAGCAATTGACTTTCACTTCTTGGCGATATACATTCTATGAAGGTATGACACGATTATTATGAACTATCAATATTTATTTATTTGATCTAATAGTATTAAGATTTATATTATTTAATATAATATTATGTAATATAATATTTAATATAAATGTATTTAATATGTATCAATATTTATGGCTTTGGTTATTAATTCTTATAACAGGTAGATTAATAACAATTTACAAATACTACTGTGTTTTTTTAACAGTAGCAAAAAAACACTTTTCTAACCTTGCCCGCTTTTATTTTGAAGGAGCCAAACCGGAAATTGTATGATGTTAATGTTTGTTAGCTTTTCTCTCTGTCTCTGTGTAAAACCGGGGTTCTGATATATTTTGGTTTCGTGACAAATAAATCGTGTTCTAGATCTCAAAGTTGTTTTTTGTTGAAGACTCTCTGAAAATGAAGTTCTGGTTCCACTGGGGCTCGAACCCAGGACCTTCTGCGTGTAAAGCAGACGTGATAACCGCTACACTATGGAACCTGCTGCCCTTCACAATATGTGTATTGATTTTTATACAGTAATCATATGAAAATATTGTTATTTGTAAATTTTATTTTAGCATTTATTCTTATCTATTAATGGATACATTTAACGTTTTTTTTCTTTTCTCTTTTCATTTTCTGTTGATTAAGTAATTTAATATCTCCAGGTCTGTTGTACCTGCAGGGAGCTGCTCAGGTGTTCAGGTTCAACCAACAGGAAGTGACGTTGTGGTTTAACTAAACAGGTGAGCTCTGTACCTGCAGCTTCCAGTCAAACACATCATCAGCTCAGCTCAGAGAGGAGGCATCACTCTGCAGGTACGCTCACCTGTCTGTCTGTCTGGTTCTCACTGCTTTCTGTCTTCTGTCTCTTCATACAATTAAACAAAACAATCCAATATTAATATTAATCAATATTAACATTTCACTTGCACAGTATATACTCACTGTACTACTTTATAACTGTTATTATTACTTTCACCCTTAATTTACACCAGTTATAGGAATATTTCACATCACAGAAATACACATTTTCCAGAACATTTCCATGTGCATAATTTGCTTTAAGTTCTTTTTTATTCATATTAATGTGTTTGTTGCATATATTTTCTGTCAATTTGGCAGAGAAATCCCTTTATTTTTTATTTATTTTAAGACCTAACAACAGTCCAGTTGTAGGAATATTGACTGTAGTAATACCAGAATCAGCCTTTAAAAACTCACTTTGTGTATTTTATGTTTAAATGTTGAATTTTATCATTAAAAACACCAAAATGACCAATAATTTGGTCATTAGAGACCCATACATATTATGGGTCTCTAATGACCAAATTATTTCCGAGAAATATATAACTTAGTACTAATTATGTGGAAAATAGTGACTGAACAAGCACATTTGATGATGAAATTTGTCCACATGCATGCAAACAAATAGATAATAAAATAGATAATAATATAATATAATAATATCCAATAACAAAATAAAAATGAATACTTACTTTGGTTTAAATTCAGCTGTTTTCTCAAGGATATTCATATTTATCCTATACATAGCCTAGGCTACTAGTTAGAGACCTGTAAAATAAAACTAAAAGCTTTTTTGTATATATTTTTTGGGAATATTTAACAGATGTTTCTGACTGTTGAACTCCGAACAGGAAGTTCCCTCATCAGGTGAACAATGAAAGAAGGAAGTAACTTTTAAGATGAAAGAGTGCAGTGTAGTTTCTCTCTGTGAGTGAGTGTCACGACGCCCACGCTAACCCTAACTAACGCTCATTTCCAAGTCAAATATCAGAGAGGTAAACAAATGAGTTCTTATCAGAGACAGCTAGAGGATAATTCACCAGCCACTGAATACATATTCAGGTTTACAACACAAGGTCATGAGATATGTCCACAGACTGAAGCTAACAGGTCTCAGGTCATGATGCAGACTGGACCGTTCATGTCTCCCTCTCCTCCTCACCAGCTGTGTCACCATCATGTCCGACGTGACGGCTTCCTGTCAGGAGTTTGAGGTGACCGTCCACACCTCACCTGGTCCCACCTGCGGAACCTTCAGCCGCCTGTGGCTCAACCTGATTGGCTCTCAGGGGGAGACTCTGCCCATCAGCGTGAGCGAGGGCGACCATCACATCCTGGCCGGGTCGGTGAGTTTCATCTTGTCTTCCAAGAACATCAACAAACCTGAATCTGCTGTTCTCTTCAGCACTGAGATGAAGTTATAATATTTACAAAAGGACATGTCTTCCTCCCGTCCCGACAGTCGTGTCCGGTTCGAGTCCGGGCCAGCGGTCCTCTGGGTCGTCTGGTTCTGGTCCGGCTTCGCCTGGAGGCTCGGACCGGGTTCCCCAGCCTGGACTGGCACTGCGGCCGGGTGGAGGTCCGCAGGCTGGCGGACGGACAGGCCGCGGAGGAAGGGCGAGGTGTGATGGGGGCGGGACCTGAAGTCCAGGTGTTCCTGTGTGACCGATGGCTGCGACCAGCGGACGGCGACGTGGAGCTGCGGAGCGGAAAGTGTACGTTAAATTTAAAAGTTCTACATACGATATCCAGAGTATTAAAGGTCCCATATCGTGCTCATTTTCAGGTTCATACTTGTATTTTATGTTTCTATTAGAACATGTTTACATGCTGTAATGTTCAAAAAACATTTTATTCTCCTCATACTGTCTGCCTGAATATACCTGTATTCACCCTCTGTCTGAAACGCTCCGTTTTAGCGCATTTTGACGGAATTGCAACAGAATTGCGTTGCTAGGCAACAGCTTGGGTCCATGTTTACTTCCTGTCAGCTGATGACATTCACATCCACTGCAACAGGAAATAAACTGGGACACATTTAGAATGTTTACGTTTAAAATTGTGTAAAGGGTCTAAATATTGTATATTTGTGACATCACAAATGGACAGAAATCTTAACGGCTTGTTTCAAATGCAGAGTTTCTGAATACGGGCTGTGTGTATTTCTCTGTGGATTGAGTGTTTCGATACTTTCACAGTATTTCTACAGGACTTAAGCCTGCTTTATAATGAAATCTCACTTTTTTACAATATGGGACCTTTAATATGGCATCAAACATTTACTAGGTAAAGATATAGAGGGGTATTGTTAGCGCTGTTAGCTGTGAACCGCCGACTCAGCTGTCGCCATGTTGAGAGCTGTGTGGAGGCAACAGAAATACTCCTAACAGGTCCCAGGTCATGATGTCATGCTAATATCATGAAGTCATAATAACCATCGTTGCTCTGCAGTGTGTTTGCTGAAGGACGAGACAGAAGAGAAGCTGAAGCAGCAGCGACTCAGACAGCTGCAGCATCAACAGAAGCTCATCAGGTAAAACAGGAAACAGACACGTTTGGTATCTTTGAAGATGTGTGGAACTCACCTGAATCTGCAGTGAGATCATTTTATCACTCAGCAGTGAATATGACTCCTAATGGGAGCAGTGATGCTGGAAGGTTAGCTCAAAGTAATGGATAAACAGTTGAGTTCGCTAACTGACCTTCTAACAGATTGTTACCATGGCAACAAAGCTCTCTTCTCAGGCTTAGCCAGGTTGAGAGGTGGTGAAAAACAGATGATGCCATCTGCTATGACCTGGTCTTTGAGGATAGGACCGTTCATAGAGTTTCCATATAGAACAGACTCTCTGTAGTTTTGAGATATCCGTTCTCTTCTTATTGCAGATGGCGTACGTACGTGGACGGCGCTCCTCAGTGTGTCGACCTGAACAGTCCGTCTGAACTCGGGCCGAACCTCAGCTACACACACAAGAAGTGAAGTCAACACACTGTGATGTAGCTTCTGACTGAAGTCTGGTCATAAAAACAGAAACAGACTCAGGACATGTTTGTCTCTTTGTCCTCAGTCCGGGAGCTAACGTCCACTATCTGAAAGGCTTCGCCGACCGCCTGGAGGCCTGGACCAGTTTCACAGAGCTGGAGACGTTTTTCGCCCTGAGCGGACACCAGAGCAACACCGCCAGTAAGACATGAAACAACATCAAACTGAATCTCACAGTGCTAGAACGTTAGCGCTTGGTGTTAGCCAACGTTAAATGATGAATGGGAGGTTTGTTTGTCTCTCAGAGTTCGTGAAGGCTCACTGGACGGACGACTGGTATTTCGGCTACCAGTGTCTGAACGGCTGCAACCCTCTTCTGCTGCGTCAGACCCGCCTCCTCCCGCCAAACCTGTCCGTCACCTCCGACATGCTCCTCCCCTTCCTGCCCGGAGGCTCCTCCCTCCAGCAAGAGCTAGAGGTGTGCACGCCGCTCTCTGACCTCCAGCTGTTTCCAGCTGTGCACTTTAATGCAGCTGATCTCTCTTGATGTTGACAGAGAGGAACCATTTACCTGTTGGACTACGAGGTGTTGGACGGCGTCCCGGCCAATGTGATCAACGGGAAGCAGACGTATCTGTCCGCTCCGCTGTGCCTCCTCCACCTGAACGGGCAGGGACAGCTGGTCCCCATCGCCATCCAGGTGAGCTCCGACTACCGTACTTAAGTTACCGAAGTTATTTAAACCAAATCGTGCTTGATCGGTTCCTAAGCCTAACTACAGTAAGTCGTTTTTTACTTAAGTTACGGCACTTCCGATGTTACTTTGACCCAAAACACAATTTTTTTCTTAAGCTAGTTTTTGTCACGTAACTTTTGTACTTAAGTTACAACACTTCCGATTTTATTTTAACGCAAACCGCGATCTTTTCCTAAAGCTAGCTAAGTAGTTTTTGTCACGTAACTTCCGTACTTAAGTTACGCCACTTCCGAAGTTATTTTTACCCAAAACGCGATCTTTTCCTTAAGCTAGCTAAGTAGTTTTTGTCACGTAACTTCCGTACTTAAGTTACGCCACTTACGTTGTTATTTTAATCCAGACCGCGACCTTTTCCTAAAGCTAGCTAAATACTTTTTGTAACGTAACTTTCGTACTAATTTAAGCCATTTCTGAAGTTATTTTTACCCAAACCGATCTTTTCCTAAAGGTAACTAAGTAGTTTTTCTCACGTAACTTTTGTACTTAAGTTGAAACACTTCTGGTGTTATTTTAACTCAAACCGTGATCTTTAACAGTAACTGTTAACTAAAACAGATAAATGTAGTACAGTACTAATATATAATGGAAATACTTGCGTACATCAAGTACCTTAAATTTGGACTTAAGCACAGTACTTGAGTAAAAGTACTTTTTGTCCTCTTCAGTTGCAGCAGACGCCGGGCCCTCAGAACCCCGTCTTCCTGCCCTCTGACCCCGGCTGTGATTGGCTGCTGGCTAAGATTTGGGTTCGTAGTGCCGAGTTCCAGTGTCACCAGTTGGCCTCCCACTACCTGAGGACTCACATGCTGGGAGAGCTGTGCTGCGTGGCGACGCTGCGGCAGCTCCCACAGCTGCACCCGCTGCACCAGGTGCACAAACTCACCTGCCCTCCGTTAATAATGGAATTAATACAACAGCTTCATTTACACAGTCTCTGATTGGTTGTTTTTGTGGACAGTTGCTGATGCCACACGTCAGGACGTCCCTCCAGATCAACATCCAGGCCCGAGCGTCGCTGCTGGCTGCTGGTGGGGTGTTTGATAAGGTTCATCCTCAGCTGTAACATCTGTATTATAGAGGGGGGGGCCCGGGTGGTGCAGTTACTGTATGTGTTGTTGTCTTGGTCTCGTCCCTCCAGGCGTCAGGCTGTGGTCTGGAGGCGCTACCCGTCCTCCTGTCCCGGGGGTCAGAGAGGATTCATTATGGATCTCTGTGTGTCCCCGACGACCTGGTGCAGCGCGGCATGGACAAACTGCCACAGAGCTACTACGCCCAGGACGCCCTGAGAGTCTGGGACGCACTGCACAGGTAAACTAACACACCCCGAACGCCCTGAGAGTCTGGAACGCACTGCACAGGTAAACAAACACACCCCGAACGCCCTGACAGTCTGGAACGCACTGCACAGGTAAACAAACACACCCAGGACGCACTGAGAGTCTGGGACGCACTGCACAGGTAAACAAACACACCCCGGATGCTCTGAGAGTCTGGGACGCACTGCACAGGTAAACAAACACACCCAGGACCCTCTGAGAGTCTGGGACGCACTGCACAGGTAAACAAACACACCCAGGACCCTCTGAGAGTCTGGGACGCACTGCACAGGTAAACAAACACACCCAGGACACACTTAGAGTCTGGGACGCACTGCACAGGTAAACTAACACACCCAGGACGCACTGAGAGTCTGGGACGCACTGCACAGGTAAACAAACACACCCCGGACGCTCTGAGAGTCTGGGACGCACTGCACAGGTAAACAAACACACCCAGGACACACTGAGAGTCTGGGATGCAAAAGTAAAGGGATAAAATAAATAACATTATATAAAAACAAATAAATAAATATAAATAAAAAATAATAATAAAAATATATATATATATATAGAGAGAAAAAATTTAGTTTTATTTGGGAAGAATAAATTGTATTTAAAAAAATATATATTTATATATGTTTTGCATATAAATTACTCTCAGCTTGGCCCTTCAAGGAATAGCAAAATCAACAGAGAAAATAATAACAAAAAGTAAAGGGATAACTAAATAAAATATATATATATATATATATATACATACAGAAAAAATGTAGTATTTAATTTGGAAAAAATAATTATATTTTTTAAAAATATTTATTTATTTATTTTTTGTATATGAATTACTCTTTTTAAATAATTTAAAATAGAGTATATGTGTGCAGGAATTGACGCCCAAAGCCAGTTGATTGAATGCTTGACCCTTTAAGGAATAGGAAAGGTGAAAGGATAAAAATAACATAATATAAAAATAAATAAATAAAATGAAATACATGTTATTTTAATATTTTATTTGCAAAAATATATATATATTTTTAAAAATATACATAAATATATACAGAAATAAATGAACAAATAAATGTGAAAATAAATGAAAATGCTTATCATTATTCTTTTATATTTTGGTATTTGTCTTTATATTTCCACATATATTTATTCTTTTTTTTATTCCTCTCTATATTTCCACATTTCTCTTCTTTCAGGAGATAATAAAGTGTGTTTATATTGTGTGTGTGTGTGTGTGTATGTGTTGCAGGTTCGTGGTCGGCTGGGTCGACCTGTACTACGGCGGAGACGATGAGGTGCAGCAGGACTCTGAGCTTCAACACTGGATCAGCGACATCAACACACACGGCTTCAGCCACAGATCATCAGGTGTCCGTCTGTCTGTTTCAGAGGTCGATGATGTCGTAGAGAACAAACAGAGGATGTGAACTGTCTACTGTCGTCCTCCAGGTTTCCCTCCGTCCCTGCACACCAAAGCACAAGTGTCAAAGTTCGTCACCATGATCATCTTCTCCTGTTCGGCTCTACACGCTGCCGTTAACTTCTCCCAGGTGGGTCGCTCACAGGACGCTCACGTGAGGTTTCTGACGTCTGATATAAAGTTATCAGACTTAAAGACAAAGCTCAAACAAAGGTTTTTGTTTTTTTTCTATTAACTTATTTGTTTATTTAATTTATTATTATTACTTTTTTTTCTTTGTATTAATGTTATAAAAAAGTATCAGAGAGTACCCAAATGTAAGTACTTGTACTCGGTCTGAATAACAGTGGTATCGGTGCATCCCTAGCAGTAGACCAACATCTGGAAACACCTGGAGTTCCACTTTAAGACATTAAATCTGTTATTGACTTTCTAAATGAACTCTCTCTCTCTCTCTCTCTCTCTCTCTCTCTCTCTTTGTGTCGTCCAGCTGGACTTCGCTCTCTGGATGCCCAACAGTCCGGCCTCCATGTTTCGTCCTCCGCCGCAGGTCAAAGGTTCGGTGACGGAGGACGACATCCTGTCCTTCCTGCCGGACGTGAGCTCGACCTGTCGTATCCTGACGACGCTGACTGTGCTGTCGCAGCCCGCCGTCAACTTTGTGAGGCTCCGCCCACACCGTACCGTCTGCTGTGTGCTTTTAGTCCGAAGATTTTATGTTTAAGAATATCCCTTCAGAAAGCACTGATGATACTACCACTACTACTACTACAGTAGTACTACTATGTGTGTGTCTCCCCCCGCAGGTTCCTCTGTGTCACTACAAGGAGGCGGTCTTCAGAGATGGCACCCACCGCCGGCTGCTGGAGGAGGTGCAGGCCGAGCTCAAGGTCATTTCTGATGACATCACAGAGCGCAACGGCCAGCTGGAGCTGCCGTACCCGTACCTCTGTCCCGCTCGCATCGAGAACAGCGTGGCCATTTAAATCTGCTTCTTCAGCATCATCCAACAACAGCTTCAAGATTCATCTTGTTTTTATCTTTTACTTCATCAGATCAGTTTGTTTTTTTACGATTATAAAAATGAGCCGATTATTAACTTTTCAACGGTAGTTTAAATCCTTTGAGATCCTCTGATTGATTTTTGTTATTTCTATAAAAATCAACCTGAAGAGAGACAACAGCGCTTTTATTTCAGTCTGAGCTTTATTTATTTAAATTATCAACTTGACTTATTGAGTGTTAGTCTGTGGCAGGTTTGAATGAAGGCGTGAGTGAATCATTACGGAAATAAACTGTTATAAAAAAAGAAACAACTTGTTTTGGAAATAATGTAAAACATGCATAATTTGCAGTAAATGTGATATTGTATGTACAAACACTTTCATCACATTTCCAACACAGAAGCTGCGATTGTTTCTTCTCGCTCAGGTTGACCTTTGGAGGACGGAACAAGACAAAATAATAAATAAATAAATAAATGAATAAAAAAATAAATAAATTACTTGATAAATAAATAAATGTCATTAAATGGAGTACAAATAATATTAAAAATAAATGTAGACATGAATTATATGTATGTATAATTTACTGTCTTTAATGCACATTTTTACAATATAATTTAGTCTTTTTAAAGCACATTTCACATTATAATTCACTGTCTTCAATACACATTTTACATTATAATTTACAGTCTTTAATGCACATTTTTACATTATAATTTAGTCTTTTTAAAGCACATTTTACATTATAATTCACTGTCTTTAATGCATGTTTTACAATATAATTTAGTCTTTTAAATCACATTTTACATTATAATTTACTGTCTTCAATGCACATTTTTTTACATTATAATATACAGTCTGTGATGCACATTTTGCAAAATCTTACACTAAACATTTTGCAAATTAATTGACTAAATTACAAAGTAATTAATTATTTTATTATTAATTATACAACAAATAAAATGAAAGTATTAATAATAATCATTTTGAAGTAGCAGGATAAAGCACTTTTACTACAAGCCTTGTGGTAAATACAGGAACTTGACGTGGCTCTCTTCTGATTGGTCGATGGTAGATACGCTCACTGTGACCAATCAGAGAGCAGCTGGGTTGATATATAAAGCCAGTGTCGGCGTCATCTCAGCATATTTCTCTGTAACTCAACTTAGAAAGCAGCTAGAAGATGTCTGGACGCGGAAAAGGAGCGGGAAAGGTTCGAGCCAAGGCGAAGAGCCGCTCCTCTCGGGCCGGGCTTCAGTTCCCCGTCGGCCGTGTCCACAGACACTTGAGGAAGGGTAACTACGCCCAGCGTGTCGGTGCCGGAGCTCCGGTGTACCTGGCGGCGGTGCTGGAGTATCTGACCGCTGAGATCCTGGAGCTGGCCGGGAACGCTGCCCGCGACAACAAGAAGACCCGTATCATCCCCCGTCACCTGCAGCTGGCCGTCCGCAACGACGAGGAGCTCAACAAGCTGCTGGGCGGAGTGACCATCGCTCAGGGCGGCGTGCTGCCCAACATCCAGGCGGTCCTGCTGCCCAAGAAGGCCGAGAAGGCCAACAAGAAGTAGACTCCCGAACAACAACCACAACAACAACGGCTCTTTTAAGAGCCACACACCCACAACTAGAGACACACTCCTGATTTACTTTATATGATTGTTGACTTTGTTCGCTTTAACGTCGAAACACGAACTTTAATCACCACTATTACACTGTCTGGTGTAAATAACAGCGCTATGTTGAGTGTTGGTGGAGCAGCTCGATCCAGACTCTATTCAGAAAAGAAGCAATTTAAAAGTTGTTTGCTTGTCGTCTTGGTAACAGACCTGACAAAGCATGAATTCAAACTTTTTACAAATAAACATCATTATCTACATATTTTGGCATCTTTTATTGATCCGTTTACAACAATGTTTCTATAGTTTTTATGCCTAGATTACATTATGTTGACAATGTTAGCTTAGCGTGGCATTGGTCGACCCAGGCTCAATACAGAAAACAAGCATTTTAAAAGTTGTTTCCTGTCAACTTGCGGACAGACATGTCTAAGGATGGATTCAAACTTTTTACAAATCAGCATGGTTATGTTGTAATTTCGGCATCACTTTGATCAGACTATAACAACGTTTCTGCCGTGTTTGTCTAGATTACATGTTGACACAATGTTAGCCTAGCCTGGCCCTGATCCATCCAGACTCCATTCAGAAAACAAGCGTTTTAAAAGTTGTTTGCCTGTCAACTTGCGGACAGACATGACAAAGAATGAATTCAGACGTTTTTCAAATAAACATCATCTTGTAGGTAATTCGGCATCCTTGTGATCTGCTTACAACAACGTTACTGCCTAGATGACTTTATGTTGAGTGTGGAGCAGCTGCATAGCCTGGCACTGATCCATCCAGACTCCATTCAGAAAACAAGCATTTTAAAAGTTGTTTGCTTGTCATCTTGCAGACAGACTTGACAAAGCATGAATTAAATTTTTTTCAAATCTGCATCATTATGTTGTTATTTCGGCATCATTTACATCCGATTACAACAACGTTTCTGCCGTTTTTATGCCTAAATTACTTTATGTTGAGTGTTGATGGAGCAGCTCGATCCAGACTCCATCCAGAAAACAAGCGTTTTAAAAGTTGTTTGCTTGTCATCTTGCAGACAGACTTGACAAAGCATGAATTCAAACTTTACAAATAAACATCATTATGTTGTTATTTCGGCATCATTTTGATCTGTTTACAACGTTTCTGCCGTTTTTATGCCTAAATTAGCTTAGACTAGCCTGGTACTGATCGATCCGAACTCCATTCAGAAAACAAGCAATTTAAAAGTTGTTTGCTTCTCATTTTGCAGACAGACCTGACAAAGCATGTATTCATTTTTTTTATAAATAAACATGTACATATTTCGGCATATTTCTTGATCCGTTTACATCAACGTTTCTGCCGTATTTATGCCTAAATGACTTTATGTTGAGTGTTGATGGAGCAGCTACAATGTTAGCATAGCGATCGATCCAGACTCCATTCAGAAAACAAGTAATTTAAAAGTTGTTTGCTTGTTGTCATGGTAACAGACCTGACAAAACATGAATTCAGACTTTTTACATATCAGCATCATTATGTAGTTATTTCGGCATCATTTTGACACGTTTATTGTGATTAAATCGATTAAAAATGACTCCTTTGTTCTCCTGACGTCATGTATTCATTTATAGAGATGGAGGGGAAGAGGCCCTGTGGGGTTCCTGTGTTAAGGATGAGGGTGGGTTTCCTACAGTGAGACAGATGTAAACGTATAACAAACACATGCAAACTTTACCTTGAACTCTGCAAACTGATTTCTCCAATATAATGACAACAGGTAAATGTATATTTTATTTTGTTCAGTTAAGCCTCCACATGTTCTACAGGCTCCTGATACTGACTGTGATCAGATGCATAATAACACTGAAATAAAAGAGTCATTCTCTAACTGGAGGTACATTTCATGTCCATTAATAATGATATTTTTTCAAAATATAAGGGAAAGCATATTATAAGATCAGACACATATTATGTGCACATTATGTTTCACTTTTAAATTATATAAATATCTCAGTTTATTAATGTCTGCAAAAAATATAATAAAAAATATTTTATACGTTTTTATCGCAATTAAATATTTCCATTGACAACCCTATAATACATAAATAAATACATAAAATCTAATATATAATAAATAAATTAGAAAATACATTTTAATAAATAAATAAATAAATAAATACACTTTAGCTTGTCACGAAGGAGGTTAAATAACACTCCAAACTTGTGCGCTAAATTTTGGCGTGGAAAAACTGTCTGCAACTAATTGTGATTAAATATTTTAATCGATTGACAGCCCTAAAATAAATACATAAAATTGAATTAACAAAAAAATAAATGCAAACATAAATAAATACATAAAATCTAATATTTTAATAAATAAATTAGAAAATACGTTTTAAATAAATAAAATACATTTTAGCTTGTCACAAAAGAGGTTAAATAACACTCCAAACTTGCGCTAAATTTTGGCGAGAAAAACTGTCTGCGACTAATTGCGATTAAATATTTTAATCAATTGACAGCCCTAAAATAAATACATAAAATTGAGTAATTCATAAATAAATAAAAAAATAAATGCAAACATAAATAAATACATTTTAGCTTGTCATGAAGGAGGATAAATAATATAATAATATATATAAAAAAGTCTGAAACAAAGTCCAAAAAAAAAAGTCCTAAAGAAAGACAGAAGAAAAGTCTGATACTGGTATCATAGTAAAGCAGCATATTTGTCCACTCCCATGTGGATAAGAGTATTAAATACTTGACTAATCTCCTTTTAAGGTGTGCGATTAACTATTTTAAACGATTGACAGCCCTATTTTTTTACTTTTTTGTTTATGTGAAACGATCCTCCAATTATAGAACGACCCAAAAGGTGAATTCATCAAAGAAGAACTGTGTGTTTCTATCTCACCTGTTAAATAATACAGAAACATGATAATACATTAATATGTCATTTAAAGAAGCGCGGCCTGTAAACTCAGTTTTTCATCAGGACACGTTGCTTCTTCTTCCTGTTTAAATTAAAATGGTTTCAGCTTCTGTTTCAGGGAGATGAAGAGAAGCTGCCTCTTCCTCCTCCACCTTGTCCTTTCATCTCCTTGCATTCTTGCATCCTTGCATCCTTCCCTCCTTGCTCCCTAGCTGACCGGATCCACCACCAGGACTTTACACTCCCTCTTGGCGATCTTGTCCAGCGACAGCAGCGATTTGTCCTGCGGCGGCAGGTAGAGCGGCCGGCCCACCGGAGAGCCAACGGGAGGAGTGATGGCCCGCCGCTCCATGGCGCTGCCCGTCCTGACGGGGGGGGGGGGGGGGACAACAACATCACATCAGGTTTTGTGATGAGAACCTAAAATATCTGTCATTGTTTTGTGTTGTTAATTGATTTACAATAATAAATATATATATATAAAGCAGCATATTTGTCCACTCCCATGTTGATAAGAGTATTAAATACTTGACTAATCTCCCTTTAAGGTTCATTTAGAACAAATAGTAAATGATTGAAGAGACGATTTTATTTGAGATTAATCATGATTAACTATTTGAATTGATTGACAGCCCTAAAATAAATACATAAATAAATACATCAAATTTAATAATTAATAAATAAATTAGAAAATAAAAATAAATAAATACATAAATAAATAAATCAAATTTAATAATTAATGAACAAATAATAAATCAAATTTAATAATTAATAAATAAATTAGAAAATACAATTTAAATAAATAAAAAATAAATGCAAAAATAAATAAATACTGTTTTATTTATTTAATTGTATCCCTCAGTACTTTCTGTCCCCTATTGTTAAAAAATCAGCTAAAATAAATGAATAAATAAAATGTGTAATTTGAACATTTCCCCGACTGTACAATGAAAGAAACAAAAACGAATGTCAACAAAATCATTTCCTATAATGTGACAGTAATTAGATGTCGTATTTGACTCATGTGTTTGATGGTGGCGGTACCTCATGATGTGGGATCGAGACGGCTGCTGGTGGGAGAAGGACTGGGATCGACCCAGACTGGCCTGGTGTCGGTCCAGCAGGTCTCGGAACGCCGGGCTGGACGGGCTGTTTTTACCTGAGTGGTGATGAGAGAACGCAGTAAATACAACATCTTCTATCTGAAGGTATGTGATGTGAAATATTCAGAGTTTATACCTGCGAAAAGTAATGAACTGTAATTCGTATATATATCCTATGAAGTCAATTTGTATGTAATCCAAAAAAAATTGTGAACCAGGAAGTATAAAAAGCGACAAAACGCCGCGTAGGGAGGAGGTCGGGGTGGATAGGTAGGTCTAAAAACAAAAACTGAAGTTTATTTTGAAAAGACTGGAGCTGAAATTGATGCTGGACATTCGTAGGAAAATAACCTTTCGTAAGATATCATACGAACCGTTGAAATGTTCAACATTTCTTTGACACATTTCCCCAAAATTCAGCGCGACAGATTTTGTATCTTTGGAAATAATTTAATATAAAATTCAGTGGGTTTGAACAAAGTTCAGACTAACAGGATATTTGTCTGTTAGTGATCCGTTTACTGATCCTCTGACCGGATCAACAACTTAGAATCAGATGGGAACGATAAAACCAGTCAGTTTGAGTAGATAAAGTAAAGATAAAGTGTGCATATGTCAATGTGTGTTCTTGTCATTGTGTCATTAGAGATGTTTTCTTGTTCTTACGTGAGAGCGGCCGGGCGTCAGGTGGAGGGTTGGACACCGAGGCCGTGAACTGGAGCTTCAGCTTCATGTGTTGACTGAGCTGCAGAGAGATGATGAAGGACATGTTCAGTGTTCAGCTGTATATGAAACACTCTTCTCCGTCTTACTTCATGCATTAAATGTGTTTTTATTGCAGCTTGTACCTCGTAGAGTCCTGGTTTGAGGATCTGGAAGGCCACGCTGAAGGACAGAGTGCTGCCTTTCCGACAGTGGCCGAGGTTACTGAGAGGAGTGTGACAGACGACGGCCGCCAGCGACGCGTCGTCAACCTGACCTCGACCTGAACACACACACACACACACACACAGGTATGTGTTTAATGACATTCAGTGGAGGCTCTCGGGTCAAAAAACCTCTAAAACCAACTTTGGCCGTGTGGACCCTCGCCACCCTCCGATGTCACAAGCTTAAATCACGCTTTAACACTGAGAAATGAAGACCGGACAAAACGTCTCAGTACGAGAGCACACTGACCGTCCGGAGTCCAGACAAGCCGTACGGCCAGGAAGTCCTGCAGGTTGTTGAGCAGAACGTATTTGACCTTGAAGTGTTCCTTCACCTTGACGGTGCTCGGACAGCTGGCCGTCATGACGAACCGAGGCTCGTCCAAACGGATACTGGGCAACCTGAGACAGAGAGAGAGAGAGAGAGAGAGAGAAGGTGTCAGAACATGGAAAGCTGTGAATATCAAGGAACAGTGATCACATTTTAACCCTTTAACACTCCGATGGCCTGCCGCTGGTGGCGCCCAGGCGACCGCCTACTTGGTGCGTACCTGTAGTGGGTGTAGATACAGTTGGTGAAAGGCATCTTGGGAGTTGACCACTGCAGCACAGCGACCAGAGGAACCTCCAGCCCCTGAAAATAAAACAACACACCAACAACAAACTGATGAAATAAAGGAAATAATGAGTCATGAAACACAGACCTGGAGCCAAATATCAACCAAAACTTTATTTAGTTTCCTTCTTCGTAATAAATAGATTTATGTTCTCTCTTTTCTTTGATAAATGCAACAACAGTCTGCTAACATTACACTCGAGTCCTCAACATACAGACACGATTGAAACGTTATTGTCACCCAGAGACACAAAGAAGACTAATTAATGAAGTAGGAAATGCTGATGATGCTTTTCAAATCACACTGGAGAAGTAATAAATCATGTTTTTTCGGAGTGCAACCAGATTGCAGCGGAGTTCTTTTTAGTGTCTTTTTAAAAACATAATTAACGTTATTTTAACCAGGACAGCCTGGCTGAGAATATATAATAATATAATATAATATAATATAATATAACAATAGACAACACAGGCCCCGACAGTGAGTCACAGATAACAGAAAAACACAACATCAGAGATGATATTCAACCACACAAACAACATCCAAACCTCGTTGGAGTCGTCTTGCGGCATGTCGTTGAGGTGCAGCTGGAACAGGAAATCGTGCTCCTCCAAAGCGCTGAGCATGCTGGGAAGGCGGCAGGCCAGGCTGTCCACCCGGCAGAACGACGCCATGCCGACCTCACCGGACTGGTGGCTGCAGAGCACGACAGGAAGCAGTTTGAGGGCCATCAGATACCGTCACACTCATGCAGAAAGTGAGTTTTACACAACAAAACGTCATGTACGTGGAGCAGTGAAGGGGTTTATTTCACAACAATGACCCGCTAGCTGTACATTATCCCGCTTATTACACGGCTACTAATCGAAGAAATCAATATTTAGACACAAAAACGGTCTTCCAGAATGCAACCTCAGAACTGCGCCCATAGCAACGGTCTGTTATACATAGCAACGGTCTGTTATACATAGCAACGGTCTGTTACACGTAGCAACGGTCTGTTATACATAGCAACGGTCTGTTACACGTAGCAACGGTCTGTTATACATAGCAACGGTCTGTTATACGTAGCAACGGTCTGTTATACATAGCAACGGTCTGTTATACGTGGCAACGGTCTGTTATACATAGCAACGGTCTGTTACATATAGCAACGGTCTGTTATACATAGCAACGGTCTGTTATACATATCAACGGTCTGTTATACATAGCAACGGTCTGTTACACATAGCAACAGTCTGTTATACGTAGCAACAGTCTGTTATACGTAGCAACGGTCTGTTATACATAGCGACGGTCTGTTATATATTGCAACGGTCTGTTATACATAGCAACGGTCTGTTATACGTAGCAACGGCCTGTTATACGTAGCAACGGTCTGTTATACATAGCAACGGTCTGTTATACGTAGCAACGGCCTGTTATATGTAGCAACGGTCTGCTATACGTAGAAACGGTCTGTTATACGTAGCGAAAGTCTGTTATATATTGCAACGGTCTGTTATACATAGCAACGGTCTGTTATACGTAGCAACGGTCTGTTATACATAGCAACAGTCTGTTATACATAGCAACGGTCTGTTATACGTAGCGACAGTCTGTTATACGTAACAACGGTCTGTTATAAAGAAATAACAGACCATAGAACGCCGTGATTGACCAATCAGAATTGAGTATTCAACAAAGCCGTGTAATAGTGAAATATATTAAATAATATAACAAGTCAGAACCGAGCCTCGGGCGTCTGTACGTACCACACGTTGTCCACCAGCAGCACGGAGCCGTCTGGCATCATGGGGAGGTAGGAGGCGTTGAGGTTCGGTAAGATCCGAACATCCCGAACACTCACCTCCTCCTGAGAGGACTCATTCAACACTGAGAGGAGGACAAACAACCATCAGTATAGTATTATCTGTGGACTATAAACTATCACTGTAGTTAATTCATCACATAATCATCTGCATTCTATTTTAAAATAAAATCTGTTCTGATGAGGATTGATCTCTGACCTTTGAGGACGGCGAGGTGCTTCCCAGAGACGGTCATCTGCTTACAGCGGACGGTGGGAGGCGGCAGGACGGTCAGCGTGGTGCTCACTGAGGACGGTGAAAACACACATTAACTAACCAACGATCAGTTTCATTATCAACTCATCATTTAGTCTATGAAATGTAAAAAATAGTGAAAACAAGAAGCTGGAAGCAGAGAATATTCAGCTTTTTTCCAGGCGAAACCCGACCAACTTTACCGTCTTTCAGAGGCTTCAGCAGGTTCCGTTTTAAAGCTAGATATTTATGTTTTAATTAGCTTCTTGAGTGACAGCCCCCTCATTTGCATAATGATGCTGAAATGCATAAAGAAATGTAAAAATAAAATAAAAATAAACATAAAATAAATAAAAATAAATGCAAAAATGCAAAATAAATAAATACAAAATAAATACAAATAAATAAAGAAATAGAAATAAATAAAAGGTAAATGCAAAAATAAATTTAACAGAAGACTAAATACATAAGGGAATTAATTCAAAGATAAATAAAGGAGCAAATTAAAACAGTAATATCAATTTATGTCACATTTTATTTATTAATTTAGTGTGTTAGTGTTGTACCCTGAGCCTTGAAGGTGTTCAGGTCGTGTCTGAAGGTGTGTGTTGGCTCTCGTTGCTGCAGGACGCTCAGGTAGCCGAGTTCCTGCACCTCAGCTTTCTCCGCCTCCTTCTTCCACACTGTGACCATCACCTGAACACAAACACAGAAGACAAATACTGTTGCAAGCTTCAACCTCACCGCTAGATACCACCAGATCCTTCACACTGCACCTTTAAATACTGTCAGGTGTCTCCGCAATATAAGCTGAACTTTTGCTAGATGCAAACCCCAGATCAGCGTTTTGTGGTGAACCCAAGACCAGTTTTCTGGATCACATATGAGTTTGAAAACAGCGTTCACACTTTATCAAACGTCTCAAACTCTGAGTGAGAACGGACTCGGGTCAGTTAAAGCCCTATATCTAAAATGACCTCCTGACCTTGACTTTCAGGGTGCTGACGGGGAGTTTGTCCAGAGAGACGGTGAGGGGGAAGATCACTTCATCTGTCAAAACCACCGGCTCGTCCAGAGGAGACTGGAGACAAACATGGAGACATCATTAACATCAACAGCTCAGAAGCATTATGAATACATGAAAAAGCTGCAATGTCTGATGTCAAACATGAGTAACGCCGCTGTACCTGAACAGGCGCCCTGCGGAACTCCCTCGCCGCCGTCCCAGACGAGTTGTGGATGAGCAGCGGCTTGCAGTCCCTGAAGCTCCGACACCGAGAGTCCACCCTGCTGCCGAGCGCTGCGATGGCCGCCTCCGCGGCCGCAATGTAGTCCTCCTCGCCGTCCTCGTTGGCCTCGTCCCCGCTGCTCTGGTAGTCGTGGTGGTGGTGGTTGCCTCGATGGCGGCTACTTTCACCTGGACTCACGCTGGCCACGGCGCACAGAGAGCCGGCCAGCTCCCTCCACGCCCGGCTACTGGCCGACTCCGTCCCAAAACCGGCTGCAGCGCCATCACCGCCTCCTGCTGGAAAAATCACGTGCACTCAGTTAATAATGCTTGTGAGAATCTTCAGTGTTGGTTTGGTCCAATGTTTTACAGTGTTTAGCCCTGGTTTGGTCCAATATTTTGTGGGGTTCTGTCCTTGGTACGGTCCAGTATTCTCTGGGTTTTTAGCCCTGGTTTGGTCCAATGTTCTACAGTGTTTAGCCCAGGTTTGGTGCAGCATTTTACAGTGTTTTAGCCCTGGTTTGGTCCAATGTTTAGCCCAAAAAAGCAAATATTGTTTAAGGATTTTAAAGTGCTCTCCAGGATGTGACATTTTATCAGATTGTTATTGATTATTTTACATATTCATTATTTAATGTTTATTTCTGATTTTGTATTTATTTTTTAAAAACAAATACAAATCAGTGTTGCACTTCATAGATTGTATATAATTATATATATATATACCATATATATATATATATGTATATACGCTATATATATATAGCGTATATACATATATATACAGTTAATCTGAAATGTTACTTATATATATACATATATATGTACTGTATATATATATATATATACATATATACATATATATATACATATACTACATATATATATATATATATATATATATATATATATGTATAATAAGCATAATAAGGTTTTGTGTGAGAGCATGCATCATGTGAATATTATAGATATAAATAATAAACCATAGCATCACGTGATGCTGCAGCTCTCTGTTGATATAAACACAGTGTCTGCCTTTATCAGGATTATAGAGACCATATAATATCATCTTTAATATATTTAATATCCCCTCCTCCTCCTCTTACCGGACCCGTGTTCGGTGGTTGGTGTGGTCCCGGTCCCGGTCCCGGTCCCGGTGTCTCTGCAGCGCAGCACCAGCAGGAACCGGACCGTCTCTCCCAGGTAAAGGTGACTCCTCCGGGGCAGAGTCCGGTACCGAGCCGGATCAGACAGGTCCGTGATGGGAACCGCCGGGAAATACATGAAGTACTCACACTGAGACTCCATCATCTGCACCATGACGACCAGCTGGAGGAGGACTGAGGAGGAGGAGGCTGAGGGAGGAGGAGGACCGGAGGATGCTGAGGAGGAGGAAACACACACTTCCTGTTGTCACTTTCACTATAAAAGCACCGACATTGTCTGAGTTACACAGAAACATTAGACCATTGCGCCTCATAGTGGACATTTTACAGTAGTGGAGACAAGTCATTTATACCTTCTATATTAACAAAACAGTCCCACATCACTGCTTAAAAGGTTACATATAATAATAATAATAATAATAATAATAATACAAAAATAAAAATAAATAAAACAATAATAATAATAATAATTAGGTACAATCAAAACACAGCGTAGGCCTAAACAATATGATAAATAAAATAATACAAAAACATTGAGGGTTATCTTAGGCTTGAGCATTGATTGATTTATTTAAATTATTTATTTTAATTGTCTGATTTATTTTATTTATTTAAATTTTGTTTATTATAATAATGATAATAATAATAATAATAATTCAGTTCAATTCAATTTATTTTTAAACAGCGTCAAATCATAACAGAAGTTATCTCGAGACGCTTTATATATAGAGCAGGTCTTAGACCGTACATCATAGTTTAGAGACCCAACAATAATAATAATAATAATATTAATAAAAATAATAATAATAATAATATTTTTTTTATTATGTATTTTAAAATATTGCATTATAATAAAAATAGGCATTAATACATTTGTTTACAAATGTATTTATTAATCTATGAATAAAATGGACTAAATTACAAAGTAATTCATTTTTTTACATTTTAATGGACAATAAAAACAAGAATTATAAAAATAATTTAATTAAATTTGTGTATCCAGTTATTTCTTTCTCTTTTTAAACTGTATTTTCAAATACATTTTTTTAAATTCCATTATATATTTATTAATTAATTAATGTATTTTTTAAATGATGTACATAGACTGTTTTTTTTTTCTGTGATTTTGTAAATCTCTTTTTCATTTTCACTATTATCGATGGATTAATATTTAATTTGTAAATTAATTTTATAATTCTTCTTTTTACTGCCCATTAAAATGTCAAATAATGAATTACTTTGAGTCCATTTATTCATAGATTAATAACTACATTTGTTTAAAAAAAATGTATTAAGTTGTTTAATTTTCATTTTGTTTGTAATGAGAAATTAAGAGAAATAACTGTTTTTTAAAGACAGAGAAGAGGGAGCAGAGAGGCAGAGTGAAAAGGGGGATACGGCTGGTTAACTGGTAACCCGAAGTCCCTCTCAGCTCGTGATCTGCCCGGCAACAGCGTCATCGTCGGGTTTTGGCGGTTGTTCTGTCGGTTAGCTTCAAGGAGAGCTAACCTCCTGCTGGCTGCTGGCTGCTGGCTGCTGGCTGCTGGCTGCTGGCTGCTGGCTGCTGGCTGCTGGCTGCTGGCTGCTGGCTGCTGGCTGCTGGCTGCTGGCTGCTGGCTGCTGGCTGCTGGCTGCTGGCTGCTGGCTGCTGGCTGCTGGCTGCTGGCTGCTGGCTGCTGATCAGATGAACTCAACTTGTATTCTGTAAAAGGAGGAAACAACAAGAAGAGTTCAGATGTAAGTAAAACTAACTAATAAGACCTATGGTTCAGCTTTATGCAAATAAATAAATACAAAATAAATAAGTACTCTGTTTAGCTAGTTAACGACAGAAAACTACCAACCGTTACCGTAAAAAGCTCTACACAAACAGCACTATTTAAAGGTCCCATATTATAAAAGAGTGAGATTTTCATGTTTTTTTATTATAAAGCAGGTTTAAGTTCTATATAAATACTGTGAAAGTATCGAAACACTCAATCCACAGGGAAATACACACAGCCCGTATTCAGAAACTACATTTGAAACAAGCTTTCAGGATTTCTGTCCACTTGTGATGTCACAAATATACAATATTTAGATCCTTAACACAATTTTAAACATAAACATTATAAATGTGTCCCAGTTTATTTCCTGTTGCAGTGTATATGTGAATGACATCAGCTGACAGGAAGTACACATGGACCCAAGCTGTTGACTCGCAACGCAATTCCATTGCAATTCCGTTGAAATGAGCTAAAACGGAGTGTTTCAGACAGAGGGTGAATACAGGTATATTCAGACAGACATTATGAGGAAAATAAAGTGTTTTTTGAACATTACAGCATGTAAACATGTTTTAATAGTCGTGTATCACAGCTGTTACTCTGCACTATATTCAGTCTAACAGTTATCTTCTTCATCTTGTATTTTTATATCTGGTATATTTTTTTATTCTTTGTACTTTGCACTACTAACTTTTTTACTGCCTTTTTACTAACATGTTTTGCACTATGGAAGTGTGATGCTGGAAACTTGAATTTCCCTCGGGATTAATAAAGTTACTATCTATCTATCTATCTATCTAGTAGACACAAAATCCAAGTATGAACCAGAAAATGAGCATTATATAGGACCTTTAAGACAACTAACTAGGTAACTTAATAACCTTATAGCCGATAAACACACTTACACGGCTGAGGTTGGAAATGCCCAACAGGAAACATATCGAGTCCAAGATGTTGGACTTGCCACTGCCGTTGAGTCCTGTGATGTCGTTGAACAGCGGGTCGAAGCTGTTGATCTCCGTCCTCTGAGCGTAGGACTTAAATCCTTCAATAATGATAGACTTAATGGGACTATTTGTAACTTTCAGAAGTGTCTTGTTAACAGCTTCACCTGTTGACTTTAAGTCAACTAAAGTCAGCGTCCTGTTGCTGGCGCTTGTGCTCGCTCTACATAGACATGAAGGAGCATCGCTCAACACAGTGAGGAGACACACGTCAGCTAAAAGCACAATATCACTCTATATTTCAGCTGCTTGGCAGTAATGTTAGCTGACCAGACCAAGGTCTCTCCATGAATCAATGCTGATCCTAGTGTTGGCTTTTCCCGCCTCGGCCTCCCGACCGCGGCCGGAGGGAACGGGGGAGACGCCGGAGTTTCGGTCGGAGACGATAACGTTTCTCTCTGCGGAGCCCCGTCACTTCACAAGACACGGGAAACCTCTGTTGGTCTGGAGGAGCTGCAGCAGTTATTTCTGCACAAACGTCCACTGAACATTCACTAGATATTCTCAGAGCTACTAACTCTTCTGCAGTGTGGAGTGAGCAGCATGCACGTGAGAGGTGGAGCGAGAGAGAGAAGGAGCGCGGTGTGTGAGTGAAGGCAGGCAGAGGAGCAGAGGAGCAGAGACTCCGGTCCTGGAGACCAAAGCTCCGGTCTCCCCCGCGCCCTCCGACCGTGGCCAACACTGTTTAACAGCTTCACTAGATACAACCAAGAGGTTTTGGTGCTTCACTGGAGTTTGTGTTGGAGTCTGAGTCTGAACAGCGTAGACACACGCGAGCCCGTATGAGACACCGACCAGCAATGATTTATATGTGGAAGAAGTTACAAACAGTCCCTTTAAAGGGATTGTTTGAAACTTTTTAAGTGTATAAATGTACCGGGTCGGGACACATGCGCGCTTGCGTGCGGCCGGAGCCTCTCCTCCTCTGCATGCCTTCACTCAGACAGCGCGCTCCTTGTCTCTCTCTCTCTCCACCTCTAGACGTGAACGCGCGCTCACTCCACACTGCAGAAGAGTTAGTTTAGCTCTGAGAATATCTAGTGAATGTTCCGTGGACATTTGTCCAGACCAACAGAGGTTTCCCGTGTCTTGTGAAGTGACGGAGCTCCGCAGAGAGAAATGTTATTGTCTCGTTACTGACCGGGTGCCGGTGTCTCCCCTGTTCTCTCCGGCCGCGGTTGGAGACGGTAACGTTACTCGCTGCGGAGCCCCGCTGCTTCAGCCTGCGCTGAGGCAGGAAAAGCCAACACTAGGATCAGCATTGATTCATGGAGAGACCTTGGTCTGGTCAGCTAACATTACTGCCAAGCAGCTGAAATATAGAGTGATATTTTGCTTTTAGCTGACGTGTGTCGCCTCACTGTGTTGAACGATGCTCCTTCATGCCTATTTAGAGCGAGCAAGCGCGAGCAACAGGACACTGACTTTAGTTGACTTAACGGCCACAGGTGAAGCTGTTAACAAGACATTCTAAAAGTTACAAATAGTCCCTTTAACAAACCAAGTCAAGTTTAAAAAGGTCTATCGTTAGCCACGTTTATTTGTACACCATCTTTTAATAAGGCAAGTGCTTACAAAAGATTTAAAAAGGCCTTGAAACAAGATATAAAAGAAGAAAATAGCGGTGCTTAAAGTGGAAAAAAATAAGTTCCAGTACTCTTATTTACATGTTGGTGTTTGTATCAGCAATCTCTTGCAACTTATTCCTGTTTATTAATTATTTCTTTAAGCATGTTACACTGTCAGTTATAATCAGCCGTGGTTTTATTGTTATAAAAGCTATATATATATATAGCTGGTTTATATGAATGAAATTAGCACCTGCCAAATACAGGGTTAATGTTGGCTGTGGCAGGTAAAAATTTCAGGTCACCTGCCACCACTGCAGAAAGGTTTTCCTGATATTAAAAAATATTATTTTTAAAAAGCAATTCCTAAATTAAAAATAGTAATATTAAGGTTACATTATCCATATTTCTGCTGTCTGTTACCACTGACTCAGTGTTTACTAGGGGTGGAAGAAAATATCGAGTATTGCAATATTATGAAAATATTTATATATTTAAACGTAAACTAAGGACCTATTTAGTCTGGCTTTTATATTGTGTTTTATAATTTTACTATTTCTATTGTTTATACTGATTTATTTATCATCATCATTATAGTGTTTGTTTTTCTCTATTTTATTTGCACTTATCCTTAGGACATGTATCTGATATGTTTGTGAATCATCTCATCAGGGACGTCGTGGCTCCAGCAGCAGTTGCAGTGACCGGTGACTGGAGGCAGGTGGAGCTACAGGCTCTCAGGTGAGCTACACTACATTACAGGTTGGTTGTGCATTTCCCTCTGTTGCTTATTATTGTCTACTGACTGTGTTCTTGTCAGTAGACAACCTGATTTACTGTTTTATGTATTTAAAAGAAGAAAATAAGTTTAGTTTCAGATTACATTATTGATATAAAATGTCAATAATTCCATGAAAGTGACCTTTTTGGGCAATGACACAAACACATTGCAAGGCAAGGTAAGGCACATTTATTTAAATAGCACCTTTCATTACAGGTTACCTCAATGTGCTTTACCTTAAAATACACCGAATAATAAAAAATGAAATATGATAAAGTGCAAAACAAAGACAACAGAAATAAAAACAAAAAGAAAACAAGAAAACGCAAAAACAACCACCCTCCAAAATACATTGGTAAACTCTGCACCAACCCCACAGACATAAACCAAAACACCTGTATGTGTTGTATGTATATGATGATTATAGTAAAGTTTAAGTTTAATGAAAATAAGACACAATGATGGCCGCCACTGTTCTTCTAATGGCGATATCCAGACCCATAGAAAAGGTAAGTTTAAGTTTAATAAAAATAAGAGCATACGGAATGAAACACACAAATTAAAATAATGCATACAAAGATAGGCAGATAAAGATAGGCACATAACCAAAGTCGTCGATGAGCTAAAAAAACAAACATTAAAAAGTAGCCCAGTACCGGCTTCTTAGTTGGGACTTTCAACGGAAGACGTTAACCACAATGATGGCCGCCACTGTTCTTCTAATGGCGATATCCAGACCCACAGAAAAGGTAAGGTGCAACACCTCTACAGACTTGTGTTGTAATCTGTAAAGGTGGCAGCAACGCATGTCGTGATGCAACCAGTGGAACCAGCATCGAACCCCATTCATTTTCAGTGTTTCCCCAGCACGCTCACTGGTAAGTTGATGAAATTATTGCAATTTTTGAAATTCAAACGCATTAGCTGACCTCATGAATCTAGTCAATAGTGGCATTTTATGTAGCCAGCTTTAGTTGATCTACATCTCAAGATAATAGCTAGTTAGATACTAATCGCAGTTAGTTAAGCTGGCTCGCTAGCTACCATGACAGATGTTAGTTGACCTATTTAGCTCAAAGTAGTTGTGGTTACTGAAGTTTGTTGGCATACATAGTTTATGTTCGGTTATAAGATGTATTATTAAGTTGTTAACTAGCTCAACAAGATAAGGAAAATGCGAGTTAGGACTTTGAACAGAAGGCGTTAACCACAATGAAGGCCGCCACTGTTCTTCTAATAGCGATATCCAGACCCACAGAAAAGGAAAGTTGCAACACCTCCAAAGACTTGTGTTGTAATCGGAAAAGGCGGCAGCAACACATGTCGTGATGCAACCAGTGGTTCCAAACACTGAATAGTTCCAGCATGGAACCCCATTCCTTTTTCAGTGTTTCCCAAGCATGCTCACTGGTAAATTGATGAAATGACTTTTGCATTTTAACGCGTTGGCTGAACTCTCATGAATCTAGTGAGTAGTGGTATTTTATGTAGCCAGCTTTAGTTAATCTTCATTGTAAGATAATGGCTAGTTAGATTCTAATCACAGCTAGCTAAGCTAGCTCGCTAGCTACCATGACAGATTACCTCAAATTAGTTGCAGTTATTGGCATTTGTTGGCATACATAGTTTATCTTCGGTTATCAGATTTATTGTTAAATTGTTAGCTAGCTCAACAAGATAATGTGGCAAAAGTAATTTGCGAAAAAACGTGAGTTAGGACTTTGAACAGAAGACGTTAACCACAATGATGGCTGCCACTGTTCTCCTAATGGCGATATGCAGACCAACAGAAAAGGTAAGGTGCAACACCTCTACAGACTTGTGTTGTAATCGGAAAAGGCGGCAGCAACGCATGTCGTGATGCAACCAGTGGAACCAGCATCGAACCCCATTCATTTTCAGTGTTTCCCAAACGCTCACTGGTAAGTTGATGAAATTACTGCAATTTTTGAAATTCAAACGCATTAGCTGACCTCATGAATCTTGTCAGTAGTGGTATTTTATGTAGCCAGCTTTAGTTAATCTACATCTCAAGATAATAGCTAGTTAGATTCTAATTGCAGTTAGTTAAGCTAGCTTGCTAGCTACATGACAGATGTTAGTTGACCTAGTTACCTCAAATTAGTTGCATTTATTGGTGTTTGTTGGCATACATAGTTTATCTTCGGTTATCAGATTTATTGTTAACTTTAGCTAGCTCAACTAGACAACATGGCTAGCTTGTGTTTAGCATGGTTGTTCCTTGGTTAATTCAGTCATCGCACACATCGCTTGTTAGGCAGTGCATCAATGAAAGGTGATAAGATCAGCAGGATACATGTGGATGATCACATTAAAAAGAAAGTATAACTGCAGTTAGCTAATTACTTCACATATTTTTCTGTTTTTTTTCAGAGACTTTGATAAACTAGCAAGCCATCTATCTACAAGGGGAAAAGGTACTTGCTGTAAAAGCAAATAGTGGAAGAATGGAATGGCTTTTTTCCTTTCCTGTCTTGCTTTCTGCCATCTTTCTTTCCCTTTAACTGGTTGAATGAGTTTCTTTGCAGGCTTCCCATTCAAGGAAAAAAATAGTTTGCCTATTGACCAATCATATTTCTTGACTAAAATCAAACAGTTGCTGGCATTCATTGATATTCACTTGTGCATGTTTATGTAAATGTATTCTATGTTATACTCTCCACTACTGCCCAGAAAAAAATGCTATCATATTTACTGAATATAAGTGTAATCAACATAATAATCATTGCACATTATGCGTTAATATTTACAGAAAATTGGTGTGTGACCGTCAAAGTGTGTCGCAACTCTCTTTTTGAGCAGGTCTGGTGATACAAAAAATACCGAAGCATTGGCCAGAAACAGCCCAATAAACAAACAGCAGCAGAATTTAATTTATCAAGACGTGAGAAGAGTGAAGAGAGCACAGAGTAGGTAGGTCAAACTATTAGCCTGTTAGCTGTAAGCTATCAAGCTAACAACAGCCAAATATAATTTTATTTCATATCAGTGAGGTTTCGAGTTCACAATATTCTGTAATCCAGAGAACAGATAAAGTCACATTAACTCCCTCTGGAAAATGACATCTCGATTATCTTTAGAAATATTAACACAGCTCTATAACAGCGTGAACAGTTTGTTTCTGTTGTCGATAGGTGTTTTTCTGTCATTGTATGTTACAAATTCTGATTAATTGATGTGAAAGTAGTTGATATTCAATGTGTGCAGGCCTGAATGATTACTATACATACGATATCAGCAATTATTTTCTGGAATTCTTCACAATCTCTTCCTGTGAGTGCTGGTGTTGCATGCATATTGCAGAGAAACATCTGTTTGACGTTTGTTAATGTGCAAGATGTTAATTGTAGCAGGCACATACAGTAATTGACCCTTCGCTAAGTCCCGCCCCTCAGACCATGAGACCGGCACATATGTGCAAAAAGTCAAGGCCGCACCCCATTTTGGGAGACCGAAAATCGAAGTTCTCATAGACGTCAATGCATTTTGACGCATGTTTGGATTGTAATTTTGACAAGTTCGTATGCGTTCATCTCTTGTTATTAACTCTTGATTTATACACGTCTATAATTATTTTGTGCCTGAATCTGAGCATTCTCAATACCTTAATAAATTAAGGTTGATCGCCGCCATGTCCCTTCAGTCTTCTCCCGTACAACACAGTGGCCGGATATTGCTTATCCAGACATCTCTACATATTTGATTGAATCACGTTAGGCTAAGTGTTGTCTGTGATTAGACCATTTAATCGCCTCCTCACTTCTCGCATACCTCTTCAACTTTATCTCTTCTGCACACTATCAAATACATTTATGTAACAACTCTTTCCTGGATTGAATTTATAATAGAGTTGTGTCCACTCTCCAAGTGAACTCTTTTGGTCGCCGCCCTGTTAACCCAAATCTATAGCTTTTCATTCAGCTGGGGATGTTGGTACGCATATTTGCGAGACGTTAATAAGAAAATAAAATTGTGATGTAGTTCTCTAACATGCTTTTAGCTGTTTATTTGGGAGGGTTGCACTTTCAATTTTTGATGACACCTCGCCCTTGTTCCTTTTGAGTTTGAATGCACTTATTTTAAGTAGTGTTGGACAACGGCATAAGCCGGTGGGGCCAACCAATGAACTGCAGGTTAGCTTTAACAAATACAATGTAGATATAATGTCTGGTCAGGCTGCTTAGTATCTACCCTTTGTTTGGGTGAGGGTAGGATTCAAAATTGGTTTAAAGGTATGTCAAGTCAGAGTTATACCCTTTTCACACCAATGACCAGGGTTAACCTACCCTGGTCCAACCCTCCTTTTGTCAATTCAAACCAGGCCAGTCAACCCGGGTTGAACCCTGGTCAGGACAATACAGGAGCAATGCATACCAATAAACTCAGGTGTTAGAAATGGGCAGGGGGGTTACAATTCTGGAGGATTATAGAGAGAGGAGATGATAGTGGCATCATCAATTTGTGCAAAAACATAAAATGTCACGGAATGATGCATGTTTTTGGGATACAGTGTAAATATAGTACACACAGCATTTTTAGCTTTATAAAATGTTTGGTTATATGTATGGAGCTGTAATGTATGCAAAAACATACAGACAACATACAGATTTACAGTATCTATTCATCAACATGAACCTTTTTTCTTCTGTCTATCTACAGTACCCATTTATCATATATAAGACTACATTGTGTTATCTAATATGATAATACAGGCTACATTTGCAAACGGATTAGACTCTTCTGAAGACTGAAATGTATATTTCACTCACTCCACCATCCCAGCAAAGATTTACTTCATATAGTAGACCTACTAAAGTTGTTCAGCTGGGCATGTTGCAACTGTTGGATAATGTAAGAGCTTGTCCAAACATAATACAATTAGTTTATATTTCATTTAGTTTGCTAATTGCTTGATAATATAATGAACCAGGGCTGGGTTTTTTACTTTATAACAGAGAGAACAGGCAACAGATGGATCTTTTTGCAGGTTTATTTTGAAAGATAAAAGTTATAAAGGTAACGTTACAAATAGAAGATGTGTAAACATGCTTTAAAAACAGATGTGTGTACACATGGCGGTACCGTGAGGTATTATACCTCTTTTTTCTTCCTCAACACGGACGGACAGGACTAGAGCTCCCGCACCTCGATGTCTCGCTACATATCCATAATGTTCTTGTCCGTCGTTCACCTCCGGTGTGTCTGAAAACATTCCTGCTGCCGTCCCACAGTTTGGTTATGAGCCACGGCGATAATGCACCTTATTCCTAAAAACATACTCTCTGATTCATCACCTTTGTGGACTGCTGTGTGTCAAGCTCCTACAACATTGAACCAATATCCATATGTATCACATTGTTTGAATGTTCCTTTAAAATTCTAATTTAGTTTAAACATTGTTTTTCATTGATTAACCTTTAACTTCACTCACCCAACACGTGTATTCATATGTATTACAATACATGGTAATTGTATGTATTCATTAATGGAGCTATTAATATCTGGGGTAAAAACAATATTAACACCTTAAAGTAACTTTTTATAGAAAGTGAATTTACAGTATTGGAATATGTTGTTCATCAAATACCTTAACTCTAATTTCTTGTTTTTTTTAGCAGTGTTGGGACTCTGTGGTGAAGTTAAAAGTTGGCTGGGATGATCGACAGTTTCAGTCTACAACATAGATGGTGCTTCAGGTTGGATCTGATGGTCTGATCTCTGATGCCATAGATGAGAGCGCTCAGACATCTGGGAAAAAGGATAATACACACATAAAGAAAACTCCGGATACGCAAGACTGCTAATCTGTCAGTGACTTTTGAGATGGCGATAACCACAGGGTTGTAAATGGTTGAAGAGAGACTGAGGCCCAGCTGCACCAGATGCAGCAACAGAGTGTTACGAGCCTTATGAGCTGAAGCTTTGTCTGTGGAGGCTGACCTGGCTGCTATGATCACACCAATATAGGAGGAAGTGACTGCCACACCAGCTGATACAAATACAAAATAAGCAAATGCTTTCTCATAATCATCAGACATTCGGCCAAGCAGCATGTTTTCTGTGGTACAAAATGTTTCCATCTGCAGGCTCTCCATGTCCTCAAATGGAAAATCTAACAGTAAAATAACTTGTGTGAGGATATTTAGTGAACTGAAGGACCAAACCACAATGATAGCCACTGCTGTGTTTCTGATGGTGATGATGGTAGCGTGCCTCAGTGGGTAGCACACAGCCACATATCTCTCCAGAGATATCAGCACCAGTATAAGAGGGGAGATTGCAGTTGTGAGAAAGGTGAACATGACGAGAATGCCACACACAGGATATGTTAGTTTTACTCTACAAGCAGCCAGTAGGTACAGTAACTGGCTCAGTGCCATCTGTACAGTGTCTGCAAAAAGGAGGTTAAACAGAAGAATGTAACGGGAGGTCTCACGAAACACCAATTTGCTCCTCAACGTGAATAACATGGTCCCATTAATGAAGAGAAAAAAACAGCATGGCACCGTAATTGGAGCAGAAAACAATACAATTTCCAGTATTCTCCGTTTCTGTTGTCCAACAGTAATGTTGGTCTGAGATGACGTTGCATTCAACATAATAGAGACACATTTATAGGAGCCTTTGGAAATCTAGATGGAACATCTTTTTATCCAGATAGATAACAAATTTGACTAATCTGAAATAGCATTTAAGACCTTCAAAGCCCATTGACATTTTGATGTAATTATAACACAGAAACACAATTATTCTTACACAGTTTGTAATCATAGTAAAGTAAAAAATCCATTGATTTTGCAGAGATGTCTATTAAGTTCACATGCAAAACAGAAAGTTAACCACATACATTTTCAGTCCATGCCCGATTCCATGTGAGCAGAACTGGTCTGCAGGGTTTGATTGTCCTCACCTGCATTTGAAGAACTCATTCCTCACATCCACTTCACGTGATACCATCACACATTAACATGGTAACTAGATCTGTAAACATCAGTAATGGGTGATGTAATCCTTTCAAAGTTATTTCTCAATGGGTTCTCAAACTTATTACTCAAAGGTCTGCATCTGAGTTTTATTCAAGGTCAGAGGTGTAAAACGACTGGCAATAACGAAATACCATCATAAAGTATTGCATTCATAACAAACGTAGAGATGGGTATCGAGGTATTGTAGCCTCCAGACTTTGGACAGAGCACATTGAAATATCACTTTTACATGTTCACATCTTTATGCTTGTTGAACAGGTGTATTGATAAATTATCAGGTTTTTACTCGCAAAGTTTTTATCGCACTTACAGTAACAAGCATAGTTATCATAATTATCTTCACTTCACCGGATTCACTTTACTGTCCCCACCGCAGCCTCTCTGATCTGCTGTTTGCTGACTTCGCTGTGTGTTTGTGTGTAGTTAGAGGAACTCAGCCCCGATACAGAGCAGAGGAGATGCTGCACCGTGATAATAAATTACAACAAAATGTAAAAAAGTAATGTTAAGGGAACCGATAACGTTGGAGCTTATCAATACTACAGTCTTTAATAATTTAGCACCGCTGCCCGTTTAATACCGGGTTTTGGTACCCATTCCTAATTACAAACTATGGTCTGGGTCCGGATTGACATTCCGTTCGGTTCAGATGCGAACCTTGGTCTGGACTTTGAGAAGTCCTGTCCTAGTCCATGTCATCGTATTTCTCTTTGTGAACATCTGTTGTCATGTTCCCAAAGGGAAATAGGGGCAGGACTTCTCATAGTCCAGGCCAAGGTCCACATCCGTCCGAACGAAATGTCAATCCGGACCTAGACCAGTAAAGTGGCTCCATGTGTCCATGACAATACACGCAGCAGCGTGGCTGCTACAGGAATTCTCCCGGGTGAACTGGGCACTTGATTGTCTGTTTTGCACATACAGACGTAGGCAAAATTGTTGGTACCCTTCCGTTAAAGAGAGAAAAACCAACAATGGTCACTGAAATAACTTGAAACTGACAAAAGTAATAATAAATAAAAATTCACTGAAAATGAACTAATGAAAATCAGATATTGTTTTTGAATTATGGTTCAGCAGAATCATTTAAAAAAACAAACTAATGAAACTGGCCTATACAAAAATGATGGTACCCTTAACTTAATATTTTGTTGCACAACCTTTTGAGGCAATCACTGTAATCAAACGATTTCTGTAACTCTCAATGAGACTTCTGCACCTGTCGACAGGTATGTTGGCCCACTCCTCGTGAGCAAACTGCTCCAGCTGTCTCAGGTTTGAAGGGTGCCTTCTCCAGACTGCATGTTTCAGCTCCTTCCACAGATGTTCAATAGGATTTAGATCAGGGCTCATAGAAGGCCACTTCAGAATAGTCCAATGTTTTGTTCTTACTCATTCTTGGGTGTTTTTAGCTGTGTTTTGGGTCATTATCCTGTTTGAGGACCCATGACCTGCAACTGGGACCAAGCTTTCTGACACTGGGCAGCACATTTCGCTCCAGAATGCCTTGATAGTCTTGAGATTTCATTGCATCCTGCACAGATTCAAGACACCCTGTGCCAGATGCAACAAAGCAGCCCCATAACATAACCGAGCCTCCTCCATGTTTCACATTAGGTACAGTGTTCTTTTCTTTGGATGCTTCATTTTTGCGTCTGTGAACATAGAGCTGATGTGACTTGCCAAAAAGCTCCAGTTTTGTCTCATCTGTCCAAAGGACATTCTCCCAGAAGCTTTGTGGCTTGTCAATATGCATTTTGAAAAATTCCAGTCTCGCTTTTTTATGATTTGGTGTCCTCCTCGGTTGTCTTCCATTAAGTCCACTTTGGCTCAAACAGTGACGGATGGTGCGATCTGACACTGATGTACCTTGACCTTGGAGTTCACCTCTAATCTCTTTGGAAGTTGTTCTGGGCTCTTTGGTTACCAGTCGTATTATCCGTCTCTTCAATATGTCATCAATTTTCCTCTTGCGGCCACGTCCAGGGAGGTTGGCTACAGTCCCATGGACCTTAAACTTCTGAATAATATGTGCAGCTGTAGTCACAGGAACGTCAAGCTGCTTGGAGATGGTCTTATAGCCTTTACCTTTAACATGAAGGTCTATAATGTTCTTTCTGATCTCCTGAGACAACTCTCTCCTTAGCTTTCTGTGGTCCATGTTCAGTGTGGTACACACCATGATACCAAACAGCACAGTGACTACTTTTCACCCTTTAAATAGGCAGACTGACTGATTACAAGTTTGAAGATACCTGTGATGCTATTTACAGGACACACCTTAGTTTAACATGTCCCTATGGTCAAACTATTTTACCATCTTTTCTAGGGGTACCATCACTTTTTGTCCAGGCCAGTTTCATTAGTTTGTTTTTTAAAATGATTCTGTTGAACCACAATTCAAAAACAATATCTGATTTTCATTAGTTAATTTTCAGTAAATTTTTATTTTATTATTACTTTTGTCAGTTTGAAGTTATTTCAGTGACTATTGTGGGTTTTTCTTTCTTTAACGGAAGGGTACCAACAATTTTGCCTACGTCTGTACATTGCAGCTAGCGCACCGCTGCATGTGACGCACTAATGTTGTCGGTTAACAGTTAATAATCGGTTATTGAGGATCGGTTATCGGTTATAAAAAAAATTAAAAACTAGCTTCCCTATTTGGTACCCATTCCTAAATACTAGGTAAGGTCTGGGTCCGGATTGAGATTCCTTTAGGTCCAGATGCGGACCTTGGTCTGGACTTTGAGAAGTCCTGCCCTAGTCCATGTCATCGTATTTACCTTTGTGAATATGACAACAGCATCTTTTCAATTTGGAAGAATAAGGAGAAAGGTAGAATTATTTAGGATTTTGTTGTTCGTACTTCTTTTATTAAAATATCAGTAATCATGGCCTTGAAAGCATATATCTTTAAAGGAAATGTTCAGATTGTGACAACTACTGATCATACACAACAGACAAAGGGATTTTGATCATTTGAAGAACGGTAGTTAATAAAATATATTTCTTTTAAAAATATTTTGAAGCAGTTGATCGGGGAATTAAATATTGTAACTAATAAATAAGTCATTACAATTAAAGATTACAATGCATATGATTTTATTTTGCATAAAATTGAGCCAGTTAATGCACCTAAATACCTTATTCCTGAAAACATATTCTCTGATTCATCAACTTTGTGCACTGCTTTGTGTGATGCTCATACAACCTGAACCAATATCCAAATGTATCACATTTTTTGAATGTTCCTTTAAAATTGTACATTGATTTTGACATCTTTTTTCATTGATTGACCTTTAACTTCACTCCCACAACACATGTAATCATATGTATAACAATACATGGTAAGTGTATGTATTCATTAATTGAACTATTAATATCTGGGGTAAAAACAATATTAACACCTGAAAGTAACTTTTTATAGAAAGTAAATTTATAATATTTTAACATCTTGTTTATCACATACCTTAACTCCAATTTCTTACAGTTTTTACAACAGTGTTGCACAGAGTCTGAAGTTAAAAGTGTTAAATGTATATGTATCTCTCTACACATATTAAACTCATTTGTTATATTACAGTTGATGACAATGGAAAACATATTTAACTCAAATGTAGTACGTGCAGAGTATCAATAATTCAGAAAAAATATAAAATACTGTTGCAAAACTAAGCCACACTTATTTTACTATATTGTAATTATTGATTAAGAACACCGACATATAGAGAATAAATGTCATTAGCAAGTATAGCAAATCAACTTGCATTTTTATAAAATGAAATGCTTCAATTCATATATTATGTTTACAGTTTCAAGAAATTGAGCTTTATTTCCAATCAATATTCATCTCTTAAATTAGAATAATGGTTGAATAATTCACTGTAGCCTAGGGTGAGACCTCAACCTTGGCTGAGATGATCAACAGTTTCAGTTTACAACATAGATGGTACTTCAGGTTGGATCTGATGGTCTGATCTCTGATGCCATAGATGAGAGCGCTCAGACATCTGGGAAAAAGGATAATACACACATAAAGAATTGTCCGGATACGCACGATTGCTAATCTGTCAGTGACTTTTGAGATGGCGATAACCACGGGGTTGTAAATGGTTGAAGAGAGACTGAGGCCCAGCTGCACCAGATGCAGCAGCAGAGTGTTACGAGCCTTATGAGCTGAAGCTTTGTCTGTGGAGGCTGACCTGGCTGCTATGACCACACCAATATAGGAGGAAGTGACTGCCACACCAGCTGACACAAACAGAAAATAAGAAAACGCTTTGTCATACTCATAAGACATTCGGCCAAGCAGCATGTTGTCTGGGGCACAAAACCTTTCCATCTGCAGGCTCTCCATGTCCTCAAATGGAAAATCTAACAGTAAAATAACTTGTGTGAGGATATTTAGTGAACTGAAGGACCAAACCACAATGATAGAAGATGATGTGTTTCTGATGGTGATGATGGTAACGTGCCTCAGTGGGTAGCACACAGCCACACATCTCTCCAGAGACATCAGCACCAGTATGAGAGGGGAGATTACATTTGTGAGTTTAGCAAGCATGGCAAGAACACCACATACAGGATATGTTAATGTTATTTTACATGTGGCCAGTAGGTACAGTAACAGGCTCAGTGCCATCTGTACAGTGTCTGCAAAAAGGAGGTTAAACAGAAGAATGTAACGGGAGGTCTCACGAAAGACCAATTTACTCCTCAAGGTGAATAACATGACCCCATTAATGAAGAGAAACACACAGCATGGTACTGTAATTTGAGTAGAAAACAATACCATTTCCAGTATTCCCCATTTCTGTTGTCCAACTGTGATGTTGGTCTGAGATGAAGTTGCATACGACATAATAGAGACACATTTATAGGAGCCCGTTAAAATCGAGATGGTTATTATAACACAATTATTCTTGCACAGTTTGTAATCTTAGAAAAGTAAAAAAAATCCATTGATTTTGCAGAGATGTCTATTTAGTTCACATGCAAAACAGAAAGTTAACCACATACATTTTCAGGCCATGCCTGATTCCATGTGAGCAGAAGTGGTCTGCAGGGTTTGATTGTCCTCACCTGCAATTGAAGAACTCATTCCTCACACCCACTTCACGTGATACCATCATACATTAACATGTTAATTAGATCTGTAAATATCAGTCATGGGTGATGTAATCCTTTCAAAGTTATTTCTGTATTTGTGTATGTTTCTTATAACATTTTAGATCTGATGTCATTCAGTGTCCGATATATTTCACATAAAAAACTTTAAACATTAAAACATTATATGCATGGAAAATTACAGTTTTCGAATTACACCGTGGCTTCCGGGATCCCTATTTTTTGGGGGAGGGTGGCTACTGCACACAGTACTGTACTGTAATTTTTTATTGTCATCTACAGAGATTATTTGCATAAAAACATACTATTCAAATTATTATGATTATTTAAATATTTGCTTTGATTATAAAAAATCTTAGTCAGTTGTTAGGAAGTTAAACAGGTCATAATTCTGGCTCCAATATATATTTTATATTGATGTGAAAACATCTCCTTCAAACAAATGGATTTATTCAAGTTTCTTGCCAAAAACGTACTTTCACAAGATTACATTTAAACACATCATGACAACGTTGTAATTTATCTTCACCCAATAGTTTTTACTGAGAAGAGCTTGAACGCCTTATAATGTAACTCAATGGAAACTCCGTTAACGTTAGTAGCTCTGCTATTTATCCAGCAGCACTGTGCTGCCCACTGGCTTCTAACAGCTAACCTTACAAACACTCATCCTGCTGATTTCCACACAAATTTGTGGTTTACAGTGTCGCATTATCAGGGAAAAATAAGGTGCATCCCCTCATGTTCAGCAGCGTCATTGTTTTGAGCGCTTTTTTTTCCTCTCCGCCGTTTCTCCAATCCTAAACAAACTGAAATATGATACAGCATGCGTATGCTTCATTGTGCATGCGTAATTGTGCATGCGTAATTGTCGTTAAGCATCAATAATAGGAAATGATAGTCACAGAGGCATGAAATGCCAAGGAATCAGACAACTACGGTTCTCTATTCCCATCACTATTATTTTCCCTGTCTGCCAAAGTGGCGGATATCCTGATGATTTCACCCGCCACTGCCAACAATTTACCCGCACTTGGCGGGTGATAATGTCAGACCCTGGTATTGAATTCATATCACGAGTACAGATGGGTATCAAAGTATCGTAGCCTCCAGACTTTGGACAGAGCAGATTGAAATATCGCTTTTACATGTTTACATCTTTATGCTTGTTGAACGGGTGTATTAATAAATTATCAGCTTTTTACTCGCAAAGTTTTTTTGCACTTACAGTAACAAGCATAGTTATCGTAGTTATCTTTACTTCACCTGGTTCACTTTACTGTCCCCACCGCAGCCTCTCTGATCTGGTGTTTGCTGACTTCGCTGTGTGTTTGTGTGGAGATGCTGCAGCGTGATAATAAATTACAACAAAATGTAAAAAAGTAATGATAAGGGAACCGATAATGTTGGAGCTTATCAATACTACAGTCTTTAATAATTTAGCACCGCTGCCCGTTTATTTCCGGGTTTTTGGTACCCATTCCTAATTACGAATTATCGTCTGGGTCCGAATTGAAATTCCGTTCGGTCCGGATGCAGACCTTGGTCTGGACTTTGAAAAGTCCTGCCCTAGTCCATGTCATCGTATTTACCTTTGTGAACATGACAACAGCATCTTTCCAATTTGGAAGAATTAGGAGGAACGTAGAATTATTTAGGATTTTGTTGTTCGTTCTTCTTTTATTTAAATATCAGTAATCATGGCCTTGAAAGCATATATATTTAAAGGAAATGTTTAGATTGTGACAACCACTGATCATAGTCCACAGACAAGGGATTTTGATAATTTGAAGAACGGTAGAGTAGTTAATAGAATATATTTCTTTTAAAAATATTTTGAAGCAGTTGATGGGGGAACTAAATATTGTAACTGATAAATAAGTCATTACAATTAAAGATTACAATGTTTATGATTTTATTTTACATAAAATTGAGGCAGTTAATGCACCTAAATACCTTATTCCTGAAAACATATTCTCTGATTCATCACCTTTGTGCACTGCTGTGTGTGAAGCTCATACAGCCTGAACCAATATCCAAATGTATCAAATTTTTTGAATGTTCCTTTAAAATTCTAATTTATTTAGACATTGTTTTTCATTGATTGACCTTTAACTTCACTCCCCCAACACATGTAATCATATGTATTACAATACATGGTAATGGTATGTATTCATTAATGGAGCTATTAAGATCTGGGGTAAAAACAATATTCACACCTGAAAGTAACTTTTTATCCATAGTAAATTTATAATATTTGAACATCTTGTTTATCACATACCTTAACTCCAATTTCTTACAGTTTTTGCAACAGTGTTGCACAGAGTCTGAAGTTAAAAGTGTTAAATGTATATGTATCTCTACACATATTTAAGCCCATTTGTTATATTACAGTTGACGACAATATAAAAAATATTTAACTCAAATGTATTATGTGCAGAGTATAAATAATTCACAAAAAATATAAAATACTGTTGCAAAAGTAAGCCACACTTCTTTTTACTATATTGTAATTATTGTTATAGAACACACAGACATATAGAGAATAAATGTCATCAGCAAGTTCAGGAAATTAACTTGCATTTTTATGAAATTTCAAGAAATTGAGCTTTGTTTCCAATCAATATTCATCTCTTAAAGGGACTATTTGTAACTTTCAGAAATGCTTGTTAACAGCGACACCTGTGGCCGTGAAATCAACGAAAGTCAGCGTCGGGCTCGCGCTTGCTCGCTCTAAATATACCTGAACGAGCATCACTCAAAACAGTGAGGCGACACAAGTCAGCTAAAAGCACAATATCACTCTATATTTCAGCTGCTTGGCAGTAATGTTAGCTGACCAGACGAAGGTCTCTCCATGAACATGATTTAGATCTGACCCTAGTGTTGGCTTTTCCTGCCTAAGTGCAGGCTGAGGCAGCAGGGCTCTGCAGCGTGTCTCCCTGCTCTCTCCGCCCGCAGCCGGAGAGAGCAGAGGAGACACCAGCACCCGTAGGTAACGAGAAGACTACGTAAATCTCTGTAGAGCTCTGTCACTTCACAAGACACGGAAAACCTCTGTTGGTCTGGAGGAGCTGCAGCATTTATTTCTGCACAAACGTCCCCTGTGCATTCATTAGATATTCTCAGAGCTAAACTAACTCTTCTGCAGTGTGGAGTGAGCGCGCGTTCACGTCTAGAGGTGGAGCGAGCTGAGCTGTCTGAGTGAAGGCGAGCAGGCAGAGGAGGAGGGTACAGCGGCTACACGCGAACGCGCATATGCGAGCGTACATGTGTGCCGACCTGCTACATTTATACGCTTACAAAGTTACAAATAGTCCCTTTAAATGAGAATAATGGTTGAATAATTCACTGTAGCCTAGGGTGAGACCTGAGCTTGGCTGGGATGATCGACAGTTGTCTACAACATAGATGGTACTTCAGGTTGGATCTGATGGTCTGATCTCTGATGCCATAGATGAGAGCGCTCAGACATCTGGGAAAAAGGATAATACACACATAAAGAATTGTCCGGATACGCAAGATTGCTAGTCCTTCAGTGACTTTTGAGATGGCGATAAGCAAGTGGTTGTGTATAGTTGAAGAGAGACTGAGGCCCAGCTGCACCATATGCAGCAACAGAGTGTTACGAGCCTTATGAGCTGAAGCTTTGTCTGTGGAGGCTGACCTGGCTGCTATGATCACACCAATATAGGAGGAAGTGACTGCCACACCAGCTGATACAAACAGAAAATAAGCGAATGCTTTGTCATAATCATCAGACATTCGGCCAAGCAGCATGTTGTCTGGGGCACAAAATTTTTCCATTTGAGGGCTCTCTATGTCCTCAAATGGAAAATCTAACAGTAAAATAACTTGTGTGAGGATATTTAGTGAACTGAAGGACCAAACCACAATGATAGCCACTGCTGTATTTCTGATGGTGATGATGGTAGCGTGCCTCAGTGGGTAGCACACAGCCACATATCTCTCCAGAGACATCAGCACCAGTATGAGAGGGGATATTACATTTGTGAGTTTAGCAAGCATGGCAAGAACACCACATACAGGATATGTTAGTTTTGCTCTACATGCAGCTATTAAATACAGTAACTGACTCAGTGCCAGCTGTACAGTGTCTGCAAAAAGGAGGTTAAACAGAAGAATGTAACGGGAGGTCTCACGAAACACCAATTTACTCCTCAACGTGAATAACATGGTCCCATTAATGAAGAGAAAAAAACAGCATGGCACCGTAATTGGAGCAGAAAACAATACAATTTCCAGTATTCTCCGTTTCTGTTGTCCAACAGTAATGTTGGTCTGAGATGACGTTGCATTCAACATAATAGAGACACATTTATAGGAGCCTTTGGAAATCTAGATTGAACATCTTTTTATCCAGATAGATAACAAATTTGACTAATCTGAAATAGCATTTAAGACCTTCAAAGCCCATTGACATTTTGATGTAATTATAACACAGAAACACAATTATTCTTACACAGTTTGTAATCATAGTAAAGTAAAAATTCCATTGATTTTGCAGAGATGTCTATTAAGTTCACATGCAAAACAGAAAGTTAACCACATACATTTTCAGTCCATGCCCGATTCCATGTGAGCAGAACTGGTCTGCAGGGTTTGATTGTCCTCACCTGCATTTGAAGAACTCATTCCTCACACCCACTTCACGTGATACCATCACACATTAACATGGTAACTAGATCTGTAAACATCAGTAATGGGTGATGTAATCCTTTCAAAGTTATTTCTCAATACCCTAGTCCAGGGGTTCTCAAACTTATTACTCAAAGGTCTGCATCTGATTTTTATTCATGGTGTTGGGGACGGAGATAGTAACTGGTCTAGTTATTGGAAAATATTAAAGATAATTATCAATATTAATAACATTTATATTACTAAATTATCAATATATATACTGGAAAAAGAAAGTTCGGAAATTTGTGTTTGATCGATTATTTCTCTGTTGTTACAATGCTAATTGCCATTGTATTTTACATCGTTGGAATGCCTGTTTATTCACCTTCGCAATGATGTCCAACTTTAAGGATCATGCATTTGTGGGATGAGCAGCACAGCTGATTATGTGGGTAACGCCCAAGAAAAATTTGCCAAAATAATCTGCCAATGGTAAACAGTGTATTCTCATAAGGCTACCAGGAAGCCTGCAATGACTGCCCTTCACCGTCAGGCCCGTTTGCGCTGGTGTCCACAACACAGACAATGGAACCTGAACATGTAAGGGAATGTCATGTTCAGTGATGAGTCCAAGTGCTGTCTGCCAAAGTTGGATGGCAGGGTCAAAGTATGGAGATGACGCAGAGAATGCTATGCTGATTGTTGCACCGATGGAGTAACAGCTTTTGGTGGGGGCAGTGTCAAGGGGGGGGGGTGCGGGGGGCATCTCCCTCACTGGCAAAACAAGGCTTGTCATCATTGAAGGCCATCTCAATGCAGTGAGATATCGGGATGAGATTCTGCAGCCAGTGGTGATCCCATATCTCCACAATCTGGGACCTAACTTCATCGTCCAAGATGACAACGCTCGCCAGCATGAGGAGGAGATACCAGGCTGTTGTGGCTGCGTATGAATCTTCCACCCGCTACTGAGGCTCCTGACATATTGTATTAAATGAATAAAGTGTAAAATTGCCAATATGTCTTGTTTGTTCCTTGTTACTGAAAGAGAGTTCAATCATCCAATTCACCAAACAACTCAAAACAAGAGTCAATACCAACAGGAGAATACATTGTTTACCATTGACGGAGCATTTTAGCAAATTTTTCTTGGGCGCTACCCACATAATCAGCTGTGCTGCTCATCCCACAAATGCATGATCCTTACAAGTTGGACATCATTGCGAAGGTAAATAAACAGGCTTTCCAACGATGTAAAATACAATGCCAATTAGCATTGTAAAAACAGAGAAATAATCGATCAAACACAAGTTTCCAAACTTTCTTTTTCCAGTTTATTAATAATAACAGGGCACCAAATTATATTGTACATAAGCTCAAAATACATTGAAATGGCTATCAAAAGTAAATAATAATTATCAAATGGGGATGATGTGGGGGTTGAGATTATCTGAATGTGTATGTTTATGTTTAAAACTAATTCACAGGCTATGTATGTGATCTTAATGTGTGCCAGATAATGCAGTGGGTTAGAAAAAGATGGTTAGTTTGCATGCAAGACCTTGTCTATGTGAAGCATAAACTAAACACATCAGATGTGGCGAAGCCAGCTACCCAAATATCTTAACCACAAATAATATCAACAACAATCAAACTCAATGAATAACATTAAACATATCAATACAGGTGCATTCCAAAAATCAAAGTTGAACAGTCTTGCTCTTTTTAGCCTTAGAAGTTCCTTATGTTTCTATGTCTGTTTTCTAACAGTCCATAGATCAGAGCAGAGCTACTTCTGCAGCTTCTGGTCTGTAGGGAGAGCTTAGGTGAGAAGAGCAGAAGCTCCCTTGCCTACTTTAGCAGGGGTTGAGAAGGAGAAAAAAGTGGAAGAAGAGGAAGGACAAAAGGATTTCTCTGCTTTAATCCTGGCTGAATTTCACAATTATGTGTGAATGAGTCATCATGCTACAGTTGCCAATGGTTATTGAGCTGAGTCCATCGGTCAAGGATCATGTGACTGACTCATGTGGTCTCTTGCCACCATCTTGATGGTGGGTCCCAACAAAGGTCAGAGGTGCAGAACGACTGGCAATAACAAAATACTAAAATAACATCAACGTATTGTACAGTGTAGGGACCAGCCATTTCTGGTGGCAGAGACAGTGAACTGTGCTTCTCAGGATCCTTGAGGTATGCAGCCATTGGCTGTGGACCAAGCTCAGTCGCCATTGGCTACTGTAACATTTCACACAGTGGTGTGAAATTCACCCAGGACAAAACCAGAGGAACCTCTTTGTTCCTCCTCTTTCCGCTCTTCCTTCACCTTCTCACCCAAGCTGACCTGCTTGAGGTGAGCTGCTGCTCTCCAGCTGCAAAGCAGCTCTGCTCTGATCAATGACGTGTTAGGAAACAGCCATTGGAACACAAGGATCTTCTTAGGCAGAAGACGCGAGAGCCTGCCTTCGTACCTACTAACTTCATGCAACAACCGCAAGGAAGTTAGCACCAAGTTAACCAATCTGCAGAACTTGATTGGAGCACCGCAAAGACAACATCTTTGACTTGGAACCACAACTTCAACACATGGAATTACAAACCCTTTTCTTCCATGGATCGGTAACGTACTGGGCTTACCTTAGCAATAGCAATAGCAATTGCACATGGCTGAGCAAGACTGTTCAACTTTGATTTCTAGAATGTACCTGTATTGATATGTTTAATGTTATTCATTGAGTTTGACTGTGGTGATTTATTTGTATTTGATATTTGGGTAGGTGGCTTCGCCACATCTGATGTGTTTAGTTTATGCTTCACATAGACAAGGTCTTGCATGCAAACTAACCATCTTTTCTAACCCACTGCATTATCTGACACACATTAAGATCACATACAGAAACTGTGAATTAGTTAAACATAAACATACAGCTTCAGATAATCTTAACCCCCACATCACCCCCCCCCCTTTGTCTTTCCTGAGCACATGTGCTCCGAAGAACAAAGAGGTCATGTGGTGACATGTTGGCGGCCATCTTTGATTCCGCCATCTTTGTAGTTTTACAGTGCTCGCCCCTATTGTCTGTAGGCAGACATCTTGAGACAAGAAGCCATCTTGTCTCTCCCCCCGCCCCCCTCTCTCTCTCTCTCTCTCTCTCTCTCTCTCTCTCTCTCTCTCACACACACACACACTTTGTTTTGTTTGTTTAGTCTAGTTATTTAGCTAGATTAATATTGTGTTTAAAACCTTTATTATCTTGTAAATAAACGTTTGTGGAATATACATGCTGGTCTCTTTAATGTTGTACAAGAGTGAATAATGCCAACCTCTGCTATGTCAAGAACTCCGATATCCTTCAACCTTTACTATCTTTTTTTGGTTATAGTTATTAATTTAATTATTAATCAACGTTCCAAATTGATAGTTTAGCATATATAATGAGACTATATTAACGTTTTGGTCATTGGTCCCTGATTCCAGGGTGGTGCCCCGTTTATTATTAATGTTTATTGATAATCTTTATTAATATTAATAATTATATTATTATTTATTAATTAATTTGCTAATAACCAAAACCTGTTACAGCCAAATCCCTACAACAGGGTCTGTAATCAACTTCTTTCACTTCCTGCCACTTTTGCAGACAAGTATTTTTTTTCATCTGCCTCTCAGAAATTGTATCTGCCACTTTTGAAATCTCTGCACTAAATGAAGGAATAACATTTTAGATCTCATGTCATTCAGTGTTTGATATATTTCACATAAAAAACATTTAACATTAAAACATTATATGCATGGAAAATGACAGTGTTCGAATTACACCATGGCTTCCGGGATCCCTAATTTTGGGGGAAGGGAGGGTAGGAGGTTACTGTACACAGTACTGTACTGTACTTTGTTGTTGTTATCTACAGAGGTTATTTGCATAAAAACATACAATTCAAATTATTATGATTATTTAAATATTTGCTTTGATTAAAAAAAATCTTGGTCAGTTGTTATGAAGTTAAACAGGTCATAATTCCCTCTTTAATATATATTTTATATTGATGTGAAAACATCTCTTTCAAACAACTGGATTTATTCAAGTTTCTCGCCAAAAACTTAATTTTACGAGATTACATCTGAACACATCATGATAACGTTGTAATTCACCTTCACCCAATAGTAATTTTACTGAGCAGAGCCTGAACGCCTCATAATGTAACTCAAAGGAATCTCCGTTAATGTTAGTAGGTCCACCGTTTATCCAGCAGGACTGTGCTGCCCACTGGCTTCTAACAGCTAACGTTATGAACACTCATCCTGCTGATTTCAACACAAATTTGTTGTTCACAGTGTCGCATTATCAGGGAAAAATAAGGTGCATCCCCTCAGGTTTAATAGCGTCATGCTTTTGAGCTCTTATTTTTCTCTCTCTGATGTGTATCCGGTCCAAAACAAACTGAAACATGATACGGAGTGTGTTTGCGTCATTTTGCATGCGTAACTGTCGTTAAGCATCAATAAGAGGAATCAATAGTCACGGAGGCATGAGATGCCAAGGAATCAGACAACTACTGTTCTCTATTCCCATCACTAGCATTTTCCCTGTCTGCCAAAGTGGCAGATGTCCTGATGATTTCACCCGCCACTGCCAACATTTTACCCGCATGTGGCGGGTGCTAATGTCAGACCCTGGTATTGTATTCATAACACTAGTAGAGATGGATATCGAGGTATTGTAGCCTCCAGACTTTGGACAGAGCAGATTGAAATATCACTTTTACATGTTTACATGTTTATGATTGTTGAACAGGTGTATTGATAAATTATCAGCTTTTTTTTTTTTTTTCAGTAACAAGCATAATTAGTAGTTAGCATCGTAGTTACCTTCACTTTACCGGATTCACTTTACTGTCCCCACCGCAGCTTCTCTGATCTGCTGTTTGCTGACTTCGCTGTGTGTTTGTGTCTAGTTGTAGGAACTCAGCTCTGACACAGAGCAGAGGAGATGCTGCAGCATGATAATAAATTACACCAAAATGTAAAAAAGTAATGATAAGGGAACCGATAACGTCGAAGATTATCAATACTACAGTCTTTAATAATTTAGCACTGGTGCCCGTTTATTTCCGGGTTTTTGGTACCCATTCCTAATTACGAATTATCGTCTGGGTCCGAATTGACATTCCGTTCGGTCCAGATTCGGACCTTGGTCGGGAAAGTCCTTCCCTAGTCCATGTCATCGTATTTACCTTTGTGAACATGACAACTCATCTTCATGGGGGACCACACGTCGGCCACTCTGAACCTGAGCACTGGAACACCACAGGGGTGCGTCCTCAGTCCTTTTCTCTACTCCCTCTTCACATATGATTGCTCAACTATTCACCCCACCAACACCATGGTCAAATTTGCAGACGACACTGCTGTAGTAGGACTGATAACCAACAACAAAGAGACAGCCTACAGGGAGGAGATCCAACATCTGACACAATGGTGTTCCCATAACAACCTGGATTTAAACACAACACACACAAACAGACTACGAAACAGCTTTTACCCACAGGCTGTCAAGTGTGTAGAACCCCCCCCCCCATGGCCTTGAAAGCATATATCTTTAAAGGAAATGTTTCGATTGTGACAACCACTGATCATACACCACAGACAAGGGACTTTGATAATTTGAAAAACAGTAGAGGAGTTAATAGAACATATTTCTTTTAAAAATACTTTGAAGCGGTTGATGGAGGAACTAAATATTGTAACTGATAAATAAGTCATTACGATTAAAGATTACAATGAATATGATTCTATTTTGCATAAAATAGACCTTGATAATGCACCGAAATACCTTATTTCTGAAAACATATTCTCTGATTCATCACCTTTGTGCGCTGCTATGTGTGAAGCTCCTACAACCTGAACCAATATCCAAATGTATCACATTTTTTGAATGTTCCTTTAAAATTCTAATTTAATTTAAACATTGTTTTTCATTGATTGACCTTTAACTTCACTCCCACAATACGTGTAATCATATGTATTACGATACATGGTCATTGTATGTATTCATTAATGGAGCTATTAATATCTGGGGTAAAAACAATATTCACACCTGAAAGTAACTTTTTATAGAAAGTAAATTTATAATATTTGAACATCTTGTTTATCACATACCTTAACTCTAATTTCTTACAGTTTTTGCAACAGTGTTGCACATTGTCTGAAGTTAAGTGTTAAATGTATATGTATCTCTACACATATTTAAACCCATTTGTTGTACTACAGTTGATGACAATATAAAACATATTTAGCTCAAATGTAGTATGTGCGGAGTATAAATAATTCAGAAAAAATATAAAAAACTTGCAAAACTAAGCCACAATTATTTTCATATATTGTAATTATTGATATAGAACACACAGACATATAGAGAAATAAATGTCATTAGCAAGAGTAGGAAATTAACTTGCATTTTTATGAAATGTAATGCTTTTTATCATATTCTATGTATAACATTTCAAGAAATTGAGCTTTGTTTCCAATCACTATTCATCTCTTAAATGAGAATAATGGTTGAATAATTCACTGTATTCTAGGGTGAGACCTCAGCCTTGGCTGGGATGACCGACAGTTTCAGTCTACAACATAGATGGTACTTCAGGTCGGATCTGATTGTCTGATCTCTGATGCCATAGATGAGAGCGCTCAGACATCTGGGAAAAAGGATAATACACACATAAAGAATTGCCCGGATACGCACGATTGCTAGTCCGTCAGTGACTTTTGAGATGGCGAAAACCACGGGGTTGTAAATGGTTGAAGAGAGACTGAGGCCCAGCTGCACCAGATGCAGCAGCAGAGTGTTACGAGCCTTATGAGCTGAAGCTTTGTCTGTGGAGGCTGACCTGGCTGCTATGACCACACCAATATAGGAGGAAGTGACTGCCACACCAGCTGACACAAACAGAAAATAAGAAAACGCTTTGTCATACTCATAAGACATTCGGCCAAGCAGCATGTTGTCTGGGGCACAAAACCTTTCCATCTGCAGGCTCTCCATGTCCTCAAATGGAAAATCTAACAGTAAAATAACTTGTGTGAGGATATTTAGTGAACTGAAGGACCAAACCACAATGATAGAAGATGATGTGTTTCTGATGGTGATGATGGTAACGTGCCTCAGTGGGTAGCACACAGCCACACATCTCTCCAGAGACATCAGCACCAGTATGAGAGGGGAGATTACATTTGTGAGTTTAGCAAGCATGGCAAGAACACCACATACAGGATATGTTAATGTTATTTTACATGTGGCCAGTAGGTACAGTAACAGGCTCAGTGCCATCTGTACAGTGTCTGCAAAAAGGAGGTTAAACAGAAGAATGTAACGGGAGGTCTCACGAAAGACCAATTTACTCCTCAAGGTGAATAACATGACCCCATTAATGAAGAGAAACACACAGCATGGTACTGTAATTTGAGTAGAAAACAATACCATTTCCAGTATTCCCCATTTCTGTTGTCCAACTGTGATGTTGGTCTGAGATGAAGTTGCATACGACATAATAGAGACACATTTATAGGAGCCCGTTAAAATCGAGATGGTTATTATAACACAATTATTCTTGCACAGTTTGTAATCTTAGAAAAGTAAAAAAAATCCATTGATTTTGCAGAGATGTCTATTTAGTTCACATGCAAAACAGAAAGTTAACCACATACATTTTCAGGCCATGCCTGATTCCATGTGAGCAGAAGTGGTCTGCAGGGTTTGATTGTCCTCACCTGCAATTGAAGAACTCATTCCTCACACCCACTTCACGTGATACCATCATACATTAACATGTTAATTAGATCTGTAAATATCAGTCATGGGTGATGTAATCCTTTCAAAGTTATTTCTGTATTTGTGTATGTTTCTTATAACATTTTAGATCTGATGTCATTCAGTGTCCGATATATTTCACATAAAAAACTTTAAACATTAAAACATTATATGCATGGAAAATTACAGTTTTCGAATTACACCGTGGCTTCCGGGATCCCTATTTTTTGGGGGAGGGTGGCTACTGCACACAGTACTGTACTGTAATTTTTTATTGTCATCTACAGAGATTATTTGCATAAAAACATACTATTCAAATTATTATGATTATTTAAATATTTGCTTTGATTATAAAAAATCTTAGTCAGTTGTTAGGAAGTTAAACAGGTCATAATTCTGGCTCCAATATATATTTTATATTGATGTGAAAACATCTCCTTCAAACAAATGGATTTATTCAAGTTTCTTGCCAAAAACTTACTTTCACAAGATTACATTTAAACACATCATGACAACGTTGTAATTTATCTTCACCCAATAGTTTTTACTGAGAAGAGCTTGAACGCCTTATAATGTAACTCAATGGAAACTCCGTTAACGTTAGTAGCTCTGCTATTTATCCAGCAGCACTGTGCTGCCCACTGGCTTCTAACAGCTAACCTTACGAACACTCATCCTGCTGATTTCCACACAAATTTGTGGTTTACAGTGTCGCATTATCAGGGAAAAATAAGGTGCATCCCCTCATGTTCAGCAGCGTCATTGTTTTGAGCGCTTTTTTTTCCTCTCCGCCGTTTTTCCGATCCTAAACAAACTGAAACATGATACAGCATGCGTATGCTTCATTGTGCATGCGTAATTGTCTTTAAGCATCAATAATAGGAAATGATAATCACGGAGGCATGAAATGCCAAGGAATCAGACAACTACGGTTCTCTATTCCCATCACTATTATTTTCCCTGTCTGCCAAAGTGGCGGATATCCTGATGATTTCACCCGCCACTGCCAACAATTTACCCGCACTTGGCGGGTGATAATGTCAGACCCTGGTATTGAATTCATATCACGAGTACAGATGGGTATCAAAGTATCGTAGCCTCCAGACTTTGGACAGAACAGATTGAAATATCGCTTTTACATGTTTACATCTTTATGCTTGTTGAACGGGTGTATTAATAAATTATCAGCTTTTTACTCGCAAAGTTTTTTTGCACTTACAGTAACAAGCATAGTTATTGTAGTTATCTTTACTTCACCTGGTTCACTTTACTGTCCCCACCGCAGCCTCTCTGATCTGGTGTTTGCTGACTTCTCTGTGTGTTTGTATGGAGATGCTGCAGCGTGATAATAAATTACAACAAAATGTAAAAAAGTAATGATAAGGGAACCGATAACGTTGGAGCTTATCAATACTACAGTCTTTAATAATTTAGCACCGCTGCCCGTTTATTTCCGGGTTTTTGGTACCCATTCCTAATTACGAATTATCGTCTGGGTCCGAATTGAAATTCCGTTCGGTCCGGATGCAGACCTTGGTCTGGACTTTGAAAAGTCCTGCCCTAGTCCATGTCATCGTATTTACCTTTGTGAACATGACAACAGCATCTTTCCAATTTGGAAGAATTAGGAGGAACGTAGAATTATTATCAGAGAAAATATAAAATACTGTTGCAAAACTAAGCCACACTTTTTTTTACTATATTGTAATTATTGTTATAGAACACACAGACATATAGAGAATAAATGTCATCAGCAAGTTCAGGAAATCAACTTGCATTTACTTATTTATTGTTCTACTTTGTGACTGAATGTTTTAATGTTTGTTTTTCACTGCAAAGAGCTGCTAAACTGTTTTTCGTTGTTTTCAATGACAATGACAATAAAGTCTATCTATCTATCAAACAGCATCTTTCCAATTTGGAAGAATTAGGATAAATGTAGAATCATTTAGGATTTTGTTGTTCGTACTTCTTTAATTTAAATATCAGTAATCATGGCCTTGAAAGCATATATCTTTAAAGGAAATGTTTCGATTGTGACAACCACTGATCATACACCACAGACAAGGGACTTTGATAATTTGAAAAACAGTAGAGGAGTTAATAGAACATATTTCTTTTAAAAATACTTTGAAGCGGTTGATGGAGGAACTAAATATTGTAACTGATAAATAAGTCATTACGATTAAAGATTACAATGAATATGATTCTATTTTGCATAAAATAGACCTTGATAATGCACCGAAATACCTTATTTCTGAAAACATATTCTCTGATTCATCACCTTTGTACGCTGCTGTGTGTGAAGCTCCTACAACCTGAACCAATATCCAAATGTATCACATTTTTTGAATGTTCCTTTAAAATTCTAATTTAATTTTAACATTGTTTTTCATTGATTGACCTTTAACGTCACTCCCTCAACACATGTAATATGTATTACAATACATGGTCATTGTATGTATTCATTAATGGAGCTATTAATATCTGGGGTAAAAACAATATTAACACCTGAAAGTAAATTTATACTATTTCAACATGTTGTTTATCACATACCTTAACCCATGCCTGTAAACCCCAAATACTGAAACACGAGCAGTGGATATCAATGAACGCAGTGCGCCGCTGCAGAATGAATATAAGGGAAACACTGATTAGTGTAGCCTAATCTTTATCTGCAAACAGAATTAAGATACATGCAAAAAAAAAAGCTGTGCGGCATTCAATGTTGATTTAGAATTGTAATGTCAACGTTATGAATGAACTTTCAAACTATTCGGTACAGCCCTACAACACAACACTTTTCCAGCCAGGACAGGGAAAAGGATGTATGGATATATAAATAGAAAGGCAGTGGAAATCTGGCACATGCTAATGTTCTGAAAGAGTACTGATGGGAGGGGTGTATTTTTTTGGGTGTTGAGTTTAACTATCAACAATCTTTCTCCAGAATTACAGACTCCATCTTTAATTATTATGAGATATACTTTGTTCTGTGTAAAGGGTGTGTGTGTATGAAGGGTGCTGTCACAGGTACTGAAATGCAGTGCAGAAGATTGATAGACAGTCTCAACAAAACCATTTTTTTTTAAATTTTATGTGTTGATATAAGCTACTGTCTATTTATGTATTCATTTGTTTATAGGCCTACATATGATCACATTTGTTTTTATGGGTTATTGCTGTTATTTATTTGTGATTATTGCACATTTTGTAGTCATTTTTGTGTCAATAAAAAAGAAAATCCCTGGAGCACAATATAAGTAAATATTGATGAAGTTTTCATCATTTATGTAGCTTTATTTTAACTTATATAAACTTCTTAAACTTTTTTTTATTGCTTTAGGCACCTCTGTTTATTATAGGACAGATATTTTGCTAGGAGTTAGCCATGTACCTTGCTATTGTCTAACAAGAGATGAGGACAAAAGGAAAAGAATCAGACTAAGGATTTGTCATTTTATTGAAATAAAAATGGCTACAATTTGCTACAATTTCAAACCCTCTGTTTGTATATCTTTGTTTCAGGCCAATTCAGAGTATATGTGATCAAAATCTGTGTAGGATAAATGGCACAGGGTTAAAAAATATGGTTAGTGTGCATGTGAGACTGTGTTGGTGTTAAGCATAACTAGCACATCTACTTTGGCAAAGCCAGCTACCCAAATATCCTGATATCACAACAATAGAGCTTAGTGAATACATTAATCAAATCAATACATGTGCAATAGCAAAGTTAAACAGTCCTGTGCTATCAATACGGATGTCAAAGAAAAATTGGAAATTGGAGTTGGAAACATATTTTATGATAACAGATTAAAATGGGAGGAAAAGTTCAAAGCAGGACATAAACTAGCTAACAGTCCAACATGGAAGGAATTTGAATGGAAGGTGCAAACGCTGCATTTTAGCACTCCATCTATCACTTCAAAATATAGTAATACATCTGAACTATGTTGGAGGGGTTGTGGATTGCTCGGGGACTTCACACATATAATAATAATAATCATAATAATAATAATAATAATAAATTGGACTTATATAGCGCATTTCAAGAAACCCAAGGACGCTTTACAAAGAGGGCACACAAAATCATACTAATAAATAACACAGAGGAAAAACTGTAGCTAAGTAATTAAAAGAGTGATATATAGGAAGAGTCAGCTGATATCATAGACCTTGATGAACAGGTGGTGCTTGAGGTGTTTTTTGAAAGTGTCCAGGGATGAAGCATTTCTTATTTCAGCACATATATTTTTGGGATTGTCCAAAGCTCTTGGCTTTCTGGAAGAACATTCAAAAGGAAATTAAACAGGTGTTGGGTATTAATTTTACTTTAGATCCAGCACTTTTCATATTGGGTCTACTTCTTGGTAATTTGACGGATAGATGTGTAATTCATTTACTGTTAATGATGGTGATGACAAAAAGAAAAAAAAATTGCACAGGGTGCATTGCTTCTGTGTACTGCCTGCCGACCCCTGTTTCCAATCGGACTTGAAGCTGTTGTTGGAACTTACTCACATTGTTCTATCCTATCTAGATCCTTGCTTGTGTTGTACAAACTGTCAAATGTACGTCGCTTTGGACAAAAGCGTCTGTTAAATGAAATTGTAGAATTATATAAATATTTTGTCGAGCTTCACAAAGGCTTAAATTATGACAAAATGACCTGGCGACAGCAAGAGAGGAGAAGGAGAGATGCTGGCTGAGAAGCCGCTGACTGAGTTTTCTCTGAGCAGCAAATCGCTAAAAGGGTGTGAAATGTCTGGGGTTATTCATAAAACATTCCGGGCTACAGCCTTGGGCCTGAAGGGCCTGTCTTTTTTTGGCGCGTACTTTCTCTGTGCCTCCCTTGCGTTTTATTTTATTCATTTTGGCACTCTTTTTTTGCAGGTGCGCTGTTTAATAGGTGTGGGTGATACCACAAAATTTGTTTTTGATCCGATATCAAGTAATACAGGGCAGGAATCGCCAATATCGATATCAATATCGATATCAATATCGATACCAATATCGATACCGATACGATACTTTCTATAATTAAAATCTGTTTATGCACTTTCATATTGCTTTCCACTGTTAAATAACATTCTTGTAGATTCCTAATTTTTGTGTATCTATATAAATATTTTATATTTAGAATTTGTAAATGCAGGAATGTAAATGTACAGAGTCCTAGTAAATTATCAAACTTGAGATTTTACAGAAAAAGATGAATTGAAATCTGTAAATCTTGAAATAACAAGAGGCACTGTTTGTCCAGAAATTAAAAATGTGATTCTTGTCACCACAGATTTATAGCATGAACTTTGTTCTTACTCTAATATTTTTGCGGAAGACACAGGATATATTCACATTTTTTCAAAGTCTGTCTTGAAACAATACTCATATGCCTATATCTACATTGAAATATTTTTTTGCTGTAATTATTCCTTTCATCCGTACAGGCCCTGAAGAAATCCCTTCCTAATGTGATTCCAATAGAAGAGATGGAAGACAAAATCAGAAGTGCTCAATCTGTGCAAAAAAATCATTCCAAAGTTCAACCAAAGTTGTTATCAGGCTTCAGCAGTTTGAGCTAACTAAATCAAGTGTGTATTTTTTTTCCCCACACAGTGTTTTCTTGCAGAGCTGCAGTGGAGGGATAGTAACTCAAAGAGGGAATTTTGTTCAAACAAGTCCCTGACATGGAAGGTACCCACTTTGTTTCAATAACCCAGACTACTGATGCCTCATATTAGCTTCAGCTAAACTTTAGAATGCATTTTTGACAGAACAAAGACTGTAGATTTTGTCCCCCATCTCACACATTGGAATAGGAGCAGGGAGGGATGTCTTTTGAACCATTTCTATTTTGAACAAGAAAAACAATTCCTGTGACCAAAAACAGTTTGATGTAAATATGGACATACATTGTTTTAAGATAGACTTCACAAATATGCATTCTGTGTATTCTAGAGTGAGAGTCCAGCCTTGGCTGGGATGACTGAGAATTTCAGTCGACAGCATAGATGGAATATGAGGATGGGTCTGATGGTCTGGTCTCTGATGCCATATATAAGAGCACTCAGACATCTGGGAAAGATGACAATACACACATAAATAACAATCTGAATGCGCACCAAGACTATCCTGTTTAGGACCTTTGAGAGTGCTATAAGCAAAGGGTTGTATATAGTTGAAGAGAGACTGAGGCCCAGCTGCACCAGATGAAGCAGCAGTGTATTACGAGCTTTCTGGGCTGAAGCTTTGTCTGTGGAGGCTGACCTGGCTGCTATCATCACGCCAATATAGGTGGAAGTGACTGCCACTCCAGCTGATACAAACAGAGAGTAAGTGTACGCTTTGTCATAATCATCAGACATTGGGCCAAGTAGCATGTTTTCTTTGGCGCAAAAATATTTCATCTGCAGGCTCTCCAGGTCGTCAAATGGGAAATCTAACAGTAAAATAACTCGTGTGAAGACATTAAGTGAAGTAAAAGCCCAAACCACAATGATAGCCACTGCTGTGTTTCTGATGGTGATGATGGTAGCGTGCCTCAGTGGGTAGCACACAGCCACATATCTCTCCAGAGACATCAGCACCAGTGTGAGAGGGGAAATTTCAAATGTGAGATCAGAGAGCATGTTGAAAACACCACAAACAGGATATGTCAGCTGTATTCTACATGCAGCTATTAAGTACAGTAACTGGCTCAGTGCCAGCTGTATAGTGTCTGCAAAAAGGAGGTTAAACAGAAGAATGTAACGGGAGGTCTCACGAAACACTAATTTACTCCTCAAAGTGAATAACATGACCCCATTAATGAAGATAAACACACAGCATGGTACTGTGGTCAGAGTGATAAATAATACTCTTTCCAGTACCCCACGCCCAACAGTGATGTTGGTCTGAGATTGAATTAAATTTGACATCTTAGAGAAAACATTGAAGAGACATAAAATGTATAAACTCTTGATGTAATTAGACAGAAACATGGACCCTTTTTCAGTTTGTATTCCTACAACAATGAAGATGAGTCATCTTTTGAGCAGAAAATGGCAATTAGTTCACATGCAAAATTCCAAATCATCTACATACTTTTATCAGGGTAGAAGCTTCTCTGAAGGGTTTGCCTTCCTTCACCTATTGTTTATGAACTGTGTTGTTACATCACTTTTCTGAAGACAATCACATGCCAGCATTGTTAAAAAAAAAAAGGTGATGTAATGTCTGTACCACCACCTCCTCAATCCTCTGATCCTCGTCATCGTACCCAACCCCTTTCACAAATGCACTGCAATCCTGAAAATCTTTTCTCCTGAAATTATACAGTATGGTTTAGACCTGCTCTATTTTCAAAGTGACTCGAGATAACTTAAGTTATGAATTGATGCTATATAAAATCAATTGAATTGAAAAAGATCAAATGACAATACCCGAAGGAGTTGTACTGTATATGAGAATGCAAATGTCAGAATCAGTTGAACCGGACATTCAAAATACTTTACCCTGTCAGCTCCCTAGTACAAAGTCTTTGTAATATCCGATTGTGCCCATGTGAGAATGGAGATGATCACTGTCCGGAGAATTCACAGCCAGCGAGTGGGCTTGTTGATGACGGTTCTATCATGTGGCTGGTGCGAAACCTGAAAATATAAACATCCGAGGGCAAAGAAGAAAAGTAATTTAAGCAAAGATGTCAACGAAAATGTGTAGCTGGAGAGACAACGAGATTCTTGGATTTCTGGACCGACACTGAAATCGTCCAACAAAATTCAAGGAACAGCAAGAGACTCAGTTGTTTATTACCAAATTACGAACCGACCACGTGACTGTGGTCTAATCCACGCCATGTGGCGTCATCCGTATTCAAGTCTCTTGCTGCAATTGCCACCCCTAGCCTAAACCAAACCAAGTATTTCCTGTAGGTGAGAACACGTCTGACACAGACCATCTCCTTTTGTGTACAACATAGTTGTAGGGGCAAATCTGGACAACGTCTGTACCTGATTGTTTGGACATTTTCAGGAGTTTGTATAAGAAAATGTCTCATGATGCAGCAGCACCTACCCAGCTTGGAGTAGTTATTGGGAGCATGTCCATGGACATTTTTTAGGGAAACACTAACTATTATTAACTATTACCACTTAAGTTACATTCATATTAACAAAACAACAGGTGTTCATCTTAGAGAGCCTCTTCAATAATTCCTAAATCTATCAGTTTGCAAGGCACATGAGATCAACTATTGCACGTCAGTTTCTTCTAACGTAAACCACACAAAGGCCATGAGGTGTATTCCAGTTCTTCATATGTTAATGAAACATAACATCTTAAGAGTGTCAAGTCCAGTAATGTCGATATAGCCTAATATCACTAATCACAAATTGGCCTCAAGGGATTTTACAATCTGTACATTTTACGACACCCTCTGTTCTTTGACCCTCACTTCGGATAAGGAAAGTGCTCAAAGTGCTCAGTGCATCCAAACACTATGCTATCAATTATTGTTCATATAATAGTGTATTCTACAACTTGTAGGTGTATGTCACCTTCATTTTTATTGAGATTAATGGTTGGTGGAAGATATAATTGTTGTTTGTAATTAAATTGTAATGATCTTTATTTGGAGTGCTAGCTAATCAAGTGAAATACTACACAAGCTTTTCATTTGTTTTGTTTGAATGAGGGCAGTTAACACTGTTGTAGTTTCCTAATTTGTCTTTATTTATATACATATTTTATAATTTGAGTTTGTTAATGCAGAAATGTAAGTGAACAAAGTCATAGTAAATGATCAAATAAGAGATATTACAGAAAAAGATTAATTATTTTTGTTGCATAATAAATAGCACATGGGCAATATCCACATTATTTTTTCTTTACTTAACAGAGGTATTCATATACAGTAGGCCATAAATATCATCATCAATTGCTGCTTATCCCATTTTGAACATTTTAAAAATAAATTCCGTTCATTCCATGTGCCATACTCAAATAAATAAGAAATACTTTTTTTTAATAATCAAAAGAATACATTACAATTTTTTAAAGTCCATCTTAAAACAATACTCATATGCCCATATGTACATTGAAATAGTCTTTGCTGTAATTATTCCTTTTATCCGTACAGGCCCTGAAGAAATCCCTTCCTAATGTGATTCCAATGGAAGAGATGGAAGACAAAATCAGCAGTCCTCAATCTGTGTAAAAAATCATTCCAAAGTTCAACCAAAGTTGTTATCAGGCTTCAACAGTCTGAGTTAACTAAGTCAAGTGGGTATTTGTTTCCCCACACAGTGTTTTCTTGCAGAGCTGCAGTGGAGGGATTGTAACATAAAAAAGGGAATTTTGTTCAAACAAGTCCCTGACATTGAAGATACCCACTTCGTTTGAATAACCCAGACTACTGATGCCTCACATTAGCTTCAGCTAAACTTTAGAATGCATTTTTGACAGAACAAAGACTGTGGATTTTGTCTCCCATCTCAAACATTGGAATAGGAGTAGGGAGGGATAGCTTCACAATCACTTTGGACATGAGAAACAATTCCAGTGACCAAAAACTGTTTCAATGTAAACATGGACAGGCATTGTTTTAAGATAGACTTCACAGATATGCCTTCTGTGTATTCTAGAGTGAGAGCCCAGCCTTGGCTGGGATGACTGAGAGTTTCAGTCGACAGCATAGATGGAATATGAGGATGGGTCTGATGGTCTGGTCTCTGATGCCATAGATAAGAGCACTCAGACATCTGGGAAAGATGACAATACACACATAAATAACAATCTGAATGCGCACCAAGACTATCCTGTCTAGGACCTTTGAGAGTGCTATAAGCAAGGGGTTGTATATAGTTGAAGAGAGACTGAGGCCCAGCTGCACCAGATGCAGCAGCAGTGTATTACGAGCCTTGTTGGCTGAAGATTTGTTTGTGGAGGCTGACCTGGCTGCTATCATCACACCAATATAGGAGGAAGTGACTGCCATGCCAGCTGATACAAACAGAAAACAGGTGTACACTTTGTCATAATCATCAGACATTAGGCCAAGCAGCATGTTTTTTCTGGCACAAAAATATTTCATCTGCAGGCTCTCCAGGTCATCAAATGGAAAATCTAACAGTAAAAGAACTTGTGTGAGGACATTTAGTGAACTGAAGGCCCAAACCACAATGATAGCCACTGCTGTGTTTCTGGTGGTGATGATGGTAGCGTGCCTCAGTGGGTAGCACACAGCCACATATCTCTCCAGAGACATCACCACCAGTGTGAGAGGGGAGATTACAAATGTGAGATTGGAGAACATGCTGAGAACACCACATACAGGATATGTCAGTTTTACTCTACAAGCAGCCAGGAGGTACAGTAACTGACTCAGTGCCAGCTGTACAGTGTCTGCAAAAAGGAGGTTAAACAGAAGAATGTAACGGGAGGTCTCACGAAACACTAATTTACTCCTCAAGGTGAATAACATGACCCCATTAATGAAGATAAACACACAGCATAGTACTGTAGTCAGAGTGGCAAATAACACTGTTTCCAGTAACCCCAGCCCAACAGTTATGTTGGTCTGAGATTGAATTGCATTTGACATCTTAGAGAAACATTGAAGAGACATACAAATGTTAAACCTCTTGATGTAATCCAACAGGAAAAAAAACAAATGGACGCTCTTTCAGTTTGTATTCCTACAACAATGAAGACCTGTCATCTTTTCAGTAGAAAATGCCACTGACTTCACATGCAAAGCTCCAAATCATCTATGTACTTTTATCAGGGTAGATGCTGGTCTGCAGGGTTTGCCTTACCTCACCAATTGTTTATGAGCTCTGTCGTTACATCATTTCCCTTGACACAATCACATACCAGCTTTGTTAAAAAAGGTGTAATGGGTTATAGGGTTGCAAATTTTAAGTACTTTCCTTCATTTAATTTTTTTTCATTTCAAAATTTATTTCAAACATGTAGAATACAAAAAAATAAAATAAAAAATAAAGAAAAAGAACGATCACACCAACAAGTGGACAGTCAGAAACAAGTAATATTTACATACAAAAAATAAAATAAATAGTCAACACTTGATGCCTTGATTTACATATTCGAAAAGGAGTGAGAAGTATAAACTTATTTAATCCAACCCCTTCTCCATAAGTCAATTATTAATTATTAACCAGCTTCCTTATTGAGCCATACATACCGTATACTTTAATTCAATTTACCTAAAGTTGTCTAACTATATTTATTATTTATAATTATTCTAAATATAATTATTACCTTTAATCTGTGTCATACAGAAATATAAATTAATTACTGATATAATTATCCTTATCAAAATATAAATTTATTTATAATATAACTTAATCATAATACCAATTCATTACTTACATATTTATCTTAATCATATTGACTATTTGTTATCTTTTCTTATATGCGCGAATTATTATTTATAATATACAATTTATAATATACAATAAGCACATGCAATACAACCCTCAATATATACATACATACACATACATGCACATATATATATATATATATATATATATATATACATATATACACCGCACATTGCACTACATGCACACATTACATACCACGTATACATATATATAAACGTATATATAGACATATATACATGTATACAATACACAGCGTCCGACCATGCATACATTATTCTTATACCCAAAATCAAATATCCACAAATTTGCATTATTCTTTACAGAAAAAAATAGGAAGATAGACTAATACAGAATAAATATTAAGCAACCAATAAATAAATAAACAGTAATAAATAAATAAACAGTAACCCCTGTAAACACCTTGTGATTGTTAAATCCTTAATCAGTCATTGCAACATTAACGATCAATCACTCGATTAATCGTAAGTTAAAAAACATTTTAAAAATGCATTTTCCACGCAATACCAAATGCGTTTTTGATTCAATCAACGCTTTATTTCCACAGCATCATATTGCATATTCTCTGACATTAGACCCTACACCGTTTTTTGCTTTTTTTGGACCGCACGGTCTTTTTTTGTAATAATTCATGTAGAATCTCAACACCGTAATGCACAATCATGACATTTACAAACTAGGACAAACTGGGCTATCAGAATATGTGTGCTGCAGTGATGTCAGCAGGCGTTAAGGAGGCGGCAGTTAGAACAAACACAGGCCAGGTGGTTGCAGTTATTGTACACCATCCTGCCTCTCTGTTAGAGGATTTGCCTCTAGTTTTTCAACTCCCTTTGGCATGGGGACATTAACTGAAGGACGTATGTCCGCTGGCCTAGGGATGATGGGAGGTGGGGAGGATAGACCAGTTGGAAATGAGTGAGCTGGCTGAGAATCACCAGCTTGATTGGACTGTGGTGGGGGCCTTTGAGTTGCTGGACGGAGCTCTTGTGCTGCTGTGTTGCAGGCACAGGGGGAATGCAACTTGGCCTCCACCAGGGGGGGCTGATGATGCAGGCTGCGGCCGTGGAGGTAATAATATGATAACTCTGAATTAATATGCTGTGACAAGGCCAGTCTAACCATTATCATGAATGGTGCATTATTGTAAACATGGATACCAAACTGTTACGATGGTATTTAATTGTATTTCATATGTGTGTGTGAATATATATAGTTGGCACTGTGCTACACAGTGCTCTTGTATGTAGGAAACTTCATTTAAAAAAACTCAGACTAATTGCATGCATTGTTTATATCTTACTTGATTAAAAATCGAAGAATATTTTATTGATATTTGTACATACTTCTTACCAAATGTCATGTTTAAGCGATATGTCCCTTTTCGTCTATACAGTTTAGTTTCACTGTTTGCTTGTCATAATCATAACTATCTGAGGACAGTTCACAGACAAACAGAAATGAGTAAAGTATTGTGACATGCAAGAACAACACATACATGTTATTACAAATTTATTATATGAATAATTAAGACATGTAATGAATGCAATTAATTTAAAGATTTTCTTCAGATCATCACTTCTTTAATTGGTTCACAAACACAGATTTGTATTATTATCATTGTGATTTTGAATATGTAGTAACATCCTTGAGAATAGTGTACCATGTTCAAAAATCTTTTCTTTTCAAATTTCAAATTCAAATTGCTTTGTACATGTCGCATAGAAAACTGGATTGTGTATTGAAAAGCATTCACTTCAAATTGTCACTGGCTCTTGTTGAGGAATACTGAGCATCTCCACCAACAGCACAGATTTTGCATGAGAACGGGTCTGATGGTATGATCCCTGAGTCCATAGATGAGTGTAGTCAAACACCTTGGAAGGATATTCAAGAACACAAAGCATACATTGTAAATCCGCTTAAGGGCGGATCTCCTCACAGTTCTGGCTATGGCTATAATGATGGTGGAGAACAAGGAGGCAATGAGAATGAGGCTTAGCTGAATGAGGTGAAGTAGAAGCGTTTGAAGAGCCTTTCTAGCTGACACTTTGTCTGTTGAGGCAGACCTGGCTACAAGCGCTACACCAATGTAGGAGCTGACGATTACTACACCCACTGACAGAAAGAGAGTGCTGGCATATGCTTTTTCAAAATCATGAAAGACTGGTGAGAAAAAAATGTTTTCTTTAGAGCACAAGTCATTTGCATGCAGATTTAGGGAGATTTTTGTGAACACATACACCAGCATAAAAACTCGAATGAGGATGTGGATAAAACTGAAGGCCCACATCACAGCAATGGCCATTCCTGTGCTTCTCATGGTGAAGATGGTAGCATGTCTCAGTGGATGGCATACAGCCACATATCTCTCAAGTGACATCACAGCCAGGGTGAGAGGGGAGATTGACTGTGTGAAAACTGAGAACAGAACTAGGACACCACATGCATAATATGGAATTTTTATCAGCAAAGAAGACAGTAAGTAAAGCAGAAGGTTTGATACCAGGTGAGCAGTGTCTGCAAAGAGCAGGTTGAACAGCAGGATATATCGGGATGTCTCACAAAACACCTGCTTACTCTTCAGAGTGAACAACAAAACACAGTTAATGCAGAAGAAAGAGCAGATTGACCCAACGGATAACATGCCAAATAGCATTGTCTCATGGGGAGCTTGATACCACAAATTCACAGTGATATTGGCCTTGGGCTGCAGCAAAGACAACATTACAGAATGATGTCTGAAAAAAAACATGTAAACTATATAACATACAAAGTACACATCATCATGCCAAAGAAGCTAAAAATTATCCCTCACCACAAAAACCTTTTGAGTGCTGAACCTCAAATTATCCATCAATGTTGAGCAGTCAGGTCAGGAGGTTGGAGGTAACGTTCATTTACACAAGAGCAGAGCAGATCTGGTGCTGTTTTTCCTGCATGGACGGTATATATGCTTTGTTCTCAAGCCAACTTCACAGGACGTTCATTACGTAAGCATGATCATCAGTTTAGAAATGAGTGGTGTAATCTTTCTACCACTGTCTACTTTTTTCCCTGCTGCATTCAATGCTTCCATTGCCTGTCTCTATTTTTGGCTTTCAAATAATTTATTATTATCCAGACTTTGATTTTAACATAAATACAGTAAGTACTGTCCTTATGTACAAGGTAAAAGTGAACATGGCTCACTGCTTGACCCTACTGAAGGGGAGTAGTCAAATGCTCAAGCTGCAACTGTAAGTAAAAAAGAAAAATCTAATCTCAGTTTTTGGCCCAAATTTTTAAAAATATTGGGCACCCTGGACATCTAAACCCCAAAAGGCACAACTAAACCACACTGTCAACCATCTTACCAACTTTAAAGTTCCTAAGTTAAATAGTTTTCGAGTTCTGCTCCGGAAACGAAAGTGTGACATGTGAACGGACTAACGGAAGGACATGCGGCGCGCTATATACCCCTGACTACGTTGTCGCGGGGGTATAATAAGATGTTTAAAGTTACTGGCAACGATTATCCAGTAGTTGTTATAGGCCTATTTCATACCACGGTAAAAATGACTGTAAAACTAACTACATTAGTTTTTAGCATACTGTAAAATGAAGTTCATTATTATACTGTTATTTTATATGGATGGGTGTTTCTTTGGACCCGGATGTGAGACTATGCTGGCGTGTATGTCGCTGCTTCTCAATCCAACTCAGTTTATGTTTTTTACTGCTTTTGTTGCTGCAATCTGTGCTTTTCTTCAAGTAGGAATAGGTGCAGACCTTCTATGCCTAATCCTATAATTTTCCAGTCCTGTGTTGTCAGATTGATAGTTGCACTGCTGCGGCTCTGTTTACTCACCCACTCTGATGGCCAAGCAAAATACTTAACCCCAAATTTCTCCCGAAGGCTGTGCCATCAGTGTGTGTGAATGAAAAACTAAGGCTCTATATAAATGCAAGTCCATTTACCATAGCTAGCTAGCGATCCACCGTCGTACAGAATAAACTGTGAATTCTCCAACTCTGTACACCCTGAGTGGTTTATTTTCTACCTCAATACCAGGACTATCCTCATGGTCTCTCCTCGACTCATCAGCCTGCTCTGGCTTCACTGCTGTACCACTGCTGTAGTCCGAGGCTGGGTGCCTCTTCTCCGGCTCGCGGTTTTCTAGGCGCTTCTCTGTTGCTACAATGCTGTTCATAAAATACTCCACACTGGAGCTCCTGAACCTCAACCATCACATCATCATAGACTGCCTCAATGTCATAACATGAGACCCCTGCGTGGGTTGCAGTGTGTTTACTCGGACCATGCTATTCCATCTGTACTGTCGGACAGCTGCTCTGTCGCACAGCAACAATATCATCACAACAAACCAGACGTGTGCGTTGGCAATCTGAGGCCACTTGTCTATGTTGACCGTGTCGTTCCACCCACATCTGCCTCAGCGAGAATAAAGTCGTAATGTTACGAAAATAAAGTCATAATATTACGAGAAAAAAAGTTGTAATATTACGAGAATAAAGTCATAACTTTACGAGAAAAAAAGTTGTAATATTACGTAAATGAAGTAATAATATTACGAGAATAAACTCAGAATATTACGAGAAAAAAGTCCGAACTTTACGATAAAAAAGAAAATAACTTTTATAACGACTTTTCTTTCTCGTAAACCTTTGACTTTATTCTCGAAATTTCAGATTTTATTTTTTTTCCTCAATGTGGCCCTAATACTCCGTCGTACTGTCATACCATAGACCTACAACAATGATAAATAAAAATGAAAACGTAAACAAAAAAACAGTTATTCATTTCCACAATTTTTTTTAAAAATCCACAGGGAGCCACTGGAGAGGAGCTAAAGAGACGCATGTGCTGACCCTCGCACTAAACCAAGCCACACCCCCGGGCTTTGTGTATATACAGAAGCCTTGTTTGGGTCGTGGTGGTGGGCTGGCTGTAATACATCGAGCTGACATCCTGGTCAAGGAACTCCCAATACGCAATGTCACCTCATTTGAGTGTGGGGCATTCCCTCCAGCTGGCTCCCCACAGCTCCAGGTGGTCCTCATTTACTGCTCCACAAAAATGTCCACTACCTTCATGTCTGAGCTATCTAAGCTCCTCACATCTGTCTGCTCCATGTCTCCATCTACACTCCTGCTTGGTGGCTTCAACATCCACATGGACTCCAGCAGCTGCACATTTGCTACCAAATTCCTGTCACTGCTGGACTGTTTTAACATCACACAGCATGTTCATGGTCCCACCCATGCCAAAGGTCACACACTGGATCTGGTGTGTTCGACTGGCACATCTCCCTCCCATCTGCAGCGTCTGGACATCATTGTATCCGATCATCATGCCATCTACTTAACCTTTCCTGTCCCCCTGCCCAGGCGGGGCACTAAACATACCATCACGTTCAGGAACATTAGGTTAGTTAGTGCCCCAGCCCTGATTAACATGACAGTCACTCATATGACCTCAGATCCCTTCGACACTATGGTGGATGGCCTGGTCTCGCCCCTCTCAAAACCCAGACTTTCTCATTCTCCAGTCCTGCCCCCTGGTTCACCACCAAACTCTGTACCATGAAGGCCACTGGTCGCCAGCTGGAGAGGCTCTATGAAAGAGCCAGCCTAATCGTTCACCTCAAGGCCTTCAAAGATCATGTGCAGACCTACAAAGAAGCTCTTTCCCGGACAAAAACCCAATACTACTCATTGGCACCCAACAACATCACCCTGAAAGCTGTTCTCCACCATCAACTGGTTCCTCCGCCCCCTCAATATCCCCTACCCCACAGGTCCACCCAACCTCTGCTCCAAGTTCCTGGACTTCTTCCGGGCCAGAGTGGACTCCATCCACCAGCAGCTTCTGACGCCTGGCCAGCCACAGGGTGATGCTATCTCCGCTGCATGCCCGCCTCAGTGCTGCCTTTCCTCCTTCTCCCCTGTGGATGCTCTTTATGTTGCTAAACTGGTCAACAAAGCCAAGGCCTCCGCCTGCTCTCTGGATCCCGTGCCCAAAGCCCTGGTCAAGGCATGCATTCCTACCCTGTGCCCCATCACGGTGGACATTACTAACTCCTCTCTCAAAATGGCCGCAGTCACTTCTATTCTCAAAAAGCCAGGTCTGGACCCAGGTGACCTCTCAACGCTCCATTTAATTTGATTTCAGAGCAAATAAGTCTACTGCAACAACCAATTGTTTCCTTATTGAAAATATCAAAGCTAAAGTTGATAAGGGGGAAGGGACTTTGCGGTATTTCTCAACTTAAGAAAAGATTTTGACATTGACACAACCTTGAGTTATTAATCACAACATTCTTCTTACAAAATAGGCAAAGCATTTTTTTTCTTCTGCTGCTTTATGCTTTATGCTACCTCAAAAACAGAAATCAGTGTGTAAGGATCAAGGATACGGTGTAACCCATTCCCAGTTGTAATGTCCCAGGGCTCTATCCTTGTCAAGGGTCAAAGTTCAAGGTTCTTTATTTGTCAGAAGTCAGTTCCAGCAAAGCAGTCATTGGCAATGGTGTACAGACATAGGCAAAATTGTTGGTACCCTTCCGTTAAAGAAAGAAAAACCAACAATGGTCACTGAAATAACTTGAAACTGACAAAAGTAATAATAAATAAAAATTCACTGAAAATGAACTAATGAAAATCAGACATTGTTTTTGAATTATGGTTCAGCAGAATCATTTAAAAGAACAAACTAATGAAACTGGCCTAGACAAAAATGATGGTACCCTTAACTTAATATTTTGTTGCACAACCTTTTGAGGCAATCACTGCAATCAAGTGATTTCTGTAACTCTCAATGAGACTTCTGCACCTGTTGACAGGTATGTTGGCCCACTCCTCGTGAGCAAACTGCTCCAGCTGTCTCAGGTTTGAAGGGTGCCTTCTCCAGACTGCATGTTTCAGCTCCTTCCACAGATGTTCAATAGGATTTAGATCAGGGCTCATAGAAGGCCACTTCAGAATAGTCCAATGTTTTGTTCTTAGCCATTCTTGGGTGTTTTTAGCTGTGTTTTGGGTCATTATCCTGTTTGAGGACCCATGACCTGCGACTGAGACCAAGCTTTCTGACACTGGGCAGCACATTTCGCTCCAGAATGCCTTGATAGTCTTGAGATTTCATTGCACCCTGCACAGATTCAAGACACCCTGTGCCAGATGCAACAAAGCAGCCCCATAACATAACCGAGCCTCCTCCATGTTTTACATTAGGTACAGTGTTCTTTTCTTTGGATGCTTCATTTTTGCGTCTGTGAACATAGAGCTGATGTGACTTGCCAAAAAGCTCCAGTTTTGTCTCATCTGTCCAAAGGACATTCTCCCAGAAGCTTTGTGGCTTGTCAATATGCATTTTGGAAAATTCCAGTCTCGCTTTTTTATGATTTGGTGTCCTCCTTGGTTGTCTTCCATTAAGTCCACTTTGGCTCAAACAGTGACGGATGGTGCGATCTGACACTGATGTACCTTGACCTTGGAGTTCACCTCTAATCTCTTTGGAAGTTGTTTGGGCTCTTTGGTTACCATTCGTGTTATCCGTCTCTTCAATATGTCATCAATTTTCCTCTTGCGGCCACGTCCAGGGAGGTTGGCTACAGTCCCATGGACCTTAAACTTCTGAATAATATGTGCAGCTGTAGTCACAGGAACATCAGGCTGCTTGGAGATGGTCTTATAGCCTTTACCTTTAACATGAAGGTCTATAATGTTCTTTCTGATCTCCTGAGACAACTCTCTCCTTAGCTTTCTGTGGTCCATGTTCAGTGTGGTACACACCATGATACCAAACAGCACAGTGACTACTTTTCACCCTTTAAATAGGCAGACTGACTGATTACAAGTTTGAAGACACCTGTGATGCTATTTACAGGACACACCTTAGTTTAATATGTCCCTATGGTCAAACTATTTTACATCTTTTCTAGGGGTACCATCATTTTTGTCCAGGCCAGTTTCATTAGTTTGTTTTTTAAAATGATTCTGCTGAACCACAATTCAAAAACAATGTCTGATTTTCATTAGTTAATTTTCAGTCAATTTTTATTTATTATTACTTTTGTCAGTTTCAAGTTATTTCAGTGACTATTGTGGGTTTTTCTTTCTTTAACAGAAGGGTACCAACAATTGTGCCTACGTCTGTATATGTATATATTTGTATACTGTATATATAACAGTGGAAATCGCACAAGTCTTATGGCTTGCTGACTGAAACTGTCCCTGAGCCTGGATGTGCGGGACCGGATGCTGCGGTACCGTCTCCCAGATGGCAGCAGGCAGAACAGTTTGTGGCGGGGGTGGTTGGGTTCTGTAATAATCCTGTTGGCCTTTTTCCTACACCGCTGGGTGTAGATGTCCTCCATGGATGGCAGAGGTGATGCAGCCGGTCAGGATACTCTCGATGGTGCACCTGTAGAAGTTGCAGAGTATCCTGAAAGACTACCGCCCAGTAGAACTCACTTCCACCATCTGCTCCTCTTCAATTGATAAATCTCATTCGGTCACTACCCAAAGCTCATGTCCATAGGTGAGGGTCGGAAAATAGACATACTGGTAAATCGAGAGCTTTGCCTTCCGGCTCAGCTCCCTTCACCACAATGGTCCGGTACAACGCCTGCATCACTATGGATGTTGCACCAAACCACCTGTCCATCTTACGTTCCATTAAACCCTCACTGTTGAAAACGACCCTGAGTTACTTGAGTGTTAGTGTTTGACACCTTAATTTGTTTTTTTTGGGGAGATGCTTTATGAGTTATTATTAGAAAACATTAAAAAGAATTGTGTCAGGGCATGTTTGCTTGATTGACAGGTATGTCAGCCTTCCATTTCAGTTCCTTCCCTTTGCCAAAATTTGGATTTGACATCTGATGGCCATGTGTGGTTTCCCAGTCTTAAAAAATGTATATTATATACATGTAGATTGTCTATTAGATTTTTACATTAGGTTTTAAAGTATTCTGCTTTAACAACTAATGCCCAAAACAAAAAAGAAAACAGCAGTGGATGCAAGTCAGTAAAAGTTAGACTTCTCCTAGCTTTTCCAAATAATGAGTTGTGTTGTTGTTATGAAAATAATGTTTTTAGTTTGGTGAAATTCTCCGAGGTATCACAGAGAGAAATCCCCACAACTGACCCAATCCCCTGATAACTAATTTAGACACATTAAATATTCAAACCCTCACTAACATCATCATGTCTTCATTAAATATTAATCTAACTAATGCCTCCTGTGTGTGTTTATCAGTAATGTTAATGGAGATGGTATGGCAAAGTTGAACAAGTCAAGAGTACGTGTATGGAGCAAACTTTTATCTTCAATGGCTGTCCTAAAATGTTAACTTGAACCTTAAATGTCTGAACTCATACTCAGGTATGAAGTTGCATGTAGTTGTAAATAAATTTAAATATTGCTTCACATTTCAAGCTGCCCTTGACAAGACTTTTATGTAAAAACTCTTCTCCGAGCCTAAAGTGGGGCTGGAACAGATACCAAAATCTCTGTTGAATTTGTTGTTTATCCAGTTTAAAATAGTAGTATAAATAATTACATAATTACTAGATAAATACAGTTTTAAACAGAAGTAATTAACCTAGTGTACTTTATTATATTCAAATAAATTAAGTCATTGTAAATGTGTCCTTGTATCCCTTTATTATAGAAAAACACATTATTTCATCAATTTTCATTGTGCCCTAAAGTTAATGCACTCCTAAAATGTTCAACTTGGGAGCACATTTGCACATACTGTAAGCTTAGTGGCTCACTTTATTTTGTTTCTTCAATGAACTCTAAATTTGCACCACAGATCTTGGGTTTCTATATTAAGATAAGATTGATGAGACCTTTTTGAGTCTTTTTATACTTAATTTTCATACTTATTAGGTTCAAAATGAACATTGATAAATGCACACTTTTATGAAAAATTAGAAAATAAAAATAAAGCTGCAAGCAGCGACGAACGGGCCCTCGCCACCTTGCGCACATCGGGGAACCCGCTGTCGTGCATTCCCATGAAAGTCGGACACTGCGCGCAACAGTTAGAGGGAATTTTCTGCATGGAGCGCATGGCGCTGTAAGTGACCTGTTGAGAACATGTGGGGCATCCTTTAAAGGCACTTCTATGAGGGTGGGTGACAATATACAACCATTTCTTGTTGCCAGTAGGTGGCGTTATCACCATAACTCAATAATGGCACATATATGTCTTCAGGCCAAGACTCTTATAAAACATGTAAAGTTTGGGGCTGATTGGACAATGTATAGTCAATATACAACAACTTCCTGTTTCCTGTAGGTGGCGCTATGACTATCACTCATGATGGCACGTATATGTCTTCCGGCCTGGACTATTATCCAGCTTGTGAAATTTAGGGCAGATCGGACTATGTAAAGTCAAGTTACAACAGCCTCCTGTGTCATGTCGAAACATCAAAATTCGCCGAAACCACAAAAGCTTCGTAATTTAGCATCATGAAGGTGTTGAGATTATGCTGCCCGACTTTGAAATGTATCTCTTGAATCCTCTAGGAGGAGTTTCGCAAAGTTCCATACCTGTAAAGTGATAAAATGGCGTCTACTCACATGACGTATGACATCATTGTTTGAGCGATCAAAAATTCTTTCATAATTTAGCGTCACATTAGTTTGAGGGTTATACTACCCAAATTTGACACGAATCCGATAAACTCTCTAGGAGGAGTTCGTAAAAGTATGCATAAAATACATGAAAAACACACAAAATCACCCAATCACTACAGAACTTTGAATTTCGCGCCAGTTCTGATGCGTATTTCACTTTTCGTGAGTTTTCGTGCATCCTAAGTGCCTCAAAAATGCGATCTCGCAGCAGAAAAATAATAATCCTTAGAAAAACAATTACTATTACTACTACGATTACTACCTAAACATTGACCCTTGCCCTATTAACTGCAATGTGCTCACAGAAAACATCCACAGCTAACAACTGAGTGTTGAAATGACCCCTGAAATTTCTTGTACTGCAGATCCTCTAATGGCCAACGGACACTGGCTCAGAGAAAACTGTACTTTAATCAATCGAAAAATCCTTTTAATAATATCTTGAAATGCAAAATAAACATATTTCTCCCTCCAAAAAGGAAGGTGTCAATAGTTCACTTTACTTCTGCCAACAACTTTTTTAAAGTTTAGAGTCATTAGAGTCAGTTTGTTGTATTTTGGGACGTTTCCTTAATTGTCTTCTTGAGTAAGTAATCTTGAGTGTAACTATTGTTGTGGCAACGCTGTTTTTCAGTCACAGAGAGAAATCCCTCCCATCTGACTTAGTCTCCTGGTAACTCATTTGTACACATTAAATATTCAAACCCTTACTCATTAATGTTTTCAGTAAATATTGACATAATTAATGATTCCTGCGGGAGTTTATCAGGAATCTTCATGCAGAGGTTTTTGACGTGTACCTCTGTGGAGACAAAGTATGGCAAAGTTTAAGAAGTTAGAATAAGTAAAGTCCAAAGTAAATAGAAAAAAACTTGTTGGTTCAAAACTGTGCTTACCCATTTCAAGCTGCGCTTTACAAGATTTAAAAAAAATGAACATGTCTTCTCAATCTGAAATTGGGCTGCAACAAAGAGGAACATCTCTGCTTGTGCATTCTCTCTGTTTTACAACATGGTGCACAGTTAGGTACACTTAACACATCAATATAAAGTATATATAATTAGTTGTAAATGGGGTACTTCATAGCATCTTATGCTAGCTAACATTAGATAGCTCCTTCATAGCTACATAGCTCCTTGCTAAACAGAGCAATGAGAATGAGAAGTGGCACCTCTATGTCTGAGGCCATGGTGCTCTGGAATACGGTGGATTGTGCCACTTGGTTTGAGAGTTGGAGTTCAACTATCTTAGTAAAATGGAGCATGACATTGAGAGGCGGTATAATGCAGGCGTTGTACCGGACCATCAGGGTGAAGAAGAAGTCGAGTCAGAATGGCAAAGCTCAGGATTTAGTTTTAGTTTTAAGTTCCAACTCTTACTTATGGTCATGATCTGTGGTAGTGACTGACATGAGTTTTATCCTCACTTGTAGAACACAGTGGCGTCTTCTGGGGACGCAACACTGGGGTTCAGGAGCCAGGACTTTGGAGAAGGAATGGTGATGATACCCACCCCTCTCCAGGGTGTTTGTTTCACAGTACCAGCCGTGTTCTAGTTTTGAACCCACAAGATCAGCTTGAGCTAGCCAGCCTATATTATACTTTGCGAGTACACAAGGGTCCACTAGGGTCCGCATGACGTACATTTCATCATCAGTGGGTGTACGCGTGGGTTCTGTGTGGACGTCCACCTTCCGGCAATTTGTTGTGGCCGTATGGACCTGTCCCTTCCCCTTGACTTATATTCCCGATTACTATGGTTTTCAGCATAATACTACAGAGCATACTTAGTGCAGCAAACAGTTGTTGCCAATGTTGTGGGATTTGCTAAAAGCCACAACAACCAACAGATGTTTTTGCTGGTGAGTTTTGCTCTGACTAGGTCCCTAAAGAGCTATCACTCTATGCTCAGTAATTTGAGCTTGATAGACTTGTTGGAGGCTTGAAAGTTACCTTTCAGCAAAGGAAACAGCTCGAACATGTGTTTTTACAATACAAAACTGTGTGAACTTGCCTGAGCCGTTAAAGCTGTCATGTGCTTGGTCGTAGTGGGAGTAAATAGCACATTTACATACCCAATCATTAATGTAACAGGCATTCAGGCAAATACTACTGCTTTCATTAAGGGTGTAACGGTACACAAAAGTCATGGTTCAGTTTATACCCCAGTTTAGGAGTCACAGTTTGGTGCGAGCTCGGCACATTGGAAAAAATACATTAGGATATTTTTATTAATTTATTTCGAACAGACAGTTGTGCAAGTGCAACACTTCTATTCTATTGTATTACACTATACGAACACTGAAAAAACACATTCCCAAAAGGCAACAGGTCACAAAAGGCAAACTTAAAAGCATCTCTCATGCAATGGAACTCAACATACAAATAAAACTTTAGTTAGTCCCACCATAGCTATATTTAAACTTCCAAAGCACCCAAACATATATGTATTCTGTTCCGCCCCATTCTGCTCCCACTTCCACCGAGTACACATGAACCGTACTCCGGTCAACATTTTCAAGTGGACTTGAGTACGGATCGACGAACCGTGCCCAATTACGGTTAATTATTAACATCCCTAGGGTCAAGTGTACTCGGACCCGTGAACCTAGGTCCCTGATGTGAAAGCACCCTTTCAGAATTGGCAGTGGAAATCTTTCTGTAAAGTGATATTAAAAATGACAGCCATGCTTAATACAAGCAAAAACAACAAATGAAAATAATACTACATCAGTATTCCACTAAGTTCGAGATAGATACTCTCCTATTGTCATGTCCACTATGGACATACACCACATGACCCGGGGCAGGGGTCAGCAACCTGCAGCTCTGGAGCCACATGCGTGCGTCTCTTCAGCTCCTCTCCAGCGGCTCCCTGTGGATTTATAAAAATGGAAACGAATAACTGTTTTTTGTTTACATTTTCATTTTTATTTATCATTGTTGTAGGTCTATGGTATGACGGTACGACGGAGTATTAGGGCCACATTGAGGAAAAAAAAAAAATCTGAGATTTCAAGAATAAAGTCATAATATTACGAGACTAAAGTAATTTCAAAGTTTTTTCTCGTAAAGTTATGACTTTATTCTTGTAATATTACGACTTTTTTCTCGTAAAGTTATGACTGTATTCTTGTAATATTACGACTTTTTTCTCGTAAACTTATGACTTTATTCTGTAAATCTCAGATGTTTTTTCCCTCAATGTGGCCCTAATACTCCGTAGTACATTTGCTCTTTGGCCCTCACTGCATTAGACTTATATACTATATACTTAGACTATAAACTGTGTTACCTTCATCACAATGATCAAATGTTGTTGTTTTTTTGCCTAAATTGGCTCTTTTGATAGTAAAGGTTGCTGACCCCTGGACTAGGGTATTGGAAAATAATGGAAGAGAAATTACCTATTCCTAAACTGTTAACCATGCGGACATGTGATGGTGTCACGTGAACTTGGTGTGACGACAGAGCTCATATACAGTATGTGAGGGTAGGCAAACGTTGCAGACCAGCTCTGTTCACAAGGAAACAAGCACAGGCTGCTGCTGCTAACTGTCTAGAGAGGGAAAATGTATGTGGATTATTTCTCATGTGAACTCAACGGGCATGTCTGCTGACTTTGGAGCTTCGTTGTTGTGGCAATACAAACTGGAAGAAATTCATTTTGTGTTCAATAGGTTAATGTCTTAAATACAAACTGGAAGAAATTCATTTTGTGTTCAATAGGTTAATGTCTTAAATACAAACTGGAAGAAATTCATTTTGTGTTCAATAGGTTAAAGTCTTAAATACAAACTGGAAGAAATTCATTTTGTGTTCAATAGGTTAATGTCTTAAATACAAACTGGAAGAAATTCATTTTGTGTTCAATAGGTTAATGTCTTAATTGCTTCTCAAAATGTTGTACGCAAATCAATCTCTGACCAACATCACTGCTGGAAAGCAGTATCAGGGGTTACTGGAAAGAGTGTTATTTTCCACTGTGACTACAGTACCATGCTGTGTGTTTCTCTTCATTAATGGAATCATGTTATTCACCTTGAGGAGTAAATTAGTGTTTCGTGAGACCTCCCGTTACATTCTTCTGTTTAACCTCCTTTTTGCAGATACTGTGCTGCTGGCACTGAGTCAGTTACTGTATCTAATATCTGCATCTAGAATAACACTAACATATCCTGTATGTGGTGTTCTCACCATGCTTGCTGATCTCACGAATGAAATCTCCCCTCTCACACTGGTGGTGATGTCTCTGGAGAGATATGTGGCTGTGTGCTACCCACTGAGGCACGCTACCATCATCACCATCAGAAACACAGCAGTGGCTATCATTGTGGTTTGGGCCTTCAGTTCACTAAATATCCTCACACGAGTTATTTTACTGTTAGATTTTCCATTTGAGGACATGGAGAGCCTGCAGATGAATGACTTTTGCTCCGACATAGCCATGTTTCTTGGGCCAATGTCTGATCATTATGACAAAGCGTACACCTGTTTTCTGTTTGTATCAGCTGGTGTGGCAATCACTTCCTCCTATATAGGTGTGATGATAGCAGCCAGGTCAGCCTCCACAGACAAAGCTTCAGCCCAGAAGGCTCGTAACACTCTGTTGCTGCATATGGTGCAGCTGGGCCTCAGTCTCTCTTCAACCATTTACAACCCCATCCTCATAGCTCTTTCGAGAATTGTTACGAGGATAGTATTTGTGCGCACCCAGAATGCTTTTTATGTGCTTATTTTCATCTTCCCCAGATGTCTGAGTTCTCTCATTTATGGCATAAGAGATCAGAACATCAGACCTGTCCTCGTGTACCATCTATGTTGTCGACTGAAACTCTCAGTCGCCTCGGCCAAGGCCAAGGTCTCACCCTAGACTTCATGAAATGAGTTGAGCTTTGTATTTTCTTGTAAATGTAGTGTACATATACGTACAGTGCTTGAAGTGGATAAGTGCCGGTACTCCCGTTATTCACATATTGATGTGTGTATCGGCTGGTTTCAGCAATCTCTGTCGACTTCATTCATTATTTCTTTAAGCATGTTAAACTGTGTCAGTCATAATTAGTTGTAATTTTATTGCTATATTATTATACTTGGGCTATGCATCTTCTATAGTAGGCCAATAATACTCCAATAATATTCACACTGGAACATTGTAGGGTTAAGGTGTAGTGTTTATACATAGTGTTAATACTTAAAGTGCTTTCCTGTGTTATTTGTAGTATCACTATAATATATTATAGTATGTCTACAGGCTGGAATCAACAGCAGACAAGCGGGTATACATACAGAGCTGAGGTGTTTGAGCTGTTCATCAGGTTTTATGAGTAGTGACCCAGTCAGAATGCTCCTATATATTATACAGACACACATTCTGAATTTATACAGTGAATAAAAGATACTAGGAGATATTGGGTTTGGAGGTTGTCCCCTAAGAAAATTCTAAGGTTTTTGAATTAAAGCTACGCGTTTTACATAATTTTGGACCATTATTATTACTAGTTAAATGATTATTATTTATCACAGCCTTCATCTGAACATTTAATTCTTCTGAAAATGTATTGCCCTGTAAAATCATATTCTATAAATCAGAAGAGCAGATGCAGAAAACTTTTAAATAATGTTTCATTAATTATATTTGTTCCCAAAAAATAAGTTACGACAAACATTTGTTTTATTTTACAAAAAGGACGTGAACATTGTATTGATAAATTACAGCACCTCGTTCTCAAACATGCATCCCATGAACGCCTTTGACTTCCCTCCCCTCTCTCCCCGCTGTTCTCCTGGAGTTTTAATTCCTCCGATTCCACATTTCTAAATCCATCCACCATATTTATTAGAAATAGTCGAGTGTCACTGCTGTTTGTGATCATTGGTTTTAAATTACGTACTTATTCCACATAAGTGTCAGTTGTGTCTTAACAGAGAGAGAGAGGAGCAGACAGCCTATGCACAGAGACACACAGAGAGACACAGAGAGACAGATAAAATAACATAACACAGATTCAGTAAAGAAATAAAACAATAACAAAAGAGCCAGGGGTATATCACATATATCACATTATATTATAAAAGACAGATGTTAAGTATATTGATAGCATTTTAGTTAGTCAAATTAGAGAGCAGTTTCACGTGTTGTTCAACAAAATATGGCTTTTTATCGTTAAATTTATATTTATGAATAAAAGATTTTTGCCAACATGTCAAAGCTATTATAAGAAAATATGTCTTCTTTTTTTCCAAACAAAACCAAATACCACATTTTCCCATAATAATGTAAAAAATTAAAGATATGATCAGTGACAAATCCGTTTTTGTCATTGATCATATCCTTAAAGACTTTAAAGAGTTTCTTGGTGTGAGAACAAAACTGATTCTGAATATTCATCACAGAAAGAGCAGTTTGTATATGTCTTTTTTAAATTTCTGCATGTTGTGATTGGTAGGGTAATATTTATGAATAATATCTAAGGACACTTCTTTAACCTTATTCGCGATTAGATATTTATGAGGAAACATCCAGACTTTCTTTCAATAGCCTATATATAATTTACAAACTGATTCTAATGTCCACCCTTTGGGCCCACCACCCGCAGGGATAGGCATTGGGGTCGGGTGCAGTGTGAGCCGGGCGGCAGTTAAAGGCGGGGATCTAGGCGTGCTGATCCTTGGCATTGCAGACTGGCTCTGGGTACGTGAAATGTCACCTCTCTGGCGGGGAAGGAACCGGAGCTGGCGTGGGAGGTGGAGCGATACCAGCTAGATATAGTTGGGCTTACCTCCATGCATAGCTCTGGTTCTGGAACCACACTCCTGAAGAGGGGCTGGACTTTCGCCTTTTTTGGAGTTGCCCAGGGTGAGAGGCGCCGGGCGGGTGTGGGGATGCTCACAAGCCCCCGGCTGAGCACCGCTGTGAAGGAGTTCTCCCCAGAGAACCAGAGGGGTGGGGGGTGGGGGGGTAATTGGAAGGAACGGCCTTCCTGATCTGAACCCAAGTGGTGCTTTGTTGTTGGACTTCTGTGCTAGTTATGGATTGGCCATGACGAACACCATGTTCGAGCATAGGTTCCTCCGGAAGAGCTTCTCGTGCATCCCGGTGGAGGCTGGGGACATGGAATCCGAGTGGGCCATGCTCAGAGCCTCCATTGTGGAAGAGGCTGCTAGGAGTTGTGATCAGAAGGTCATCGGCGCCTGTCGTGGCGGCAACCTAAGAACCCGCCGGTGGACACCAGCAGTGAAGGGGGCCGTCAAGCCGAAGAAGGCCCGGGGTCCCCGGAAACAGCTGATGGATACCGGTTGACCAGAAGGGCTGCAGCTGCGGCGGCCGTCAAAGCAAAAACCCAGGTGTGGGAGGAATTCTGGGGAGACCATCGAGAAGGACTTTGGGTTGACCTCAAAGAAGTTCTGGCAAAGTTCCGGGGTCGTTGTTACGAGCTATTTGGTCCTTGTATAACCAAAGTGAGAGCTGTGTCCGTATACTCGGCACAAAGTTAAACATGTTTCCAGGGGGTGTTGGCCTCCGCCAGGGTTGTCTCTTGTCTTAGTTTTCTTCGTGGGGTGGCTGGGCTCAGCCTTAGAGATAGAGATAACGTTATCATTCACTTCGACCAACGGTGCAACTTCATTACTCATTACTCCGTGATGAGGACCCGTCCTTTATGTAGATATAACACGATTCTTAGTTTCAGGTGATTATACAGTATGAAAACGGTGGTCGGGCTCCACATATATTTCAGATCTTTTAGCTGAAGACCGCTGGGAGCTGACAATCAAATGTTGGAAGTGTCTCAAGGTTGAGGCTAAAGATAAAGGCGGATTAAGCTTGTACTGTTTTAGTTCAGCTTATTGATGCCATATTTGAAAAAGCTTTTAAAAACCCACCTTTTCAGTCTTTATGTTTGGTAATTCGCTAAAATTCTTGTTGTATTGTATTGGTGTGAAGCACCTTGTAACTCTGGTTTATAAAGTTTACTTACTTGTGTACTACGTTTAAACTGTGTAAAACACGATCACATGCCCCAGGGTATTGGGAAATAATAGGGCAGAGATTACATTACCTATTACTACTCTGTTAACCATGCTGATATGTGATGGGGTCACGTGAACATGGTTTAAGGCAGGGCAAAGCTGATATACACAGTTTGAGGGCAGGTAACACCTGCAGACCAGTTCTGCTTACATGGAAACAAGCACAGACCTGGATGATGTGACTCAACGGGCATCTGTGCTTAAAGGATGTTGGATTTTTATTGTTTGATGGTTTTACTGTTTTTAATTCATTTTTGTTCTTGTAAAGCACTTTGTGAATTGTGTTCTATGAAAGGTCCTATACTAAATACACTTGTTATTAATATTATTACAATGACATCAACAGGATAAATTTCTCATGTCTTAAATGCTTCTCTGAAATGTCACACGCAACTCAATCTCAGACCAACATCACTGTTGGACAGCAGTATCAAGGCTTACTGGAAAGAGTGTTATTTTCTACTGTGACTACAGTACCATGCTGTGTGTTTCTCTTCATTAATGGGACCATGTTATTCACCTTGAGGAGTAAATTGGTGTTTCGTGAGACCTCCCGTTACATTCTTCTGTTTAATCTCCTTTTTGCAGATACTGTACAGATGGCAATGAGCCAGTTACTGTACCTCCTGGCTGCTTGTAAAGTAAAACTAACATATCCTGTATGTGGCGTTCTCGTCATGTTGGCCTATCTCACAATAGTAATCTCCCCTCTCACACTGGTGGTGATGTCCCTGGAGAGATATGTGGCTGTGTGCTACCCACTGAGGCACGCTACCATCATCACCATGAGAAACACAGCAGTGGCTATCACTGTGGTTTGGTCCTTCAGTTCACTACATGTCCTCACACAAGTTATTTTACTGTTAGATTTTCCATTTGATAACCTGGAGAGCCTGCAGATGGAAAAGTATTGTGCCAAACTAAACATACTTCTTAGCCCAATGTCTGGTCTTTATGATAAAGCCTACACTTATTTTCTGTTTGTATCAGCTGGTTTAGCAGTCATTTCTTCCTATATAGGTGTGATGATGGCAGCCAGGTCAGCCTCCACAAACAAAGCTTCAGCCCAGAAGGCTCGTAATACTCTGCTGCTGCATCTGGTGCAGCTGGGCCTCAGTCTCTTGTCAACTATACACTACTCTTTCCTTGTAGCCATGTCAAAAATTGTTACGAGGATCGTGTTTGTGCGCATCCAGATTGTTTTTTATGTGCTTATTTTCATCTTCCCCAGATGTCTGAGTTCTCTCATTTATGGCATAAGAGATCAGAACATCAGACCTGTCCTCGTGTACCATCTATATTGTCGACTGAAACTCTCAGTTGCCCCGGCCAAGGCCAAGGTCTCACCCTAGACTTCATGAAATGAGTTGAGCTTTGTATTTTCCTGTAAATGTAGTTTGTGTATATATATATCATCATATGTCTCACCTTAGCATACATGGAATGAACTCTATATGTTTGATGTTTGTTAAACTCATGCTGTCATCTGACTGGCCTTCATAACTCAGCATATGCAGCATTCACAAGAAACAAATTCAAAACTAATTTTGCTAATGAATACTTAGCATAACGATGTTCAACTGTAGTTTTGTCAGTATTTCTTAAAATCCACCTAAAGAGGTATGTCAAAATTATCATTCTGACAACCAACGAAAGCTGCTCAAGTTGTTATCATTTCACTGTTTTAAATTGTATCCTAAAATGTATGGTGTATTTGCATCTTTCATCATTCCAGGGCAAATTCTTCCAGAGCTGTCAATCCATTAAAATATTTAATCGTACATTTTCTATCCTTTCAAGATGTACCTTAAAGGGAGATTTGTCACGTATTTAATACTCTTATCAACATGGGATTGGACAAATATGCTGCTTTATGCAACTGTATGTATATTTTTAGTATTTGAAATCAATTAACAACAGAAAACTATTATAAATAATGTCCATAAACCCTCACAGGTACTGCATTTAGCATAAAAAATATGCTCAAATCAATGACAAATCCATTTTTGTTTTGCCAGAGTTTCTTGGTGTGAGAACAAAACTGATTCTAAATATTGATCACAGAAAGAGCAGTTTGTGTATGTCTTTTTTTAAATTTGTCTTCATTCTCAGCTTCACTAGCATCATACTTTATCATATACAGCAGGAAGTTCCATTATTTCTTATTTATATTTATGATTTGGGACATCTGAATCCGTGTAGGAGTCCAACCCTCTGGAGGTCGCGTCATCACTCATTGATCAGCTGTTAGGACACGGATCAGGCTCTGGTGTTTCTCCACGGTAGGGGTCGGTCGGCCACTCAGTCTGCCCGGAAGATTCAACTCGGCGGGTGAATGACGCCCGGGGTGGAAGGATCACCGTTGCAACTCTCCTGGCGCATTTCCTCCGTGCGCTGCGCGGACCCATGCGCGGACCCATGTGCGGACCCATGCGCGGACCTCGCCGCTTTCCGGATCCTGTTTCAACCGCATTTTCACAATAACAGTGGGATGGTGGGGGTATGAAATGATAAGTTGAAAGGTGTTTTAATGATACCAATACATTTATTTATCATGAAAATACATTTAACTTGTACTGTCAGTGATATAACTCAGTAAGTAAAGTGTTGTTCTTGATCCCATTTAAGGGTCAACCATAAACCTTTGCATGGGCCCCCCACTGGCCTTGGGCCCGGGGACAGCTGTACCCTTTGCCCCCGCCTGACGGCGGGCCTGTCTGTTGGCTTCATCAAACCGTGACCTTCAGCACGCACTGGGGCGGTTTGCAGCCGAGTGTGAAGCAGTCGGGATGAGAATCAGTACCTCCAAGTCTGAGGGAGTTCAAGTATCTCCGGGTCTTGTTCACGAGTGAGGGTAAAATGGAGCGGGTCAGGCGGTTCGGTGCAGCGTCTGCAGTTATGCGGGCACTGTACCGGACCGTTGTGGTGAAGAGGGAGCTGAGCTATAAGGCAAAGCTCTCGATTTCCCGGTCCATCTATGTTCCAACCTTCACTTATGTTCATGAGCTTTTGGTAGTGACCGAAAGAATGAGATGGCGGACACAGGCGGCCGAAATGAGCATCCTTTGTAGGGTGGCTGGGCTCAGCCTTAGAGATCGGAGTAGAGACGCTACTCCTTCACGTCGAAAGGGGTCAGCTGAGGTGTGTTGGGGACGCAGATAGGAGCTTTGTCTTTTACGGTCGCTAGAGGTCGCCGTTGTGTTCTTTTATACCTTCTTTCGGTGATCTATCATGTGAATAGATGATAAAACCTACTAGTGGGTGTAGTATACGGTTACCAGACGTCCCGGTTTTTCCGGGACAGTCCCGGTTTCAAGCTGACGTGTCCCGAGTCCTGACACATATCTGTAAAACACTCAAATGTCCCGGTTTTCAACAGTCACTAACAGATTGTCCCGGTTTTCACCACAATTAAAATAATAATATTATACTGACATAGATGTTTATCATGTCCGACTCATTAATTAATGTGTGTGCATGAGATAAGTATATAGAGAGCCAGCACAGCGCACCACTGCAGTCTCTGTAGAGAGTGGTTTTGCGCGCGGTCAAGCCAACATTACGCATGGACACAACAGATATCCGCTGGTTACTTATAGTGTAGTTTTGAACCACAGAACCCTCCGTACTTATGTGCACATCAAACGTGTCGTTTTGATTAATTATTCTACACAGTTCCTTCTGCGAATCAAGAGGCATTTCGCTCCGCTTATAACTCCCTCAGGGATTGTCCGTTCTGTCTTTCACCGGTGTCTTCACCAGTGGACAACCGGTGTCTCCTGGACAAACTGTCCTCTGAGCTCCACAATTTTCAATTTAGCCAGAGACAAAACAAGTTGAAAAATAACGTACGAAGGCCCAGACAATAATACATTTCCTCTGAGGGAAACTCTCTACAGGACTCCCAAACTGTCAGTGCGTCATGACGGAGATAGTCCTGTGATTAAAGGGGGTGAAAGTAGTGAATGTGATAAGTCAAGATTGTCACAGCCTCTAACGCATCCACCTATAATAATACCTTCTTTCTGATCCCACTCCGTTTTCAAATGCGCCACAGGTGCGCCAAGTTAGCTATCCTGATGAAAACGCCTATAGTGTGTGCATATTAGCGCGTGGATGTGCGCGTGCATGAATGTGCGGTACACTTAAGTGTCCCCGTTTTGGGGGTTTGAAAATATGGTTGACCTAGTGTAGTAGGCCCCTATTGGCCAACATCTATGGGGCTTATAGCCACTGATAACACCTATTAAATGGCCTGACAACAGTCTAATCAGCTGTTGAGGGGCACGATAGAAATAAAGTTTACTTACTTATGTACTACGTTTAAACTGTGTAAGACACGATCACATGGATAGGAGTATTGGGAAATAATATGGCAGAGATTACATTACCTATTACTACTCTGTTAACCATGCTGACATGTGATGGGGTCACGTGAACATAGTTTAGGGCAGGGCAAAGCTGATATACAGTTTGAGGGCAGGTAACACCTGCAGACCAGTTCTGCTTACATGGAAACAAGCACAGACCTGGATGATGTGACTCAACGGGCATCTGTGCTTAAAGGATGTTGGATTTTCATTGTTCTCACAATACAAACTGGAAGAGATTTATTTATTACAATTTGTTTATTGTTTGATGGTTTTACTGTTTTTAATTCATTTTTGTTCTTGTAAAGCACTTTGTGAATTGTGTTCTATGAAAGGTCCTATACTAAATACACTTGTTATTAATATTATTACAATGACATCAACAGGATAAATTTCTCATGTCTTAAATGCTTCTCTGAAATGTCACACGCAACTCAATCTCAGACCAACATCACTGCTGGACAGCAGTATCAAGGCTTACTGGAAAGAGTCTTATTTTCCACTCTGACTACAGTACCATGCTGTGTGTTTCTTTTCATTAATGGGACCATGTTATTCACCTTGAGGAGTAAATTGGTGTTTCGTGAGACCTCCCGTTACATTCTTCTGTTTAACCTCCTTTTTGCAGACACTGTACAGATGGCAGTGAGTCAGTTACTGTACCTCCTGGCTGCTTGTAGAGTAAAACTGACATATCCTGTATGTGGCGTTCTCACCATGTTAGCCAGTCTCACAGTAGTAATCTCCCCTCTCACACTGGTGGTGATGTCTCTGGAGAGATATGTGGCTGTGTGCTACCCACTGAGGCACGCTACCATCATCACCATGAGAAACACAGCAGTGGCTATCACTGTGGTTTGGTCCTTCAGTTCACCACATGTCCTCACACAAGTTATTTTACTGTTAGATTTTCCATTTGACAACCTGGAGAGCCTGCAGATGGAAAAGTATTGTGTCAAACTAAACATACTTCTTGGCCCAATTTCTGGTCTTTATGATAAAGCCTACACTTATTTTCTGTTTGTATCAGCTGGTTTAGCAGTCATTTCTTCCTATATAGGTGTGATGATAGCAGCCAGGTCAGCCTCCACAAACGAAGCTTCAGCCCAGAAGGCTCGTAATACTCTGCTGCTGCATCTGGTGCAGCTGGGCCTCAGTCTCTTGTCAACTATACACCACTCTTTCCTTGTAGCCATGTCAAAAATTGTTACGAGGATCGTGTTTGTGCGCATCCAGATTGTTTTTTATGTGCTTATTTTCATCTTCCCCAGATGTCTCAGTTCTCTCATTTATGGCATAAGAGATCAGAACATCAGACCTGTCCTCGTGTACCATCTATGTTGTCGACTGAAACTCTCAGTCGCCCCGGCCAAGGCCAAGGTCTCATCCTAGACTTCATGAAATGAGTTGAGCTTTGTATTTTCTTGTAAATGTAGTTTGTGTATATATATATCATCATATGTCTCACCTTAGCATACATGGAATGAACTCTATATGTTTGATGTTTGTTAAACTCATGCTGTCATCTGACTGGCCTTCATAACTCAGCATATGCAGCATTCACAAGAAACAAATTCAAAACTAATTTTGCTAATGAATACTTAGCATAACGATGTTCAACTGTAGTTTTGTCAGTATTTCTTAAAATCCACCTAAAGAGGCATGTCAACATTATCATTCTGTCAACCAACGAAAGCTGCTTAAGTTGTTATCATTTCACTGTTTTAAATTGTATCCTAAAATGTATGGTGTATTTGCAACTTCTCATCATTCCAGGGCAAATTCCTCCAGAGCTGTCAATCCATTAAAATATTTAATCGTACATTTTCTATCCTTTCAAGATGTACCTTAAAGGGAGATTTGTCACGTATTTAATACTCTTATCAACATGGGATTGGACAAATATGCTGCTTTATGCAAATGTATGTATATTTTTAGTATTTGAAATCAATTAACAACAGAAAACTATTATAAATATTGTCCATAAACCCTCACAGGTACTGCATTTAGCATAAAAAATATGCTCAAATCAATGACAGAGTTTCTTGGTGTGAGAACAAAACTGATTGTAAATATTGATCACAGAAAGAGCAGTTTGTGTATGTCTTTTTTTAAATTTCTGCATGTTGTGATTGGCAGGGTCATTTTATTTATTTAGTTTATTAAAATCCCCATTAGCTACAGCATTGCAGCAGCTATTCTTCCTGGGGTTCACAAACACACTGAAAATGTGACAGTGTGAGAATAAACAGGACAAGACAAAAACACACACACAGAATAATAATATAACATAACATTACAGAATAAAACAGCACAAGACTGAAACACAGACTCAGACAAGACAAGCTCCTAACAATCAGAAAAGAAAGTATAGTTCTGCTTGGGAACTTCAACGGTCACATGGGCAAAGATGGAGAAACCTGGAGTGGGGTGATTGGGAGGAATGGCCTGTCTGATCTTTGTTGTTGAACTTCTGTGGTAGTCATGGATTGGCCATAACGAACACCATGTTCAAGCATAGGGTGGTTCTTAAGTGTACTTAGTGTTTGACCACAAAGTCAATGATGACTGACTTTGTGGTCGAGCATTTTGAAGAACTCCTGAACCCGACTAACACGTCCTCCGTAGAGGACGTAGAGACCGAGCTTGAAGACTCGGGGGAAGGCTTGTCCATATCCTTGGAAGAGGTCGCTGAGGTAGTCAAAAAGCTCCTCAGCGGTAAGGCACCAGGGGTAGATGAGATTCGCCCTGAGATGCTTAAGGTTGAGGACATTGTTGAACTGTCTTGGTTGACTTGCCTCTTCAGTATCGTGTAGAGTTCGGGGTCAATACCTGTGGAATGACAGACCGGGGTGGTGGTTCCCATTTTTAAAAAGGCGGTTGGAGGGTGTGCTCAGATTATCTGGGTATCACACTGCTCAGCCTCCCCGAGAAAGTTCATTCTAGGATGCTGGAAAGGAGGTTCCAACCGATTGTCGAACCTCAGATCCAGGAGGAGTAATGTGGATTCCGTCCTGGCCGGGGAACAGTGGACCAGCTCTTTACCCTTGCGGGGCTCATGGATGGGTCATGGGAGTTTTCTCATCCAGTCTACATGTGTTTTGTGGACCTGGAGAAGGCTTACGACCGCGTCGTTTTATTTATTTATTTATTGATACCCTCACTGTAAGGTTTATCAATGCAACAATGATGGTTAATGTATAAATGCACTCTTATTCAATGGAAATAAACACGGTTACTTTAAGGGTCACAGGTCTTATCCAGCCCGTGTATTGATTTTAAATTAAACTACTGTCTTCATTTTCAGCTTCACTATCATCATACTTTATCATATACAGCAGGAAGTTCCATTATTTCTTATTTATATTTATGATTTGGGACATCTGAATCCGTGTAGGAGTCCAACCCTTTGGAGGTCGCGTCATCACTCATTGATCAGCTGTTAGGACACGGATCAGGCTCCGGTGTTTCTCCACGGTAGGGGTCGGTCGGCCACTCAGTCTGCCCGGAAGATTCAACTCGGCGGGTGAATGACGCCCGCTTGCCCGGTGTGGAAGGATCTCCGTTGCAAATCTCCTGGCGCATTTCCTACGTGCACTGCGCGGACCCATGTGCGGACCTCGCCTCTTTCCGGATCCAGTTTCGACCGCACCATTTTCACAATAACAGTTGGGGTTGTGGGGGTATGAGATGATAAGTTGAAAGGTGTTTTAATGATAACGCCTATTTCATGGCCTGACAACAGTCTAATCAGCTGTTGAGAGGCACTATAGAAATAAAGTTTACTTACTTGTGTACTAAGTTTAAACTATGTAAGAAACGATCACATGGACAGGGGCATTGGGAAATAATAGGGCAGAGATTACATTACCTATTACTACTCTGTTAACCATGCTGACATGTGATGGGGTCACGTGAACATGGTTTAGGGCAGGGCAAAGCTGATATACACAGTTTGAGGGCAGGTAACACCTGCAGACCAGTTCTGCTTGCATGGAAACAAGCACAGACCTGGATGATGTGACTCAACGGGCATCTGTGCTTAAAGGATGTTGGATTTTCATTGTTCTCACAATACAAACAGGAAAAGATTTATTTATTACAATTTGTTTATTGTTTGATGGTTTTACTGTTTTTAATTCATTTTTGTTCTTGTAAAGCACTTTGTGAATTGTGTTCTATGAAAGGTCCTATACTAAATACACTTGTTATTAATATTATTACAATGACATCAACAGGATAAATTTCTCATGTCTTAAATGCTTCTCTGAAATGTCACACGCAACTCAATCTCAGACCAACATCACTGTTGGGCGGGGGTTAGTGGAAAGAGTGTTATTTTCCGCTGTGACTACAGTACCATGCTGTGTGTTTCTCTTCATTAATTGGACCATGTTATTCACCTTGAGGAGTAAATTGATGTTTTGTGAGACCTCCCGTTACATTCTTCTGTTTAATCTCCTTTTTGCAGATACTGTACAGATGGCAGTGAGTCAGTTACTGTACCTCCTGGCTGCTTGTAGAGTAAAACTGACATATCCTGTATGTGGCGTTCTCGTCATGTTGGCCTATCTCACAATAGTAATCTCCCCTCTCACACTGGTGGTGATGTCTCTGGAGAGATATGTGGCTGTGTGCTACCCACTGAGGCACGCTACCATCATCACCATGAGAAACACAGCAGTGGCTATCACTGTGGTTTGGTCCTTCAGTTCACTACATGTCCTCACACAAGTTATTTTACTGTTAGATTTTCCATTTGACAACCTGGAGAGCCTGCAGATGGAAAAGTATTGTGCCAAAGTAAACATACTTCTTGGCCCAATGTCTGGTCTTTATGATAAAGCCTACACTTATTTTCTGTTTGTATCAGCTGGTTTAGCAGTCATTTCTTCCTATATAGGTGTGATGATAGCAGCCAGGTCAGCCTCCACAAACAAAGCTTCAGCCCAGAAGGCTCGTAATACTCTGCTGTTGCATCTGGTGCAGCTGGGCCTCAGTCTCTTGTCAACTATACATCACTCTTTCCTTGTAGCCATGTCAAAAATTGTTACGAGCATCGTGTTTGTGCGCATCCAGATTGTTTTTTATGTGCTTATTTTCATCTTCCCCAGATGTCTGAGTTCTCTCATTTATGGCATAAGAGATCAGAACATCAGACCTGTCCTCGTGTACCATCTATGTTGTCGACTGAAACTCTCAGTTGCCCCGGCCAAGGCCAAGGTCTCATCCTAGACTTCATGAAATGAGTTGAGCTTTGTATTTTCCTGTAAATGTAGTTTGTGTATATATATATCATCATATGTCTCACTTTAGCATACATGGAATGAACTCTATATGTTTGATGTTTGTTAAACTCATGCTGTCATCTGACTGGCCTTCATAACTCAGCATATGCAGCATTCACAAGAAACAAATTCAAAACTAATTTTGCTAATGAATACTTAGCATAACGATGTTCAACTGTAGTTTTGTCAGTATTTCTTAAAATCCACCTAAAGAGGTATGTCAAAATTATCATTCTGACAACCAACGAAAGCTGCTCAAGTTGTTATCATTTCACTGTTTTAAATTGTATCCTAAAATGTATGGTGTATTTGCATCTTTCATCATTCCAGGGCAAATTCTTCCAGAGCTGTCAATCCATTAAAATATTTAATTGTACATTTTCTATCCTTTCAAGATGTACCTTAAAGGGAGATTTGTCACGTATTTAATACTCTTATCAACATGGGATTGGACAAATATGCTGCTTTATGCAACTGTATGTATATTTTTAGTATTTGAAATCAATTAACAACAGAAAACTATTATAAATATTGTCCATAAACCCTCACAGGTACTGCATTTAGCATAAAAAATATGCTCAAATCAATGACAGAGTTTCTTGGTGTGAGAACAAAACTGATTCTAAATATTGATCACAGAAAGAGCAGTTTGTGTATGTCTTTTTTTTAATTTCTGCATGTTGTGATTGGCAGGGTCATTTTATTTATTTAGTTTATTAACATCCTCATTAGCTACAGCATTGCAGCAGCTATTATTCCTGGGGTTCACAAACACACTGAAAATGTGACATTGTGAGAATAAACGGGACAAGACAAAAACACACACACAGAATAATAATATAACATAACATTACAGAATAAAACAGCACAAGACTGAAACACAGACTCAGACAAGACAAGCTCCTAACAATCAGAAAAGAAAGTATAGTTCTGCTTGGGAACTTCAACGGTCACATGGGCAAAGATGGAGAAACCTGGAGTGGGGTGATTGGGAGGAATGGCCTGTCTGATCTTTGTTGTTGAACTTCTGTGGTAGTCATGGATTGGCCATAACGAACACCATGTTCAAGCATAGGGTGGTTCTTAAGTGTACTTAGTGTTTGACCACAAAGTCAATGATGACTGACTTTGTGGTCGAGCATTTTGAAGAACTCCTGAACCCGACCAACACGTCCTCCGTAGAGGACGCAGAGACCGAGCTTGAAGACTCGGGGGAAGGCTTGTCCATATCCTTGGAAGAGGTCGCTGAGGTAGTCAAAAAGCTCCTCAACGGTAAGGCACCAGGGGTAGATGAGATTCGCCCTGAGATGCTTAAGGTTGAGGACATTGTTGAACTGTCTTGGTTGACTTGCCTCTTCAGTATCGTGTAGAGTTCGGGGTCAATATCTATGGAATGACAGACCGGGGTGGAAGGATCACCGTTGCAACTCTCCTAGCGCATTTCCTCCGTGCGCTGCGCGGACCCATGTGCGGACCCATGCGCGGACCTCGCCGCTTTCCAGATCCTGTTTCAACCGCATTTTCACAATAACAGTGGGGGGAGTGGGGGTATGAAATGATAAGTTGAAAGGTGTTTTAATGATACCAATACATTTATTTATCATGAAAATACATTTAACTTGTACTGTCAGTGATATAACTCAGTAAGTAAAGTGTTGTTCTTGATCCCATTTAAGGGTCAACCATAAACCTTTGCATGGGTCCCCCCCCTGGCCTTGGGCCCGGGGACAGCTGTACCCTTTGCCCCCGCCTGACGGCGGGCCTGTCTGTTGGCTTCATCAAACCGTGACCTTCAGCACGCACTGGGGCGGTTTGCAGCCGAGTGTGAAGCAGTCGGGATGAGAATCAGTACCTCCAAGTCTGAGGGAGTTCAAGTATCTCCGGGTCTTGTTCACGAGTGAGGGTAAAATAGAGCGGGTCAGGCGGTTCGGTGCAGCGTCTGCAGTTATGCGTGCGCTGTACCGGACCGTTGTGGTGAAGAGGGAGCTGAGCTATAAGGCAAAGCTCTCGATTTCCCGGTCCATCTATGTTCCAACCTTCACTTATGTTCATGAGCTTTTGGTAGTGACCGAAAGAATGAGATGGCGGACACAGGCGGCCGAAATGAGCATCCTTTGTAGGGTGGCTGGGCTCAGCCTTAGAGATCGGAGTAGAGACGCTACTCCTTCACGTCGAAAGGGGTCAGCTGAGGTGTGTTGGGAACGCAGATAGGAGCTTTGTCTTTTACGGTCGCTAGAGGTCGCCGTTGTGTTCTTTTATACCTTCTTTCGGTAATCTATCATGTGAATAGATGATAAAACCTACTAGTGGGTGTAGTATACGGTTACCAGACGTCCCGGTTTTTCCGGGACAGTCTCGGTTTCAAGCTGACGTGTCCCGAGTCCTGACACATATCTGTAAAACACTCAAATGTCCCGGTTTTCAACAGTCACTAACAGATTGTCCCGGTTTTCACCACAATTAAAATAATAATATTATACTGACATAGATGTTTATCATGTGCGACTCATTAATTAATGTGTGTGCATAAGATAAGTATATAGAGAGCCAGCACAGCGCACCACTGCAGTCTCTGTAGAGAGTGGTTTTGCGCGCGGTCAAGCCAACATTACGCATGGACACAACAGATATCCGCTGGTTACTTATAGTGCAGTTTTGAACCACAGAACCCTCCGTACTTATGTGCACATCAAACGTGTCGTTTTGATTAATTATTCTACACAGTTCCTTCTGCGAATCAAGAGGCATTTCGCTCCGCTTATAACTCCCTCAGGGATTGTCCGTTCTGTCTTTCACCGGTGTCTTCACCAGTGGACAACCGGTGTCTCCTGGACAAACTGTCCTCTGAGCTCCACAATTTTCAATTTAGCCAGAGACAAAACAAGTTGAAAAATAACGTACGAAGGCCCAGACAATAATACATTTCCTCTGAGGGAAACTCTCTACAGGACTCCCAAACTGTCAGTGCGTCATGACGGAGATAGTCCTGTGATTAAAGGGGGTGAAAGTAGTGAATGTGATAAGTCAAGATTGTCACAGCCTCTAACGCATCCACCTATAATAATACCTTCTTTCTGATCCCACTCCGTTTTCAAATGCGCCACAGGTGCGCCAAGTTAGCCATCCTGATGAAACACCTATAGTGTGTGCATATTAGCGCGTGGATGTGCGCGTGCATGAATGTGCGGTACACTTAAGTGTCCCTGTTTTGGGGGTTTGAAAATATGGTTGACCTAGTGTAGTAGGCCCCTATTGGCCAACATCTATGGGGCTTATAGCCACTGATAATGCCTATTTAATGGCCTGACAACAGTCTAATCAGCTGTTGAGGGGCACGATAGAAATAAAGTTTACTTACTTGTGTACTACGTTTAAACTATGTAAGACACGATCACATGGACAGGGGTATTGGGAAATAATAGGGCAGAGATTACATTACCTATTACTACTCTGTTAACCATGCTGACATGTGATGGGGTCACGTGAACATGGTTTAGGGCAGGGCAAAGCTGATATACACAGTTTGAGGGCAGGTAACACCTGCAGACCAGTTCTGCTTGCATGGAAACAAGCACAGACCTGGATGATGTGCCTCAACGGGCATCTGTGCTTAAAGGATGTTGGATTTTCATTGTTCTCACAATTCAAACAGGAAAAGATTTATTTATTACAATTTGTTTATTGTTTGATGGTTTTACTGTTTTTAATTCATTTTTGTTCTTGTAAAGCATTTTGTGAATTGTGTTCTATGAAAGGTCCTATACTAAATACACTTGTTATTAATATTATTACAATGACATCAACAGGATAAATTTCTCATGTCTTAAATGCTTCTCTGAAATGTCACACGCAACTCAATCTCAGACCAACATCACTGCTGGACAGCAGTATCAAGGCTTACTGGAAGGAGTGTTATTTTCCACTCTGACTACAGTACCATGCTGTGTGTTTCTTTTCATTAATGGGACCATGTTATTCACCTTGAGGAGTAAATTGGTGTTTCGTGAGACCTCCCGTTACATTCTTCTGTTTAACCTCCTTTTTGCAGACACTGTACAGATGGCAGTGAGTCAGTTACTGTACCTCCTGGCTGCTTGTAGAGTAAAACTGACATATCCTGTATGTGGCGTTCTCGTCATGTTGGCCTATCTCACAATAGTAATCTCCCCTCTCACACTGGTGGTGATGTCTCTGGAGAGATATGTGGCTGTGTGCTACCCACTGAGGCACGCTACCATCATCACCATGAGAAACACAGCAGTGGCTATCACTGTGGTTTGGTCCTTCAGTTCACTACATGTCCTCACACAAGTTATTTTACTGTTAGATTTTCCATTTGACAACCTGGAGAGCCTGCAGATGGAAAAGTATTGTGCCAAAGTAAACATACTTTTTGGCCCAATTTCTGGTCTTTATGATAAAGCCTACACTTATTTTCTGTTTGTATCAGCTGGTTTAGCAGTCATTTCTTCCTATATAGGTGTGATGATAGCAGCCAGGTCAGCCTCCACAAACAAAGCTTCAGCCCAGAAGGCTCGTAATACTCTGCTGCTGCATCTGGTGCAGCTGGGCCTCAGTCTCTTGTCAACTATACATCACTCTTTCCTTGTAGCCATGTCAAAAATTGTTACGAGGATCGTGTTTGTGCGCATCCAGATTGTTTTTTATGTGCTTATTTTCATCTTCCCCAGATGTCTGAGTTCTCTCATTTATGGCATAAGAGATCAGAACATCAGACCTGTCCTCGTGTACCATCTATGTTGTCGACTGAAACTCTCAGTTGCCCCGGCCAAGGCCAAGGTCTCACCCTAGACTTCATGAAATGAGTTGAGCTTTGTATTTTCTTGTAAATGTAGTTTGTGTATATATATATCATCATATGTCTCACCTTAGCATACATGGAATGAACTCTATATGTTTGATGTTTGTTAAACTCATGCTGTCATCTGACTGGCCTTCATAACTCAGCATATGCAGCATTCACAAGAAACAAATTCAAAACTAATTTTGCTAATGAATACTGAGCATAACGATGTTCAACTGTAGTTTTGTCAGTATTTCTTAAAATCCACCTAAAGAGGTATGTCAAAATTATCATTCTGACAACCAACGAAAGCTGCTCAAGTTGTTATCATTTCACTGTTTTAAATTGTATCCTAAAATGTATGGTGTATTTGCATCTTTCATCATTCCAGGGCAAATTCTTCCAGAGCTGTCAATCCATTAAAATATTTAATCGTACATTTTCTATCCTTTCAAGATGTACCTTAAAGGGAGATTTGTCACGTATTTAATACTCTTATCAACATGGGATTGGACAAATATGCTGCTTTATGCAACTGTATGTATATTTTTAGTATTTGAAATCAATTAACAACAGAAAACTATTATAAATATTGTCCATAAACCCTCACAGGTACTGCATTTAGCATAAAAAATATGCTCAAATCAATGACAGAGTTTCTTGGTGTGAGAACAAAACTGATTCTAAATATTGATCACAGAAAGAGCAGTTTGTGTATGTCTTTTTTTTAAATTTCTGCATGTTGTGATTGGCAGGGTCATTTTATTTATTTAGTTTATTAAAATCCCCATTAGCTACAGCATTGCAGCAGCTATTATTCCTGGGGTTCACAAACACACTGAAAATGTGACATTGTGAGAATAAACGGGACAAGACAAAAACACACACACAGAATAATAATATAACCTAACATTACAGAATAAAACAGCACAAGACTGAAACACAGACTCAGACAAGACAAGCTCCTAACAATCAGAAAAGAAAGTATAGTTCTGCTTGGGAACTTCAACGGTCACATGGGCAAAGATGGAGAAACCTGGAGTGGGGTGATTGGGAGGAATGGCCTGTCTGATCTTTGTTGTTGAACTTCTGTGGTAGTCATGGATTGGCCATAACGAACACCATGTTCAAGCATAGGGTGGTTCTTAAGTGTACTTAGTGTTTGACCACAAAGTCAATGATGACTGACTTTGTGGTCGAGCATTTTGAAAAACTCCTGAACCCGACCAACACGTCCTCCGTAGAGGACGCAGAGACCGAGCTTGAAGACTCGGGGGAAGGCTTGTCCATATCCTTGGAAGAGGTCGCTGAGGTAGTCAAAAAGCTCCTCAGCGGTAAGGCACCAGGGGTAGATGAGATTCGCCCTGAGATGCTTAAGGTTGAGGACATTGTTGAACTGTCTTGGTTGACTTGCCTCTTCAGTATCGTGTAGAGTTCGGGGTCAATATCTGTGGAATGACAGACCGGGGTGGTGGTTCCCATTTTTAAAAAGGCGGTTGGAGGGTGTGCTCAGATTATCTGGGTATCACACTGCTCAGCCTCCCCGAGAAAGTTTATTCTAGGATGCTGGAAAAGAGGCTCCAACCGATTGTCGAACCTCAGATCCAGGAGGAGTAATGTGGATTCCGTCCTGGCCGGGGAACAGTGGACCAGCTCTTTACCCTTGCGGGGCTCATGGATGGGTCATGGGAGTTTGCTCATCCAGTCTACATGTGTTTTGTGGACTTGGAGAAGGCTTACGACCGTGTCGTTTTATTTATTTATTTATTGATACCCTCACTGTAAGGTTTATCAATGCAACAATGATGGTTAATGTATAAATGCACTCTTATTCAATGGAAATAAACACGGTTGCTTTAAGGGTCACAGGTCTTATCCAGCCCGTGTATTGATTTTAAATTAAACTACTGTCTTCATTTTCAGCTTCACTATCATCACACTTTATCATATACAGCAGGAAGTTCCATTATTTCTTATTTATATTTATGATTTGGGACATCTGAATCCGTGTAGGAGTCCAACCCTCTGGAGGTCGCGTCATCACTCATTGATCAGCTGTTAGGACACGGATCAGGCTCCGGTGTTTCTCCACGGTAGGGGTCGGTCGGCCACTCAGTCTGCCCGGAAGATTCAACTCGGCGGGTGAATGACGCCCGCTTGCCCGGTGTGGAAGGATCTCCGTTGCAAATCTCCTGGCGCATTTCCTACGTGCACTGCGCGGACCCATGTGCGGACCTCGCCTCTTTCCGGATCCAGTTTCGACCGCACCATTTTCACAATAACAGTTGGGGGGGTGGGGGTATGAGATAAGTTGAAAGGTGTTTTAATGATAACGCCTATTTCATGGCCTGACAACAGTCTAATGTTGAGAGGCACTATAGAATTAAGTTTACTTACTTGTGTACTAAGTTTAAACTATGTAAGACACGATCACATGGACAGGGGTATTGGGAAATAATAGGGCAGAGATTACATTACCTATTACTACTCTGTTAACCATGCTGACATGTGATGGGGTCACGTGAACATGGTTTAGGGCAGGGCAAAGCTGATATACACAGTTTGAGGGCAGGTAACACCTGCAGACCAGTTCTGCTTGCATGGAAACAAGCACAGACCTGGATGATGTGACTCAACGGGCATCTGTGCTTAAAGGATGTTGGATTTTCATTGTTCTCACAATTCAAACAGGAAAAGATTTATTTATTACAATTTGTTTATTGTTTGATGGTTTTACTGTTTTTAATTCATTTTTGTTCTTGTAAAGCACTTTGTGAATTGTGTTCTATGAAAGGTCCTATACTAAATACACTTGTTATTAATATTATTACAATGACATCAACAGGATAAATTTCTCATGTCTTAAATGCTTCTCTGAAATGTCACACACAACTCAATCTCAGACCAACATCACTGCTGGACAGCAGTATCAAGGCTTACTGGAAAGAGTGTTATTTTCCGCTGTGACTACAGTACCATGCTGTGTGTTTCTCTTCATTAATGGGACCATGTTATTCACCTTGAGGAGTAAATTGGTGTTTCGTGAGACCTCCCGTTACATTCTTCTGTTTAACCTCCTTTTTGCAGACACTGTACAGATGGCAGTGAGTCAGTTACTGTACCTCCTGGCTGCTTGTAGAGTAAAACTGACATATCCTGTATGTGGCGTTCTCGTCATGTTGGCCTATCTCACAATAGTAATCTCCCCTCTCACACTGGTGGTGATGTCTCTGGAGAGATATGTGGCTGTGTGCTACCCACTGAGGCAAGCTACCATCATCACCATGAGAAACACAGCAGTGGCTATCACTGTGGTTTGGTCCTTCAGTTCACTATATGTCCTCACACAAGTTATTTTACTGTTAGATTTTCCATTTGACAACCTGGAGAGCCTGCAGATGGAAAAGTATTGTGCCAAAGTAAACATACTTTTTGGCCCAATTTCTGGTCTTTATGATAAAGCCTACACTTATTTCCTGTTTGTATCAGCTGGTTTAGCAGTCATTTCTTCCTATATAGGTGTGATGATAGCAGCCAGGTCAGCCTCCACAAACAAAGCTTCAGCCCAGAAGGCTCGTAATACTCTGCTGCTGCATCTGGTGCAGCTGGGCCTCAGTCTCTTGTCAACTATAAACCACTCTTTCCTTGTAGCCATGTCAAACATTGTGACGAGGATCGTGTTTGTGCGCATCCACATTGTTTTTTATGTGCTTATTTTCATCTTCCCCAGATGTCTGAGTTCTCTCATTTATGGCATAAGAGATCAGAACATCAGATCTGTCCTCGTGTACCATCTATGTTGTCGACTGAAACTCTCAGTCGCCCCGGCCAAGGCCAAGGTCTCACCCTAGACTTCATGAAATGAGTTGAGCTTTGTATTTTCCTGTAAATGTAGTGTGTGTATATATATATCATCATATGTCTCACCTTAGCATACATGGAATGAACTCTATATGTTTGATGTTTGTTAAACTCATGCTGTCATCTGACTGGCCTTCATAACTCAGCATATGCAGCATTCACAAGAAACAAATTCAAAACTAATTTTTCTAAAGAATACTGAGCATAACGATGTTCAACTGTAGTTTTGTCAGTATTTCTTAAAATCCACCTAAAGAGGCATGTCAAAATTATCATTCTGTCAACCAACGAAAGCTGCTTAAGTTGTTATCATTTCACTGTTTTAAATTGTATCCTAAAATGTATGGTGTATTTGCAACTTCTCATCATTCCAGGGCAAATTCCTCCAGAGCTGTCAATCCATTAAAATATTTAATCGTACATTTTCTATCCGTTCAAGATGTACCTTAAAGGGAAATTTGTCAAGTATTTACTACTCTTATCAACATGGGATTGGACAAATATGCTGCTTTATGCAAATGTATGTATATTTTTAGTATTTGAAATCAATTAACAACAGAAAACTATTATAAATATTGTCCATAAACCCTCACAGGTACTGCATTTAGCATAAAAAATATGCTCAAATCAATGACAAATCCATTTTTGTTTTGCCAGAGTTTCTTGGTGTGAGAACAAAACTGATTCCAAATATTGATCACAGAAAGAGCAGTTTGTGTATGTCTTTTTTTTAATTTCTGCATGTTGTGATTGGCAGGGTCATTTTATTTATTTAGTTTATTAACATCCCCATTAGCTACAGCATTGCAGCAGCTATTATTCCTGGGGTTCACAAACACACTGAAAATGTGACAGTGTGAGAATAAACAGGACAAGACAAAAACACACACACAGAATAATAATATAACATAACATTACAGAATAAAACAGCACAAGACTGAAACACAGACTCAGACAAGACAAGCTCCTAACAATCAGAAAAGAAAGTATAGTTCTGCTTGGGAACTTCAACGGTCACATGGGCAAAGATGGAGAAACCTGGAGTGGGGTGATTGGGAGGAATGGCCTGTCTGATCTTTGTTGCTGAACTTCTGTGGTAGTCATGGATTGGCCATAACGAACACCATGTTCAAGCATAGGGTGGTTCTTAAGTGTACTTAGTGTTTGACCACAAAGTCAATGATGACTGACTTTGTGGTCGAGCATTTTGAAGAACTCCTGAACCCGACTAACACGTCCTCCGTAGAGGACGCAGAGACCGAGCTTGAAGACTCGGGGGAAGGCTTGTCCATATCCTTGGAAGAGGTCGCTGAGGTAGTCAAAAAGCTCCTCAGCGGTAAGGCACCAGGGGTAGATGAGATTCGCCCTGAGATGCTTAAGGTTGAGGACATTGTTGAACTGTCTTGGTTGACTTGCCTCTTCAGTATCGTGTAGAGTTCGGGGTCAATACCTGTGTAATGACAGACCGGGGTGGTGGTTCCCATTTTTAAAAAGGCGGTTGGAGGGTGTGCTCAGATTATCTGGGTATCACACTGCTCAGCCTCCCCGAGAAAGTTCATTCTAGGATGCTGGAAAGGAGGCTCCAACCGATTGTCGAACCTCAGATCCAGGAGGAGTAATGTGGATTCCGTCCTGGCCGGGGAACAGTGGACCAGCTCTTTACCCTTGCGGGGCTCATGGATGGGTCATGGGAGTTTGCTCATCCAGTCTACATGTGTTTTGTGGACCTGGAGAAGGCTTACGACCGTGTCGTTTTATTTATTTATTTATTGATACCCTCACTGTAAGGTTTATCAATGCAACAATGATGGTTAATGTATAAATGCACTCTTATTCAATGGAAATAAACACGGTTACTTTAAGGGTCACAGGTCTTATCCAGCCCGTGTATTGATTTTAAATTAAACTACTGTCTTCATTTTCAGCTTCACTATCATCATACTTTATCATATACAGCAGGAAGTTCCATTATTTCTTATTTATATTTATGATTTGGGACATCTGAATCCGTGTAGGAGTCCAACCCTCTGGAGGTCGCGTCATCTCTCATTGATCAGCTGTTAGGACACGGATCAGGCTCCGGTGTTTCTCCACGGTGGGGTCGGTCGGCCACTCAGTCTGCCCGGAAGATTCAACTCGGCGGGTGAATGACGCCCGCTTGCCCGGTGTGGAAGGATCCCCGTTGCAAATCTCCTGGCGCATTTCCTACGTGCACTGCGCGGACCCATGTGCGGACCTCGCCTCTTTCTGGATCCAGTTTCGACCGCACCATTTTCACAATAACAGTTGGGGGGGTGGGGGTATGAGATGATAAGTTGAAAGGTGTTTTAATGATAACGCCTATTTCATGGCCTGACAACAGTCTAATGTTGAGAGGCACTATAGAATTAAGTTTACTTACTTGTGTACTAAGTTTAAACTATGTAAGACACGATCACATGGACAGGGGTATTGGGAAATAATAGGGCAGAGATTACATTACCTATTACTACTCTGTTAACCATGCTGACATGTGATGGGGTCACGTGAACATGGTTTAGGGCAGGGCAAAGCTGATATACACAGTTTGAGGGCAGGTAACACCTGCAGACCAGTTCTGCTTGCATGGAAACAAGCACAGACCTGGATGATGTGACTCAACGGGCATCTGTGCTTAAAGGATGTTGGATTTTCATTGTTCTCACAATTCAAACAGGAAAAGATTTATTTATTACAATTTGTTTATTGTTTGATGGTTTTACTGTTTTTAATTCATTTTTGTTCTTGTAAAGCACTTTGTGAATTGTGTTCTATGAAAGGTCCTATACTAAATACACTTGTTATTAATATTATTACAATGACATCAACAGGATAAATTTCTCATGTCTTAAATGCTTCTCTGAAATGTCACACGCAACTCAATCTCAGACCAACATCACTGTTGGACAGCAGTATCAAGGCTTACTGGAAAGAGTCTTATTTTCCACTCTGACTACAGTACCATGCTGTGTGTTTCTCTTCATTAATGGGACCATGTTATTCACCTTGAGGAGTAAATTGGTGTTTCGTGAGACCTCCCGTTACATTCTTCTGTTTAACCTCCTTTTTGCAGACACTGTACAGATGGCAGTGAGTCAGTTACTGTACCTCCTGGCTGCTTGTAGAGTAAAACTGACATATCCTGTATGTGGCGTTCTCGTCATGTTAGCCAGTCTCACAGTAGTAATCTCCCCTCTCACACTGGTGGTGATGTCTCTGGAGAGATATGTGGCTGTGTGCTACCCACTGAGGCACGCTACCATCATCACCATGAGAAACACAGCAGTGGCTATCACTGTGGTTTGGTCCTTCAGTTCACTACATGTCCTCACACAAGTTATTTTACTGTTAGATTTTCCATTTGACAACCTGGAGAGCCTGCAGATGGAAAAGTATTGTGCCAAACTAAACATACTTGGCCCAATGTCTGGTCTTTATGATAAAGCCTACACTTATTCTCTGTTTGTATCAGCTGGTTTAGCAGTCATTTCTTCCTATATAGGTGTGATGATAGCAGCCAGGTCAGCCTCCACAAACAAAGCTTCAGCCCAGAAGGCTCGTAATACTCTGCTGTTGCATCTGGTGCAGCTGGGCCTCAGTCTCTTGTCAACTATACACCACTCTTTCCTTGTAGCCATGTCAAAAATTGTGACGAGGATAGTGTTTGTGCGCATCCACAATTATATTTATGTGCTTATTTTCATCTTCCCCAGATGTCTGAGCTCTCTCATTTATGGCATAAGAGATCAGAACATCAGACCTGTCCTCGTGTACCATCTATGTTGTCGACTGAAACTCTCAGTCGCCCCGGCCAAGGCCAAGGTCTCACCCTAGACTTCATGAAATGAGTTGAGCTTTGTATTTTCTTGTAAATGTAGTGTGTGTATATATATATCAGCATATGTCTCACCTTAGCATACATGGAATGAACTCTATATGTTTGATGTTTGTTAAACTCATGCTGTCATCTGACTGGCCTTCATAACTCAGCATATGCTGCATTCACAAGAAACAAATTCAAAACTAATTTTGCTAATGAATACTGAGCATAACGATGTTCAACTGTAGTTTTGTCAGTATTTCTTAAAATCCACCTAGAGAGGCATGTCAACATTATCATTCTGTCAACCAACGAAAGCTGCTCAAGTTGTTATCATTTCACTGTTTTAAATTGTATCCTAAAATGTATGGTGTATTTGCAACTTTCATCATTCCAGGGCAAATTCCTCCAGAGCTGTCAATCCATTAAAATATTTAATCGTACATTTTCTATCCTTTCAAGATGTACCTTAAAGGGAAATTTGTCAAGTATTTACTACTCTTATCAACATGGGATTGGACAAATATGCTGCTATATGCAAATGTATGTATGTATATATTTAGTATTTGAAATCAATTAACAACAGAAAACTATTATAAATATTGTCCATAAACCCTCACAGGTACTGCATTTAGCATAAAAAATATGCTCAAATCAATGACAGAGTTTCTTGGTGTGAGAACAAAACTGATTGTAAATATTGATCACAGAAAGAGCAGTTTGTGTATGTCTTTTTTTTAATTTCTGCATGTTGTGATTGGCAGGGTCATTTTATTTATTTAGTTTATTAAAATCCCCATTAGCTACAGCATTGCAGCAGCTATTCTTCCTGGGGTTCACAAACACACTGAAAATGTGACATTGTGAGAATAAACAGGACAAGACAAAAACACACACACAGAATAATAATATAACATAACATTACAGAATAAAACAGCACAAGACTGAAACACAGACTCAGACAAGACAAGCTCCTAACAATCAGAAAAGAAAGTATAGTTCTGCTTGGGAACTTCAACGGTCACATGGGCAAAGATGGAGAAACCTGGAGTGGGGTGATTGGGAGGAATGGCCTGTCTGATCTTTGTTGTTGAACTTCTGTGGTAGTCATGGATTGGCCATAACGAACACCATGTTCAAGCATAGGGTGGTTCTTAAGTGTACTTAGTGTTTGACCACAAAGTCAATGATGACTGACTTTGTGGTCGAGCATTTTGAAGAACTCCTGAACCCGACCAACACGTCCTCCGTAGAGGACGTAGAGACTGAGCTTGAAGACTCGGGGGAAGGCTTGTCCATATCCTTGGAAGAGGTCGCTGAGGTAGTCAAAAAGCTCCTCAGCAGTAAGGCACCAGGGGTAGATGAGATTCGCCCTGAGATGCTTAAAGTTGAGGACATTGTTGAACTGTCTTGGTTGACTTGCCTCTTCAGTGTCGTGTGGAGTTCGGGGTCAATACCTGTGTAATGACAGACCGGGGTGGTGGTTCCCATTTTTAAAAAGGCGGTTGGAGGGTGTGCTCAGATTATCTGGGTATCACACTGCTCAGCCTCCCCGAGAAAGTTCATTCTAGGATGCTGGAAAGGAGGCTCCAACCGATTGTCGAACCTCAGATCCAGGAGGAGTAATGTGGATTCCGTCCTGGCCGGGGAACAGTGGACCAGCTCTTTACCCTTGCGGGGCTCATGGATGGGTCATGGGAGTTTGCTCATCCAGTCTACATGTGTTTTGTGGACCTGGAGAAGGCTTACGACCGTGTCGCTTTATTTATTTATTTATTGATACCCTCACTGTAAGGTTTATCAATGCAACAATAATAATTAATGTATAAATGCACTCTTATTCAATGGAAGTAAACACGGTTGCTTTAAGGGTCACAGGTCTTATCCAGCCCGTGTATTGATTTTAAATTAAACTACTTATAAAATGAACCGATTGCAAAAAGAACTCTGAAATAACAAAATAGGTCAATCACTTGACTCAAATCATGTGAATCTAGTTAATCAATAATTCATATTTGTCTTCATTTTCATCTTCACTATCATCATACTTTATCATATACAGCAGGAAGTTCCATTATTTCTTATTTATATTTATGATTTGGGACATCTGAATCCGTGTAGGAGTCCAACCCTCTGGAGGTCGCGTCATCACTCATTGATCAGCTGTTAGGACACGGATCAGGCTCCGGTGTTTCTCCACGGTGGGGTCGGTCGGCCACTCAGTCTGCCCGGAAGATTCAACTCGGCGGGTGAATGACGCCCGCTTGCCCGGTGTGGAAGGATCTCCGTTGCAAATCTCCTGGCGCATTTCCTACGTGCACTGCGCGGACCCATGTGCGGACCTCGCCTCTTTCCGGATCCAGTTTCGACCGCACCATTTTCACAATAACAGTTGGGGGGGTGGGGGTATGAGATGATAAGTTGAAAGGTGTTTTAATGATAACGCCTATTTCATGGCCTGACAACAGTCTAATGTTGAGAGGCACTATAGAATTAAGTTTACTTACTTGTGTACTAAGTTTAAACTATGTAAGACACGATCACATGGACAGGGGTATTGGGAAATAATAGGGCAGAGATTACATTACCTATTACTACTCTGTTAACCATGCTGACATGTGATGGGGTCACGTGAACATGGTTTAGGGCAGGGCAAAGCTGATATACACAGTTTGAGGGCAGGTAACACCTGCAGACCAGTTCTGCTTGCATGGAAACAAGCACAGACCTGGATGATGTGCCTCAACGGGCATCTGTGCTTAAAGGATGTTGGATTTTCATTGTTCTCACAATTCAAACAGGAAAAGATTTATTTATTACAATTTGTTTATTGTTTGATGGTTTTACTGTTTTTAATTCATTTTTGTTCTTGTAAAGCACTTTGTGAATTGTGTTCTATGAAAGGTCCTATACTAAATACACTTGTTATTAATATTATTACAATGACATCAACAGGATAAATTTCTCATGTCTTAAATGCTTCTCTGAAATGTCACACACAACTCAATCTCAGACCAACATCACTGCTGGACAGCAGTATCAAGGCTTACTGGAAAGAGTGTTATTTTCCGCTGTGACTACAGTACCATGCTGTGTGTTTCTCTTCATTAATTGGACCATGTTATTCACCTTGAGGAGTAAATTGGTGTTTTGTGAGACCTCCCGTTACATTCTTCTGTTTAACCTCCTTTTTGCAGACACTGTGCAGATGGCAGTGAGTCAGTTACTGTACCTCCTGGCTGCTTGTAGAGTAAAACTGACATATCCTGTATGTGGCGTTCTCGTCATGTTAGCCAGTCTCACAATAGTAATCTCCCCTCTCACACTGGTGGTGATGTCTCTGGAGAGATATGTGGCTGTGTGCTACCCACTGAGGCAAGCTACCATCATCACCATCAGAAACACAGCAGTGGCTATCACTGTGGTTTGGTCCTTCAGTTCACTATATGTCCTCACACAAGTTATTTTACTGTTAGATTTTCCATTTGACAACCTGGAGAGCCTGCAGATGGAAAAGTATTGTGCCAAAGTAAACATACTTTTTGGCCCAATTTCTGGTCTTTATGATAAAGCCTACACTTATTTCCTGTTTGTATCAGCTGGTTTAGCAGTCATTTCTTCCTATATAGGTGTGATGATAGCAGCCAGGTCAGCCTCCACAAACAAAGCTTCAGCCCAGAAGGCTCGTAATACTCTGCTGCTGCATCTGGTGCAGCTGGGCCTCAGTCTCTTGTCAACTATACACCACTCTTTCCTTGTAGCCATGTCAAACATTGTGACGAGGATAGTGTTTGTGCGCATCCACATTGTTTTTTATGTGCTTATTTTCATCTTCCCCAGATGTCTGACTTCTCTCATTTATGGCATAAGAGATCAGAACATCAGACCTGTCCTCGTGTACCATCTATGTTGTCGACTGAAACTCTCAGTTGCCCCGGCCAAGGCCAAGGTCTCACCCTAGACTTCATGAAATGAGTTGAGCTTTGTATTTTCTTGTAAATGTAGTGTGTGTATATACAGACGTAGGCAAAGTTGTTGGTAACGTTCCGTTAAAGAGAGAAAAACCCACAATGGTCACTGAAATAACTTGAAACTGATAAAAGTAATAATAAATAAAAATGTACTGAAAATTAACTAATGAAAATCAGATATTGTTTTTGAATTGTGGTTCAACAGAATCATTTTAAAAAACAAACTGATGAAACTGGCCTAGACAAAAATGATGGTAACCCTAGAAAAGATGTAAAATAATGTGACCATAGGGACATATTAAACTAAGGTGTGTCCTGTAAATAGCATCACAGGTGTCTTCAAACTTGTAATCAGTCAGTCTGCCTATTTAAAAGGTGAAAAGTAGTCACTGTGCTGTTTGGCATCATGGTGTGTACCACACTGAACATGGACCACAGAAAGCTAAGGAGAGAGTTGTCTCAGGAGATCAGAAAGAACATTATAGACCTTCATGTTAAAGGTAAAGGCTATAAGACCATCTCCAAGCAGCCTGATGTTCCTGTGACTACAGCTGCACATATTATTCAGAAGTTTAAGGTCCATGGGACTGTAGCCAACCTCCCTGGACGTGGCCGCAAGAGGAAAATTGATGACATATTGAAGAGACGGATAATACGAATGGTAACCAAAGAGCCCAGAACAACTTCCAAAGAGATTAGAGGTGAACTCCAAGGTCAAGGTACATCAGTGTCAGATCGCACCATCCGTCACTGTTTGAGCCAAAGTGGACTTAATGGAAGACAACCCAGGAGGACACCAAATCATAAAAAAGCGAGACTGGAATTTTCCAAAATGCATATTGACAAGCCACAAAGCTTCTGGGAGAATGTCCTTTGGACAGATGAGACAAAACTGGAGCTTTTTGGCAAGTCACATCAGCTCTATGTTCACAGACGAAGAGATGAAGCATCCAAAGAAAAGAACACTGTACCTAATGTGAAACATGGAGGAGGCTCGGTTATGTTATGGGGCTGCTTTGCTGCATCTGGCACAGGGTGTCTTGAATCTGTGCAGGGTGCAATGAAATCTCAAGACTATCAAGGCATTCTGGAGTGAAATGTGCTGCCCAGTGTCAGAAAGCTTGGTCTCAGTTGCAGGTCATGGGTCCTCAAACAGGATAATGACCCAAAACACAGCTAAAAACACCCAAGAATGGCTAAGAACTAAACATTGGACTATTCTGAAGTGGCCTTCTATGAGCCCTGATCTAAATCCTATTGAACATCTGTGGAAGGAGCTGAAACATGCAGTCTGGAGAAGGCACCCTTCAAACCTGAGACAGCTGGAGCAGTTTGCTCACGAGGAGTGGGCCAACATACCTGTCGACAGGTGCAGAAGTCTCATTGAGAGTTACAGAAATCACTTGATTGCAGTGATTGCCTCAAAAGGTTGTGCAACAAAATATTAAGTTAATGTTACCATCATTTTTGTCTAGGCCAGTTTCATTAGTTTGTTTTTTTAAATGATTCTGCTGAACCATAATTCAAAAACAATATCTGATTTTCATTAGTTAATTTTCAGTGAATTTTTATTTATTATTACTTTTGTCAGTTTCAAGTTATTTCAGTGACCATTGTGGGTTTTTCTCTCTTTAACAGAACGTTACCAACAACTTTGCCTACGTCTGTATATAAAAATATATATATATATATCATCACAGCCAAGGCTGAAGTCTCCCCTTAGCAGACATGGAATGAACTCTATATGTTTTTTAAACTCATGCTGTCATCTGACTGACTTTCATAACTCAGCATATGCAGCATTGCCGAGAACAAATTCAAAACTCGTAAAGAAAACATCCTTTTTTTATTCAGATGCAGACTATTTAGCATGTTCAACTGTAGTTTTGCCAGTATTTCTTAAATCCACCTATAGAGGCATGTCAAAATTATCATTCTGACAACCAAGAAAAGCTGCTCAAGTTGTCATTTCACTGTTTTAAATATTATCCTAAAATGTGGCTGTGGTATAATAGTACAATATTAGATAATATGCATCCAAAGCTTTTTGCTTTACTGGTGGTCCTCATATCACATGTTTTCTGTCCATTTAGTCTTGAGTTGCACAAAATGGATTATCAGCTGGTTTGACATACTGCTAATAATAATAATCAATACTCACTTTTTGCCTCTGTATTTTCATACACTGTATAACTGCCAGTGAGATGTGCTAGTAAATGGATGTTATAAACACTACAAAGGTTTGTTCTATTAATAAACTTGGTCTACTTAATCTTTTTAAATTGTAATTTGATTCAGCCTAAACAAATAATACTATATAGTTAGAACACAACTATAGTCATGAGTGAATACAGGGCTGAAACGTGTTTTCATGTGATTAATTGGATTTATTTGGTGAAGCCATGAGAGCGGCTCATTGTAGTTTTTTTTCAGATTGGTTTGCTGCCCCCAAGTGGACAAGAAAAATCAATGAATGCAGCTGTAATGTTTAATAAAAAAGACAGTAGAATTGATGGACTTGTAGCCAGATTTTTAACCCAATTAGTTTCAACACCATAATCTTCACCAGACTGGTTGCTAAACTGATGGAGCTGCGACTAAAACTGTAATCTGAAAAGTAAATAAAGCTGTCGGACAAATATAGTGAAGTAAAAAGTACAATATTTACCTCTGAGATGTAGTGGAGTAGAAGTAGAAAGTAGCAGAAAATGGAAATACTAAATATTTTTAAATTATTATTATTATTATCATTATTATTATTATTATTATTATTATTATTATTATTATTACAAGTAAGTAGTTAGAATCTGGGGAAAAGTATTATTTTATTTATTTATTTATTTTTCCAATAACAAAGGAGAAACATTAATGCATAGTAACCTAAAC
>JAUPFX010000018.1:29781704-29944204 GCA_036937225.1 Sebastes paucispinis
ATTTTTGCAAATAAAATGTTCCAAGAATGAGAATGTTATTCACCAGAAAGTCATCTTTGTTATTGTCCATGACAAGACCATAAACAATGTCCTTTTGAGAGAAGTTACCCAGATGAGAAACTTTTGGGAAAAGCCATTCATGTATATGAAGCCATAAAGCTCCAGAATACATACATCGACAAAATAAATGACCAGTAGTTTCGGCAGTATCCATAGTAACAGCAGAAAACATTAAAAACATTTACATACAAAAGAAGCATAAACATAAATAAAAAGCTGTGCCAAACATAAAAAGGACAACAGAAATTAAACAAAACCAACATAAAATAAATAAATAAATAAAAAAAGACCACACAAGATATTGCATACATTCATTGTTTTCATTGCTTTTTTGTTTTGTGAGGAAGAAATTGTTGACGGATATAATTCCATTTCTTTCATAAATACAAAGAAATTAGGCTTTCTTTTGGTTTTTAATATTGTGTTTTATATCTTTTTTATGGTGTTCTTGTTTTATGATCGTTTTATACATGTAAAGTGTCTTTGAGTTTTTTGAAAAGCGCTTTATAGTTAATAAATATATCATTATTATTATTAAATTTACACTTGTGAATGTGGAACTTTGCGAGAATTAAAATTAAATTAATAAGAAAAAATGCATTACTGTCTTTGTCACTGTAACCGTAGCAACCATATATAATATTTCTATAGTACAGTGCAAAATCTGTATAAAAAAAGTATAAATTGACATCTTTCCACAATTCACAAGTAAATTTACAGGAGCAGAATAAATGAGAGCAAGTTTCAGGATGAACAATTTACATCTATATGTCACTCTTTAACTTCTGTAATCTAGATATAATCTGTGGATCAATGACACCTCTTTTACCTGATTTGTTAGAAATTGAACCAACAGTTTGAGTTCCACTGCGCATGTGTATCACATCTCCAAGACCCTGTCCCATCCTCCTCCTACAGGCCTTGATTGTTAGCTGACTCTGCTAGCTGTTGATAGGCGGGTTATAACTGGTGTTTACTGGCTCTGACTCGTTTAGGGACGAGCTCTGTTCAGCTCAAACTAACCCAACCAGCCGGGGTTAATGTTATGATGTAGTTTGGATTCACGGTAACGGTGTTAATTAACAGCACAGCCCCGGTTTGCTGCACGTGGAGCTGGAAGTCCGGTAACCCTGAAGAGAGGGTCTGCTGGTGGTGATACTTCAGCTGCAGGGTGCTGGCTGCATCAGAAACAGTGATGTGGTTCAGTTTACACTTTATTCAGTAGCCATCAGTGGTGGAATGTAACGAAGTACTTGTACTTTACATGTTCTGCTACTTTCTACTTCTACTTTCTACTTCTACTCCACTACATCTCAGAGGTAACTATAGTACTTTATACTCTACTAGTAGAGGTAACTATAGTACTTTATACTCTACTAGTAGAGGTAACTATAGTACTTTATACTCTACTAGTAGAGGTAACTATAGTACTTTATACTCCACTACATCTCAGAGGTAACTATAGTACTTTATACTCCACTACATCTCAGAGGTAACTATAGTACTTTATACTCCACTAGTAGAGGTAACTATAGTACTTTATACTCCACTACATCTCAGAGGTAACTATAGTACTTTATACTCCACTAGTAGAGGTAACTATAGTACTTTATACTCTACTAGTAGAGGTAACTATGGTACTTTATACTCCACTACATCTCAGAGGTAACTATAGTACTTTATACTCCACTAGTAGAGGTAACTATAGTACTTTATACTCCACTAGTAGAGGTAACTATAGTACTTTATACTCTACTAGTAGAGGTAACTATAGTACTTTATACTCCACTACATCTCAGAGGTAACTATAGTACTTTATACTCCACTAGTAGAGGTAACTATAGTACTTTATACTCTACTAGTAGAGGTAACTATAGTACTTTATACTCCACTACATCTCAGAGGTAACTATAGTACTTTATACTCCACTACATCTCAGAGGTAACTATAGTACTTTATACTCCACTAGTAGAGGTAACTATAGTACTTTATACTCTACTAGTAGAGGTAACTATAGTACTTTATACTCTACTAGTAGAGGTAACTATAGTACTTTATACTCCACTACATCTCAGAGGTAACTATAGTACTTTATACTCCACTAGTAGAGGTAACTATAGTACTTTATACTCTACTAGTAGAGGTAACTATAGTACTTTATACTCCACTACATCTCAGAGGTAACTATAGTACTTTATACTCCACTAGTAGAGGTAACTATAGTACTTTATACTCCACTAGTAGAGGTAACTATAGTACTTTATACTCTACTAGTAGAGGTAACTATAGTACTTTATACTCCACTACATCTCAGAGGTAACTATAGTACTTTATACTCCACTAGTAGAGGTAACTATAGTACTTTATACTCTACTAGTAGAGGTAACTATAGTACTTTATACTCCACTACATCTCAGAGGTAACTATAGTACTTTATACTCCACTAGTAGAGGTAACTATAGTACTTTATACTCCACTAGTAGAGGTAACTATAGTACTTTATACTCTACTAGTAGAGGTAACTATAGTACTTTATACTCCACTACATCTCAGAGGTAACTATAGTACTTTATACTCCACTAGTAGAGGTAACTATAGTACTTTATACTCTACTAGTAGAGGTAACTATAGTACTTTATACTCCACTACATCTCAGAGGTAAATATAGTACTTTATACTCTACTAGTAGAGGTAACTATAGTACTTTATACTCCACTACATCTCAGAGGTCACTATAGTACTTTATACTCCACTACATCTCAGAGGTAACTACAGTACTTTATACTCTACTAGTAGAGGTAACTATAGTACTTTATACTCCACTACATCTCAGAGGTAACTATAGTACTTTATACTCCACTAGTAGAGGTAACTATAGTACTTTATACTCCACTAGTAGAGGTAACTATAGTACTTCATACTCCACTAGTAGAGGTAACTATAGTACTTTATACTCCACTAGTAGAGGTAACTATAGTACTTTATACTCCACTAGTAGAGGTAACTATAGTACTTTATACTCTACTAGTAGAGGTAACTATAGTACTTTATACTCCACTACATCTCAGAGGTAACTATAGTACTTTATACTCCACTAGTAGAGGTAACTATAGTACTTTATACTCTACTAGTAGAGGTAACTATAGTACTTTATACTCCACTACATCTCAGAGGTAACTATAGTACTTTATACTCCACTAGTAGAGGTAACTATAGTACTTTATACTCTACTAGTAGAGGTAACTATAGTACTTTATACTCCACTACATCTCAGAGGTAACTATAGTACTTTATACTCCACTACATCTCAGAGGTAACTATAGTACTTCATACTCCACTAGTAGAGGTAACTATAGTACTTTATACTCCACTAGTAGAGGTAACTATAGTACTTTATACTCTACTAGTAGAGGTAACTATAGTACTTTATACTCCACTACATCTCAGAGGTAACTATAGTACTTTATACTCCACTAGTAGAGGTAACTATAGTACTTTATACTCTACTAGTAGAGGTAACTATAGTACTTTATACTCCACTACATCTCAGAGGTAAATATAGTACTTTATACTCTACTAGAAGAGGTAACTATAGTACTTTATACTCCACTACATCTCAGAGGTAACTATAGTACTTTATACTCCACTACATCTCAGAGGTAACTATAGTACTTTATACTCTACTACATCTCAGAGGTACATATAGTACTTTATACTCTACTAGTAGAGGTAACTATAGTACTTTATACTCCACTACATCTCAGAGGTAACTATAGTACTTTATACTCCACTAGTAGAGGTAACTATAGTACTTTATACTCCACTAGTAGAGGTAACTATAGTACTTTATACTCTACTAGTAGAGGTAACTATAGTACTTTATACTCCACTACATCTCAGAGGTAACTATAGTACTTTATACTCCACTAGTAGAGGTAACTATAGTACTTTATACTCTACTAGTAGAGGTAACTATAGTACTTTATACTCCACTACATCTCAGAGGTAAATATAGTACTTTATACTCTACTAGAAGAGGTAACTATAGTACTTTATACTCCACTACATCTCAGAGGTAACTATAGTACTTTATACTCCACTACATCTCAGAGGTAACTATAGTACTTTATACTCTACTACATCTCAGAGGTACATATAGTACTTTATACTCTACTAGTAGAGGTAACTATAGTACTTTATACTCCACTACATCTCAGAGGTAACTATAGTACTTTATACTCCACTAGTAGAGGTAACTATAGTACTTTATACTCCACTAGTAGAGGTAACTATAGTACTTCATACTCCACTAGTAGAGGTAACTATAGTACTTTATACTCCACTAGTAGAGGTAACTATAGTACTTTATACTCTACTAGTAGAGGTAACTATAGTACTTTATACTCCACTAGTAGAGGTAACTATAGTACTTTATACTCTACTAGTAGAGGTAACTATAGTACTTTATACTCCACTAGTAGAGGTAAATATAGTACTTTATACTCTACTACATTTCAGAAGTAAATATGGTACTTTAATCTCAGAAAATATGTTTTTTTTTCTCGTAAATTCACGAGTTTAATCTCAGAGACTATCTGAGTTTTTTCTCATTAAATTACAGCTTTAATCTCAAAGAAGTAAAAGTATGTACCAGCTAATATAAAAAGGTGAAACAGAAGGATGAAGTGTTCCTTTACAACCTTAAACATCTACAGCAGTAATATTAAACCAGAAACATCAGATATAAAAGGAAAACACTGACGGGGAACATTTTACTGACACATTTATACTTTTACTTTTCATACTTTAAGTACATTTTGCTGATAATACTTGCATTCTTTTACTTAGGTAAGGTTTTGAATGCAGGACTTTAACTTGTAGTGGACTATTTTCACAGTTTGGTTTTAGTACTTTTACTGCAGTAAAGGATCTGAATACTTCTTCCAACACTGGTAGCTATAACACAGCTGCACCTTCCACACTAAAGCAGGTCCAGTCAGATATGCATGAACAGCTCTGCTCTGAGAATACTTTCCTTTTTTAATGTTTAATCCAATAATGTTTGAGTGTCTCTTCTCTTCACTTCCAGCAACGCAAGTTTTTGTTTCACCAAACTAACTGTAACTAAAATAATCTGTTTTTTTTAAACATACTATTTGTTGCTTCCAAGCATCAGATATTCTTTTTTTTGTTTTATCAAGGAACTGTTTTAATTTGTGGTTAAGAATGTTAAATGTCTGAACAACCTCCCCCCAAATTTGAGTGGGGAATTTAATCTGAACCTTTTAAATTCTGACTTTATAATCTGTGTCTGAGTGTTTATAATCTGATTTAAAGTACCATCTAAAGTGGCAGTTTTGCTTGATGTAAACTGTCACATGTTCCCCTTTTAATATTTTTCACAGTTTCTGTAGGAACGCAGCCATAAACAGTTGATGAAGTGAAGTTTGTGTTTGTCTCCATACAGAAGACCTATGCGGTCCTGCTAGCAGGGCAAGATGTTCAACAAGTCATTTGGTACTCCCTTCGGTGGAGGGACGGGAGGGTTTGGCACCGCATCGACCTTTGGACAGCAAAGTGAGTGTTTTATTTATTTATTTATTTATATACAACCAGGTAGAGCTGCACGATTATGGTCAAAATGATAATCACGATTATTTGGATCAATATTGAGATCACGATTATTCAAAGATTTTAGAGAGAGAGCGTTTCAGTGTTCCTGGTGACGGAAGTTGCAGCCGGTGATTTAAAGCATCAGTCTGTCTTGTCGTCCTCTCCTCAGACACCGGTTTCGGGACAGCGGGAGGCTTCGGGACGTCTGGGTTCGGGGCTGCCCCAAACACCGGAGGACTGTTTGGTCCCACACAGACTAAACCAGGTTTGTCAGCTCTCGTCTCATTCGCTCTTGTACGAAAAAAAACAAAACACAAAACAATCAGATGTTTGTATTGTTTGGAAGTGACTCCGTGAGCATTTCCTGTCTAGAGACAGAGAAGACATCCGCCTGCAAGCTGTCTGAATCATCATTTATCGTTCTTTATTCAAGAAATAAGTAGTTAGTTAAAATACTAGCTAATTATATCCACGCACACAAATCATACATATCAATGTAGAAAAGAAGGTAGCTGTTATAGATGTATAAATAAATCTCTTTACTGCAGGTGGTCTGTTCGGGTCCAGTACCTTCAACCAGCCGGCACCTTCCTCCACCAGCACTGGCTTCGGTTTTGGTGCAGCGACCGGCACTTCGACCGGCCTGTTTGGCAACACCGGAACAGGCGCCAGCGGCGGACTCTTCTCCCAGCCGAACAATGCTTTCGGTGCCCAGAAACCCACCTCGTTTGGAAGTGAGAAAACCCCCCAGACGTCACTATTTTCACACCCTTTTTATGGGTCTTCTTCTTATTCCGTCAGATTAGATCAGTAATGACAACCTGCTTCTGAATTCATCCAGTAGGGACCTCAGTAACAGCTGTTATTAGAGAGTTTGACTTCACACATTTTTTTCTGAACTAAAAAAAAACAGTTTGGTTCATCACAATAGCCACAAACAGAAGATCAGAAAGCAAAAAGACAAAAATAGTACCAACAATATAAAGTCGAGTGATACTTATTTAAGAATCATGACCTAGCGTAAAAGATGCAGCCTTTTCATGCTTGAAATGTGTTTCTACTAACAAGAAATGTGAAATACCACTAACCCAGTGCTCCAGTTCTGTTTCCACACTGCTCAGTCCCACTGTCGTTTTGATTTGTTTATCTTATGAAACGTCTGAACGCTCTGAAGAAGTCTCCCTCCCATCGTGTCCTCCAGGCTTTGGGACGAGCACCAGCAGTGGCGGGCTGTTCGGGTCGACCAACACCGCCTCCAACCCTTTCGGCGGAGGCGGTGTTGCCTCCCTGTTTGGAGGCTCGGGGTTCACCGCCCCACAGCAGCAGCCAGGAACGACCGTAAAATTCATTGTGAGTACTTACAGTATAGTAAAAACGGTGAGGATGTAGTTGTTTTTAATTTTATATTATCAAACAGAAAAAAGGCTGATAATTGTGAAACTGAGACCAAAACGCTTTTCTCTCTCCTTCAGCCTCCGACAGGAAGTGACACAATGGTGAAAGCAGGCGTGACCACCAGCATCAACACCAAGCACCAGTGCATCACCGCCATGAAGGAGTACGAGAACAAATCCCTGGAGGTGAGTTTGATTTGCCGACACACAAACCAACGTGTCAGCTGCTTCTTTTAGGGATTCATCTATCCATCTATCGCCGTCAGCCCCGTCGGGGACTAGAACGTTTTTGGGAAATACCAACCTTTGGAAAGAGAGTTCCTCGACTTGACTGATACCTGATGAGTGATGTTGGCGTTGCTTTGTTGCTTGTTTTCTGGAGATATGAGAGGCGCCGCTATGCGTTTGCACGGTCGCCATATTGGAGATGTCAAGATCTGCTAGGAAATAAATACAATGTGTACTGAGAGATTCAGACTTCTCTACAAAACCACCTAACTTGCTTAGTTCTGAACCGATTTTCATGGTGTTTGTTTTAAAGGTGAGAAAGGGATGGGGATGCTAATTCTGAAAAATTGTCTTAACCGATAACCGACCCTCGTTAACCGATTATTAACCGTTAACCAACAAGATTTGTGCCTCTTATGCAGCAATGTACCAGCTGTAGGAGGACAACAGATATTCGTTGACGGGAGTCTCCAGTTCACCGTCCGGGAGCGTTAACTTAGCAGCTTAATGTCGGTTAACGGTTAAACGGTTAATTATGTACATCCTATTACTGATGAATCAACAAACTTACATCATTTCTTAAGAATCGGATACACAAAAGTATGAAATTATAAATGTGGAATTTCAGCCGAGAAACATCGCTCAACGCTCAACAAGCAAGAGACTTTCTGGTCCATAGTCTGCATGTCAACAATTAACTTCGTGGAGCCGAAGTTTGTGGAAAATGTTTAGTTTTTTCCAAAGACAACAGCACAGATGAGTCGGTGTAGTTAGACGTCTAGCCGTCCGTCGAAACCTGATTTAAAATTGAGTTCAGGTTTTTTTTGGATAATGATGTGATTTTTCTTGTTGCTTTCTCTCATTGTGTCCATCCCTCCCATGTGTCCCCCTGCAGGAGTTGAGGCTGGAGGACTACCAGGCGGGCAGGAAGGGACCGACCAACCCGATGGCTGCTGCGACGGGCGGCCTGTTTGGTACAGCCGCGGCGACGTCCAGCGCCGCCACCGGCCTGTTCGGCTCCGCCGCCCCCAACAGCAACTTCTCCTTTGGACAGAACAAGAGCACCTTCGGAGCAGCACGTAAGTGGTGACAACGACGACAGAAGCTGGATCAGAAGTTCATCATCTCACCACAGAGTTGACGTTTTACTGATCCAGAGTCGACTTAAACATCCGAGGGTGACTCTCGACCTTTTCGGGAATATCAACCCAAAATATGAATCAGAGTTAGTGGAGTAACATGCTGTGTTTTCTTGTCCTATCTCCAGCAGCTGCTGGCAGTTTCGGTGCGACCGCAGGCGGTCTGTTCGGTCCGCAGGCCACGCAACAGGCCAGCAGCCTCTTCAAGCCGTTCGGTGGTCAGGCCACCACCACACAGAGCACCGGCTTCTCCTTCGGCAACACCAACACGATGGGACAGGCCAACACCGCCAGCATAGTGAGTCTTTGTTTCTCTACGCCACTAATTTCTTTAACGCAACTTGCAGTTTTAAATCTAGAGTGAAGATCATAGTAAACTAGTAAACCTGATGAATCCATCGGTACTAACCATGTCAGACTAGCTTGTCGTGAAGGAGGTTAAATAACGCTCCATACGTGCGCTAAATTTTTGGCGAGGAAAAACTGTCATGTTCATTTTTAAAGTGGTCCCTTGACCTCTGACCTCCAGATATGTGAATGTAAATGGGTTCTATGGGCCATGTTATGATCTGAGCATATTGTTTTTTGCTAAATGCAGTACCTGTGAGGGTTTCTGGATCAATATCTGTCATTGTTTTGTGTTGTTCATTGATTTACAATAGTAAATAAATACATGCATTTGCAAATGTTGATTTCACACCAGTCCTCTCTTGTGATTCAGGGTTTGTTTGGGAACACGGCGGCGCCTCAGGCGGGCGGGCTGTTCGGCACGGCTCAGACGAGCGCCGCCACCGGCTTTGGGGCGAGCACCGGGCTGTTCGGCCAACCCAACACTGGATTTGGAAACGTCGGCACACAGGTACACACCGGACTAGTTTTAGGAGTTTCATTCAGTCAGTTTAATGGGCCGACGCTACGACTGTAGAGCACCCAGATACTGACATCTATGTTCTCTGCATTGAAATGGCCCCGATGGAGCTGACCATGGATGGATAAAGAGAACGGAGCTGACGGGAGAGCTAGAGACCACCTTGGAGAAGTTGGATCAGCAACCTGCGTCAATGAATAGTTTACGTCCTGCAGACTAGACTCTGAAAGCTCTGATAACATTTTTAAACCTGTAACTATCGTACACCTGAGTGCGAGTGTCATTTTAATGCTACTGTGTGTGTGTGTGTGTTGTCTACTGCAGCAGAGTTTATTCGGTAATAAGACCGCCGGGTTCGGCACCACCACCACCAGCGCCCCGTCCTTTGGCACCGGCACCGGGCTGTTCGGCAACAAGCCCGCCCTCACGCTGGGGACCGGAACCAACACCTCCACCTTCGGTGAGTCTGCCAGTGTTCAGGGTGGAGACGGGTGACGGATCGATTTATAGCACAGCAAAGGAAAATAGCAGCTCAGTCGCACAGCAGTTCATGAAATAGTCACAAAATGTATATCACTAAAATCATTAATAAGTTTCATTATTGAGTATTGTTTGTGTTTTTCGCTCGGTGCAGGTTTCGGTGCAAACCCTGCTGCAGGGAGTCTGTTTGGGAACAAGCCGGCCACTGGAGGACTGGGGACTGCTCTGGGAACCACCTTCGGAGCAGGTACTGGAGCGACCACAGGGCTGGAACCAGGATGTGAAATTCAAAAGACGTAGAAATAAGAATACTTGATAGCTACACATATATTATTCCCATGTTTCCTCCCCCTGAGAGCGATGATCCTCACACATGTACCAATGAAGAGTTGTGTGTGTGTCCGATGTGTGTTCAGCAGTCGGTGCAGGACAGGCGTCTCTGTTTGGGAATAACCAGGGCAAACTGGGCACCACACTGGGAACGATGTCATCGTTCGGAGCGTCCCCATTCAACAGCGGAGCCGGCACCATGGGCTTCGGAGCGCCACAGCCCGTCGGTGAGCAGCTGGAATCACAATGTGTGACAGTTTCATATTAGGGCTGTCAAAGTTTCGTTTTAACGCCACTACTCTCCCTTTAAGGTTCATTTTGAACAGATAAAAAATGTGTGATTAATCGATTGACAGCCCTTTTTAATAGATGGATTTCCCAAATTGGGAAATTGCTGAATACAAAACATTGGAACATTATTGTCTCAACTCTTTATGTGAAATCTATTCTTTTTTTTTTTTTTTTCTCCTCCAGCTCTCACAGATCCGAACGGGGCGGCCGCCCAGCAGGCCATGCTGCAGCAGCAGCTCAGCGTTCTGGCGTACTCGCCGTACGGAGACTCGCCGCTGTTCAGAAACCCGCTGTCGGACCCCAAGAAGAAAGAGGAGGTGGGTGAGACGTGCAGCTGCTAATTTGACTTCAGGAGCCGATATTTTTACTTTCTTGACATTGTGTGTGGATCGCAGGCTGATCTGTGTTTCACTTTGTTTTACTTGACCTTCATTTAATCAAGATGCTCTCTTAATCAATAATAAAGCTGATCAAACCGAAGCGTAGTTCTGCTGATTTAGTGGCTGAAACCTTTTCGAGTATCCAATCACAACTCGTTTGTGTTCCGACAGCGCCTGAAGCCGACCAATCCGACGGCCCAGAAGGCTCTGACCACGCCCACCCACTACAAGCTGACCCCTCGCCCTGCGACCAGAGTCCGCCCCAAAGCGCTGACGTCGTCGGGGGCCTCCAAGTCGCAGCTCTTCGACGGCCTGGACGACGACGAGCCCTCGCTCACCAACGGAGCCTTCATACCCAGGTACCCCGTCTGATAATCATCTGGTGAATCATCAATCGTGTTCACCTGCAGCAGGCGCTCCACTGTTTAAACCCTTTTCTGTCAAAGTACATTCATGTGTGACATCAGAGTGATGTCACAGTACAAACCGCTGCAGAGTGACCGTCAGAGTTTGTTTGATTTACAGGAAGAGCATCAAGAAACTGGTGCTGAAGAACCTGAACAGCAGTCAGTACAGCAGTCCAGTCAGCAAGGAGACCGACGACCTCGCTTCACCTCCAGAGTACCCACAGAACGGACACAGGTCTCAACACACACACACACACACACACACACACACACACACTGGTGAAACCTGGCGGCAATTGTAAGCCATACGCAGGAGCGAAAAGCGTCGTCGTCTTTTCACAGCAGATGTCAAATATGGTCTGAAAAATCTGGAAAAGTCTGGAGTTTTGAAATGGAAAATGTGTAGGAAACCTGTCATCCCCAACTAGCCCGCTTTTATTTTGAAAATAACTTCCTTGTGTATATTTGACACTTCTATTCTTTGGTACAATAATGGATTCATTCAAGTCTTTTTGTTAACGATAGCGTAGATGAGGTTTTAAATGAATGTTAATATTCGTCTCCTCTGTCTTCCTGTCTGCAGTCATATGGAGGAGGAGGAGGAGGTGCCGGGTCCCAGCAGCCGGCCAGACGACGACCTGGAGGTCACCCAGTTCTACGTCAATCCCATCGCCAAGCCCATCCCTCAGGGCCGCATCCAGACCAGCCTGCAGGACACCATCAGCGACCTCAACATGCACAAACCGGCCAGGAACGGCGGACTGGAGGTCAGCAGCCACAGATCTGATCTGGATCTTTTTGTTCAACGTGTAGTTTTGTTTGATCGACAGAGGCAGCATCGAGATATTTAAATGTTTTGTTGATGAAACACAGACGAGTTTGTATCGTCATCTTAAGATAACGTAGAAGTCAAGTTTTCACACGTCAGATAGAAAACATGAGTCCAGAAGGTCCGACTGAATCCTGACTGAGATCGGAGTAACTAGACTGAACGATTCAACAGAATCTCAGAATGAGTGTTCACAGTCTATAACTTTAATGTTGAATCGTTGTTGTTTTTCCACAGCTGAGCAGCGAGGACGTGTCGGCGTCTCTGGGGGACGAGTCTCTGCAGGACGACCGAGAGGAGGAGCAGCAGGAGTCCCAGCAGTCTCCTCACCCAGCAGGTCTGTGTTCAACCCCTGTGGATCCTTTAACATTAAACCTGTTGACCCTGTGTCATAGAACCCATTTACATTCAGTGATCTGGAGGTCAGAGGTCAAGGGACCCCTTTGAACATGACAGTTTTTCCTCGACAAAATTTAGCATAAGTTTGGAGCGTTCTTTAACCTCCTTCACGACAAGCTAGTCTGACATGGTTGGTACCGATGGATTCATCAGGTTCTCTAGTTTCATATGATCAGGAACTCAGGAAACAAAAACCAGAGACGATGGCAACACCTTTAACTTCTGGGTTTTGAAGTTCCTGTAGTGGAAAAGTCTGTTTCCTTCACTGGAACATTGAGAGGACGAAACAGGCAGCAAAACAAAAATCATATTTATCTTTCAGGGAAAAAAGTAATAAATGCATCACATCCTGTTTCCTGTTTTTCAGGCGTCGTTCTGAACCGTGTTGGTTATTACACCATCCCCTCCATGGAGGATCTGGCTGAGATGGTGGACGACAACGGGGAGTGTGTGGTGGACAATTTCACCGTTGGCAGGAAAGGTAACGCCCGCAGGAGCTGCATTTCTACCGGACGGCAAAGCTTTAATATATATTTACGCTCTTTTAAAAGGACGTTCAGCGTCTCGTCTGCTGATTGTGATTCTCAGTTAATCTGAGTTTGTAACGCCTCGCCGTCTCACCGCTCTGCTCTTATTGGCCCTCGCAGGCTACGGCTCCATCTTCTTCCCCGGCGAGGTAAACGTGACGGGACTGAACCTCGACGAGATCGTCCACTTCAGACGCAAAGAGGTCATCGTGTACCCGGACGACAAAAACAAGCCACCGGAGGGGGAGGGGCTAAACAGGTGAGAGACAGGATCTCAGCCCGGTTATTATACTGTATGTCGTTAATCCACTTCCTGTCCTGATCCTGTTTTCTGTTCCTTCTCTGCGCGTTCGCAGGCGAGCGGAGGTGACTCTAGACGGCGTCTGGCCGAACGACAAGACGTCCTGCACTCAGATCAGGAGCCCCGAGCGCCTGACTGAGATGAACTACGAGGGTCGGCTGGAGAAAGCCTCTCGCAAACAGGGAGCCCGTTTCCTAGAGTACAGAACCGAGACCGGATCCTGGGTGTTCGAGGTCAGTCGCTGCTGCTGCTGCTGCTCACACACTGATTTACATCAGATAATAACTGACAGGGGAACACTGAAGGACCGCGAGTATGGAAGACAGAACCTGACAAAATCAAAAATAAATAAATAAATGACTCGATAAATAAAGAAATATGTCAGTAAATGTAGCAAAAATAATATAAAAAATAGCCGTTAATTAATTGATCAAATGTGACACACATTGATTTTTATTTGCTTCCTTATTTATTATTATTTGAATATCTTTGTATTAATTCCCTTATTTATTTACTATTAATTTTTATTAACCTTTTATTTATTTATGTATTTTATTTATTTTTCAAATTTATTATTCATGTATGAATTTATTTTAGCAATTATCTTTATTTATTTTTATTATTTTTCAAATGTATTTATTTATTTTTTGCATTTATTATTCATGTATTTATTTATTTTAGGAATTATTTTTATTTATTTCAAATGTATTTCTAAAATAAAAAAAAAAAAATGTCATGTGTGCATGATTTCCCCTGCGCATTTCACAACATAATTATTTCCCCAAACTTATTTATTTCTGTATTTTCTTTATACCTACCTACATTTCTTTTTACATTTCTTTATTACGGTGTACGACTATATGCTAGCTATACATAAATAAATAAAAATCCCTTATTTATAGAGTAACTAAATAAAGGAATTACTACGACGATAAATAAATATGAATATGAATTTTATCAATTAATATTTGCTACATTTGTTTTTAAAATTATATTTGCTACATCTTATGACATATTTGGTTATTTATTAATCTATTTTAGATTTTGGCAGGTTCCGTCCTCCATACACGAGAGTTGTTTAGTCTCTATAAGTGTCTGCTTATTGCAGGTGTATCGGTATCTGTATCTATGTATGTGTGTGTAAAAACACAGAATAAAGCAGCTTCACGTTGAAAATCCGTGTTTCTCCGACGCTGTTCGGCGGACGCAGGACGTCCTGGGGGGGCTGCGAGCCGAGCCGCCGCTAACGTTCCCTCGGCTTGTTTCTCTGATAACTTCAGATCCAGACGTCCGACGACTTAAAATCCTTCATCCGGTTAAAATAAAGAGTTCAAAAGTTTATGGTAAAAGTGTTTCTCATGTAGCTCTCCCTCTCCCTCTGTCTCTCAGGTGGCCCATTTCTCCAAATATGGCCTCCAGGACTCCGACGAGGAGGAGGACGTCCCGCCCAAAGCCGACCCCAAGAAGCTGAAGACGATGATGTCACTTCCTCCCTCCAGGCTGCAGCAGCAGCTTCCCCCGTCCCAGCAGCAGGTGGCGCCACAGGCTCAGGTAGAGCAGCCTGCGCCTAGCAACACTCATCATCATCACCATCATCTTCCCCACTGACACAAAGAGATGATTAAAGGAGCATTTCAATCTGTCCAGCAGGTCCTTTTTAAAAACTATAACTGTTGGCTCTTTATTGTAGTGCTGATTTGAGTTTATCACCGCGTGTTGGTGCTGATGTTTCTGCACTAAAACCAGTTTTCACGCTCTTCATCTCAGCTGAACCAACAGTTAATAACAACTTTGATCTGTTGGGTTCATTTATCAGCTTTAGTCAGATATTTATCAGCCTTTTTGTCTGACGATCCGATTCGTCTGCTGCTTCAGTTTTAACCCGTCACAAAGAAGTGTCCTTACATTGTGACATAAATATACTTTAACCCTCTGAGAGCCACAATAGAGCCGTTTTAGGGTTTCTTTAGGGGGGTCTTTAGGGGGAGATAGCAGGTCAACAGTAGATGTCACATAGAAGTGGTGTACATCATCTGAAAGCTGGGACCTGAAGATTAATCTGAGATGCTGCTCAGCACTGTGTGTTAAGATGTTCTAGTTATTAATAAGAAATATCATGAATTAATCAATTAAAGTAATGTATAAGGGTTTAGACATGATAACAACATGATAGAAGTATATGATAATCATCCCCATGCTCTATTACGTCTCAAAGGTTGCTGCAGCAATTTTGGGGTTGAAACCATTTGTTCCTCAGATTTGGTGCTAAATTTAACCTTTTTTTTTTTTTTTTACCACTGGAGAATTGATAAAAATGATCAATAATCTCTGCAAAATACCACATTAAGACACCAAGACCTTGAGGAACACCAGAGAAGAAGACATGCTGTGATTTGGGATCAAACACGTTTTGACATTTGGAGATTTCTGCGATTTTTCAGCAATTGGATGGCGAGCAGAAACCCCCTTATTGATCAATCTAGCTAGGAAAGCCACCATCCTCTGAATGCTCTAGGTCTCTAGTTTGATCCATCCATCCTCTGAATGCTCTAGGTCTCTAGTTTGATCCATCCATCCTCTGAATGCTCTAGGTCTCTAGTTTGATCCATCCATCCTCTGAATGCTCTAGGTCTCTAGTTTGATCCATCCAGCCTCTGAATGCTCTAGGTCTCTAGTTTGTGGCTGTAAAGTTTCATGAGGCTGTGAGAGGTCTAGAGGTCGATACTGATGGATTCATCAGGTTTTCTAGTTTCATTGTTGTTGAAGGTTTTTGTTCTTCAGGAATTCATACAGAGAATGTACAGACGTAGGCAAAATTGTTGGTACCCTTCCGTTAAAGAAAGAAAAACCAACAATGGTCACTGAAATAACTTGAAACTGACAAAAGTAATAATAAATAAAAATTCACTGAAAATTAACTAATGAAAATCAGACATTGTTTTTGAATTATGGTTCAGCAGAATCATTTTAAAAAACAAACTAATGAAACTGGCCTAGACAAAAATGATGGTAACATTAACTTAATATTTTGTTGCACAACCTTTTGAGGCAATCACTGCAATCAAGTGATTTCTGTAACTCTCAATGAGACTTCTGCACCTGTCGACAGGTATGTTGGCCCACTCCTCGTGAGCAAACTGCTCCAGCTGTCTCAGGTTTGAAGGGTGCCTTCTCCAGACTGCATGTTTCAGCTCCTTCCACAGATGTTCAATAGGATTTAGATCAGGGCTCATAGAAGGCCACTTCAGAATAGTCCAATGTTTAGTTCTTAGCCATTCTTGGGTGTTTTTAGCTGTGTTTTGGGTCATTATCCTGTTTGAGGACCCATGACCTGCAACTGAGACCAAGCTTTCTGACACTGGGCAGCACATTTCACTCCAGAATGCCTTGATAGTCTTAAGATTTCATTGCACCCTGCACAGATTCAAGACACCCTGTGCCAGATGCAACAAAGCAGCCCCATAACATAACCGAGCCTCCTCCATGTTTCACATTAGGTACAGTGTTCTTTTCTTTGGATGCTTCATTTTTGCGTCTGTGAACATAGAGCTGATGTGACTTGCCAAAAAGCTCCAGTTTTGTCTCATCTGTCCAAAGGACATTCTCCCAGAAGCTTTGTGGCTTGTCAATATGCATTTTGGAAAATTCCAGTCTCGCTTTTTTATGATTTGGTGTCATCCTCGGTCGTCTTCCATTAAGTCCACTTTGGCTCAAACAGTGACGGATGGTGCGATCTGACACTGATGTACCTTGACCTTGGAGTTCACCTCTAATCTCTTTGGAAGTTGTTCTGGGCTCTTTGGTTACCATTCGTATTATCCGTCTCTTCAATATGTCATCAATTTTCCCCTTGCGGCCACGTCCAGGGAGGTTGGCTACAGTCCCATGGACCTTAAACTTCTGAATAATATGTGCAGCTGTAGTCACAGGAACATCAAGCTGCTTGGAGATGGTCTTATAGCCTTTACCTTTAACATGAAGGTCTATAATGTTCTTTCTGATCTCCTGAGACAACTCTCTCCTTAGCTTTCTGTGGTCCATGTTCAGTGTGGTACACACCATGATGCCAAACAGCACAGTGACTACTTTTCACCCTTTAAATAGGCAGACTGACTGATTACAAGTTTGAAGACACCTGTGATGCTATTTACAGGACACACCTTAGTTTAACATGTCCCTATGGTCACATTATTTTACATCTTTTCTAGGGTTACCATCATTTTTGTCTAGGCCAGTTTCATTAGTTTGTTTTTTAAAATGATTCTGCTGAACCACAATTCAAAAACAATATCTGATTTTCATTAGTTAATTTTCAGTAAATTTTTATTTATTATTACTTTTGTCAGTTTCAAGTTATTTCAGTGACCATTGTGGGTTTTTCTCTCTTTAACGGAAGGGTACCAACAATTGTGCCTACGTCTGTATATTAGTATATAATGAGTCAGCAACTCTACTTAAAGTTTGTATCATTTAACATCAGGTTAAGCGGGTTCACATTTTAGACTTTAATCTGCTTCAAGATGTGTGAAATAAATTGTACTAATTTTCATATAATGAGCGAAAAAACTAATAAAGTAAAATGAAGATGACATTTAATCTTTCTTTCTTAATTTCTACAAAATTTCAACGGCGTTTCACCTAGATGTACAAAATTTGTTAAGCACATGTATCACATATAGACTTAAAAATAAGTCTCTTGGGGCCATGCTCTAAACCCAACAGGAAACCGGACATTTTTAATTTAGTGTGATTTCTTTTTTTTTATATTTGTGTTTGTATTTTTCGGCTATTTCCAGGCTCTTTACTTTAACAAACTCCTCCTACAGATTTAACCCGATCAACTTCAGATTTGGTCGGTACAATCTAAAGACCTTTGTGGTGAAAAGTTCTTCACATCTTGAGGTTTTTAATGAAACGGCGTTGACGCGGCGTGGCGGAGAATTGATTGAATGATTCGCCATTAAACAACAAAACTGTTGTAACTCGACTGTACTTGGTCAAATCTGCCCCAAAACTTGACCTACTTCATAGCAGTCCAGGCCTGAGGACATCTACACGGCAATATTGGCTCATAGTCACAGCGCCACCTACTGGCAACAGGAAGTCAGCGTTATGTGACAGACATCCGATTCACATGAAATTTATTTTGTTTAATTTACACTTGATAATGAGCAACATAATGCATGTTTAACGCCACATAGTGGAGACAGGAAGTGATGAAAAATGTGCAATACGTCATTTCCTGTGCCACTCAATCCACGCAGGAAATAACGTCTAAGTTGTGCGTTCAGTGTTCGATGGTCACTGAAATGTAAGGCTGCATCGACCGGCGTCCCGCCAGTAACCCCGGCACACATAAAGCTGCGAAGGCCCGGTCATCGCTGCTCGCAGTTTTAATGTTTCAATTTGTATTTTTAGTAAATCTATTTAAAGTATAATCTGTTATTTTAATAATAGAGTTGAGTTTTATTATCAGGATTCACTGACCAGAGATCAAAGGATGTTTATCAACAATCAACAAATGTATTCAATGTGTCGTCCATAACTTCCATAATCATGAAACCTCAGACGTCTCTGACTTTATGACTCTTACCGTGTGTCTTCAGTCCACCGCCGTCGTGGATCTTCCGGGCGGCGTTGCGGAGTTGGACAGCGACATGGCCGACATCACCCAGAGCTTCCCGACAGAGAGCATGCTGGGAGCAGAGGAAGACGGCGACCTGCTGTCGCCGGGGGAGATGGACGCGACGGCGGGCGGGAAGCTGATCTCCGCGGAGCATGACGGCGTCTCTGCGTCGGGCCACATGGCGTCCTCGCTGGGGATCAACCCGCACACCCTCCAGGTAAGAAGAGCCGCTGCGGTCCTCGTCCACAAACAGGAAGTTGAATTTAAAAAAAAAACGCCTGTTGACTCTTGTTTTGTTTTTTGTCGGCAGATCATGAAGGCGTCTCTGTTCGCTGAGGATGAGGAGGAGAGCGACATGTTTCAGGATCAGGGAGCGATGAAGGTCTCCGCTGACGTCTCGTCGCCTCGCCTCGTCCTGCCGGGAGCTCAGAGCCGACCCTCCGGTATGAAACACAAACCTCACACTTCCTCTTTGATTTATTTATTCAGAGGCGTTTGGCTGAAAGCCGCTTTAGGGGCGGTCTGGGGAGAGGTGACTTCCTTCAGGGTTAGGGATGCACCGATACAGACCGAGTACAAGTACTTCCATCTGGGTACTCTCCGATACCGAGTACCGATACGAGTACTTCTCTGTGCCTAAAGACCCTCATTAACAGCCAGCTGTAGGGTGTGAGCGACACACGGCAGGCTGGGGAGTTCCGGTGCGCCGCCACCCCGTCCGGACCTCGCCGCACCGTGGACAAAGGGCTCTCTGCACCATCTCTCCCCGCCGGGGAGGGATGGGGCCCCCTGCTCTCGGTGCGACTGTCCACCGGGGCGGACTGTCCTCAGTGTGCCCCAACTGCGTCGTGTGATCGCGACCCACGTAGGGGTATATATATATATATATATATATGGATATATAAAATCCTGACGTGAGACTGAATGATTATTCTAAATCTAATCTCTCTCTCTCTCTGCAGTGGGCGGTCTCCTTCAGGCTCGTTTTACCTCCGGCCTCTTCTCTCAGCTGTCAGACTCTTCTCGTCCTCCTCTTCTTCTTCCTCCTCTGACCCGGGGGTCTCCGGGAGCTGTCGAACCCCCCCGCTCCTCACACTGGGCGGGGCCGGGCCCCTCGTCCTTCCTGCTGCCCCCCCGGACTCCAGAGCCTTCGGTCAGGACGGTTGGCGTCCGGCGGCTGGGTGGGCCCGTACCTCTCAAGGAGTCGGTCACTCAGGGGAAGGTCGGTTGGTTTTGTGTTTTTGTATTCTGACCCCTGACCCCCCCCCCGCTCCCGTGGTGACACTCAGTGATCCTTCATGTTGTTGTTTTTCAGGGGAGTTTGTTGATGGACGCCGGGCTGTTTGCAGGGCGCTCCTTCCGGGTCGGTTGGGGTCCCGGCTGGACGCTGGCACACTGCGGCCACCGGCTGAGCTCGCCGCCGGCCAAACGGTTCGACCACCGCGAACTGACTAAAACCGACTTCAGCTTCCTGCCAAAACCCGCCAGGAGCAAACCGTAAGACACACCGGAACATTCTCTACTAATTAACAGCCAAGAAAGCATCTTTATTTCTGTGTTTCTGTTTTATCTCGTTCATCTTGCATCATATCTTTTTTTTCATTTTAGTTTTTCAACCCCCGTCTTGTTTACCGCGCTTTCCTTTATTACCGTGTCATCACCATTAATATCTATACAATCAAAGATTCTAATCACAAAGCTCCTCATACATTTAGCCCAGAGGTCAGCAACCTGCGTCTCTTAAGCTCAGAGTTCTCCGTTAACATCAGAGACTCAGAGCGGTGCTGTAACAGGACGTGACGGTGTTTTGTCCTCAGGCTGACCGAGAGCCCCTATAAGGTGGTGTTGGAGCAGCTGGTGGGTCTGGAGCCGCCGGCGCTGAAGACCAGCGAAGAGGAGGAGGATGAGGAGAGCCAGGCGGTGCTGCAGCGCCCCCTGGACATCTGTCTGAAGCACAGCACCGTCGACACCACGGACGCCTCCGCCTGCCCTCTGGTGCGACCGCAGCCCGGCGTGGCGGCGCTGCACGAGTACGCCGAGTGGATCACCGAACTGAACGACAGGCAGGGAGACGCAGACCGTAAGTCCATGATTTTAATAACGTTACTCTACGTCGGGTTCAGTGAAATGACAACATAACAATATACACAAATAAATTCCCAGGATTTCTCCACATAAATTAGATTTGAATTTTCCGATTGTGTATTCAGAAACTCTGCGTTTGAAACAAGCCGTCAGGATTTATGTCCTTTTGTGATGTCACAAATATACAATATTTAGACCCTTTACACAGATTTAAACATAAACATTCTAAATGTGTCCCAGTTTATTTCCTGTTGCAGTGGATGTGAATAACATCAGCTGACAGGAAGTACGCATGGACCCAAGCTGTTGCCTAGCAACGCAATTCTGTTGCAATTCCATGGAAATGCACTAAAACGGAGCGTTTCAGTCAGAGGGTGAATACAGGTATATTCAGGCTGACAGTATGAGGAATATAAAGAGTTTTTTTAACATTACAGCATGTAAACATGTTCTAGTAGAAACACAAAATACAAGTATGATCCTGAAAATGAGCACGATATGGGACCTTTAATTAATTAATTAATTAATTAATTAATTAATTGTTGCAGCCCTCCACCCGACACACCAAGACCAGACTTTGAGCTCCTGGCCCTATAAGAGACGTGATGCTGCCGTTTCTTCATCTCTCTCTCTCTCTCTCTCTCTCTCTCCTCCCCCCCCCCCCAGCCGTCCTGGGTTACTGGGCCGAGGTCTGGACCTTGTGCGAGGCCCTGTGGGGCCGGCTGGGCCCCGTCGATCAGGAGCCAGAAGACATCGATGCGTCGTCGCCCAGCGAGTACGAGCAGCAGCTGGAGAGGAGGCGGACCTTCTCGGCCTGGCTGTCCCGCGGAGCCGCCTGCAGGGTGGAGGAGGAGGTGGCGCTGGCGGGGAAGGGTCGCCACACGGAGGCCATCTTCAGCTACCTGACGGGCAACCGCATCAGCGAGGCGTGTCGACTGGCGCAGAAGGAAGGTGAGGAGGTGTGGTGGTAGCAGAGTTCTGGAGGAGTTCGACTGAATCACGACTGGAATCACATTTGATTTGATTTTAAATAGAAAACTTAACATGAGTCCGTTTGTCCCGCAGGAGACCACCGTCTGTCCCTGCTGCTGTCTCAGGCCATGGGCTCTCAGTACTGCCGGGACCTGCTGGCCCTTCAGCTCGCCGACTGGAACCGCATGCAGACCGACAGCTACCTGACCGAGGAACGGCTGCGCATCTTCACGCTGCTCGCCGGGAAACCTGTAAGATTTCTTATTGTACTACTGCTGACGCCGACCGGCTTCACCGAGACGTTGATGTCAAATGAACAACAACGACCCAGAGACATAACTTTTGTCTGAGTGCTGTAAAGCCCCTCCAGCCAGCCTTACTTCCTGTTTTTTGGTTGACGTTCTTTCTCAAACAGAGAATGGGGGCGTGGTTAGTAGTCAGACGTAATTCATCACCATGGCAACCAGATCAAATATATAAATAAAATGAAAACCCTCAGTTAGCTAATGCAACAAGTTGGGCCAGCTAACTACTGTACGTAGAAAGACAAACAGATTTATCAGTTTACTGCTCAGACACAAAAGCTTCTCCTACAGTCGTACGTCGTATTCACAGTTTTACAAGTGATGCACTGATACCACTGTTTTCAGACCGAGTACAAGTACTTCCATTTGGGTACTCTCTGATACCGAGTACCGATACGAGTACTTCTCTGTGCCTAAAGACCCTCGTTAACAGCCGGCTGGAGGGTGTGAGCGACACACGGCAGGCTGGGGAGTCCCGCATACGAGGCGGTGGGCCGCAACCGGCTCTAGGTCGGCTTGGAAAGGCTCGGGGCGAAGGTGGCTCTCGGCCGCAGCTTTACAGCGCTCCCCATCTGGAGCACGAGGACCCGAAAGATGGTGACGAGAGGTTAACGTCACGCTGCCATAAAGTGGTATCGGTGCCGTTGTATCGGAGCCGTTTGGCGAGTACATGAGCACAGTATCGGACCCGATCCCCGATACTGGTATCGGTGCATTCCTACATTTTACCAACAACCTTTTTTTTAACTTTGAGCACGAAATCCAGTTATTGGGCTAATCACCGTCGTCAGGAAATGACTCAGATAGATATAAAATATCGTAGAAAAGCCAGAACCCGCTGGAGGAGGGCTGTAACGCTTCCCCGCTGGACTTCAGCTGAGAGTCGGTAGCTTGATGCTGTGTGGTGTTTTCCTCTCCGTCCTGCAGGTGTGGCAGTTGTCCGACTCCTCGGTGAACGTGTGCTCTCAGCTGGATTGGAAACGCTGCGCCGCCGTCCACCTCTGGTTCATGTTGCCTCCGACCGCCTCCGTGGCCGACGCCCTCGCCAGATACGAAGCCGCCTTTCAGGTGAGCTGCTGCCTCTTGACATATCTACTCAGAAGGTCTTCTGTCACCGGCTGTCACAGGCCTCGTTGTTGTTGTTGTCACGTGACTCAGAAAGACTCGTGGTGGTGGTGGTTTCCGTCCTGCAGGGCTCATGTGAGGGGGGGAAGTACGCCTGCGCCCCCCTGCCTCCGTACCTGGAGGCGGAGCAGCGGGACGTGGAGGATATGGAGGAGGAGGAGGAGGAGTCTAAACGGTCGCTGCACGACCTCTGCTTCCACCTGCTCAAACTCTACAGTGACAGGTAAACCAGCCGTACGTCGTGTAGTCAATTTAAATTTTAAATCGCAATACATATGGAATCAGCACCCCGGTATGGTGATAGTATTGAATCAATAGGTGAATCAGGTGGATCGTCCCAGCCATAACAGTATAACACTAATAATATTAGAGTAACCTGATCTTTATCTGAAAATGTGAAGAAGTATTGGTTTAAAACACACTGAATAGAGATGATAAAAAGAACTAGACCTGTTCTAACAGGCTGACGAGCCCTGATGAGGTTCTGATGATGCTCTAATGCTTCAGTTGTCTCTTGTGTGTTCAGACACTACAGCCTGCAGCAGCTGCTGGACCCTCTGACGGTCACCTGGAAGCGTCTGGACTACCGTCTGAGCTGGCACCTGTGGGGCGTCCTGCAGGCGCTGCACTACAGCCACCTGAGCGCCTCGCGGCAGGGACTCCTCCACGCCAGCTACGCCGCTCAGCTGGAGAGCGCCGGCCTCTGGCACATGGCCGTCTTCATCCTGCTGCACATCCCCGACCACACGTACGTTAAAATATCTCCAGGCTTCAGCTTCACAACTCGTCCTCCCTGCAGATTAAAGAGGTTAACGGTGATGTATATTCTGTGTCTTCAGTCAGCGGGAGCGAGCGGTGAGGGAGATGCTGACCCTCCACTGCCCTCTGCAGGAGACGGACCAGTCGGTCCAGAGGGAGCGCTTCCTGACCGAGAGGCTGCTGATCCCGGAGCAGTGGATCCACGACGCCAAGGCCACCCGAGCCCGCCGCGACGCCGACCGCCACCAGGAGGCCCTGCACCTGTACCGGGCCGGGTACTGGAGCCAGTGTCACCGGCTGCTCATCCAGCACCTGGCCTCAGGTCGGTACACTCTGAGGGACTCTAGGAGGTTTATTCCACCAAGTAGATACATACATACATACATTTATACATTTATGCAGTTCTCTCAACGTACTTACACAGAATATAAAATAAATACCAGATGAAAATTATAATCTAAAAATGTGCATCAAAGAATATAGATTATAATCTAAAAATGTGCATTAAAGACTAAATTATAGTCTAAAAATGTCGATTAAAAACTGTAAATTATAATCTAAAAATGTGCATTAAGGACTGTAAGAATTATAGTTTATAACGGAAGCAGCAAATATATAATAATATTTAATAATTAATAATATATATAATCAAGGTTCCTCAGAAAACACTTCTAGTGATCCAAAGTGAAGACAAAACAGACCGTGTTTTTTTAATCTGATTCATTTGGATTTATTACCATAGATTATTATTATTATTATTAATAAATAGTTATTAGTAGTTTTTTGGGTTTTTTTACGTTTTTAAGTGCTAAGTGTTTTTATCTTGGTACTTTTGCAGCAATTAAATTTAAATAATTCCAATTAATAAATCTAAATTAAACTGTAATCCTCCAATAAAAACAGATAAAACAGAATTATTCAAATGGCACATCAAATAATAAAGATAATGTAATTTTTGGTGAAGGACAGACCTGGCTATTTTATTTATTATTTATTTTAATTGTTCAAAACATCTCATTTCCTGTCTGACTTTATTGGCGTTCCAATAATATAATATAAGAGTGATTTCAGGTGAGTCCTGGTAAAGGTTTAGTTCCCGTGAGTTCTTCCGTTAAGCTCGTTCCCTCCCGTCCTCCCGTAGACTGCATCATCAACGACAACCACGACTACCTGCTGGAGTTCCTGGAGGGGCTGGCGGTCCCTGAACACAGCGCCACCATCCAGGACTGGGACGCGGCAGGGAGGGTTTACCTGGACTACATCCGGGTCATAAAGACGCTGCAGGACATCCAGCAGGTAACAGACGCTCCCGTTCAGTTTATATTTTTAATTAATGTTTTGTTTTGATTTGATTTTTTTTTAATTAATAATTTCCAATGATATCTTTAAAACCAATAAAATGTTATCATGAAAAACTAATTTGTTATTAATAAATGCTAATATTATTTGTAAGTCATATTTATTATTATTAATCAATATTAATAACAATAATTATTATTATCATTGAGTAAAATTGTAATGTTTTTATTTTATTAATTTATTTTGATGGTTTATTTTTTGCAATTATTTTTTTGTTTTGAATTATGTTTTTTTGTCAATACTTTCCAACGCAAATGAAATTTGATCACAAAAACTACTTTGTAAATAATACTAATATTAGTAAGTCATATTTTTTATTATTATTATTAGTAGTAGTAATTGTTATTAATATCATTATGAGTAATAATTGTATTTATTTTTATTACGTGTTTTTTTTTTCAATTAATGTTTTGTTTTTAATTAATTTATTTTTTAAATGATACCTTCCAATGCTTATCTTTAACACCAATCAAATGTGATCTAAAAAGAATTGACTTTGTTATTTAAATCATGCGTTAATAAATATGAATCAACAGAAAATTCAGATGCCAAAACACAAACACTGGCAGCCACACTGCTCAGTGTACTGCAGCAATACAAGTGCTGCATTCACTTAAAGCACAGAAATATTAGCATCAGGATGTACTTAAAGTCCCAAAGTAAAAGTACTCCTGCAGAATGATTCACTTCAGGGTTTTATTATATTGTTTGATCATTATTGTTGGTTAATATGATGTTATGATGGATGTTTAATGATGCATCTTATTTTATTAAACTGTTAAGTTACTAGAGGTGTTAAATAAATGTAGGTCAGTAAAAAGTACAATGTTTCCCTCTGAGTTATAGTGGAGTAGAAGTATAAAGTAGTTGTGTTTGTGTTGTGTCAGATGGAGAACGCCGGTTACGAGTTGGAGCGTCTCTACACCGACGTGACGTCTCTGTGCAGCAGAATCGAGCTCCTGCCCTGCAGCGCCGCCAGAGACCGCCTCGCCCAATCAGGTAAGAGCACGCCGGTTTAACCGGCGCAGCGCAGCGACGCGAGTCTGCAGCTTTTACCCTCCGGCTGGAAACAACAGCAGCAACTGGATTCACCTGCCCTCTGATTGGCTGAGTGTTAGATGAAGGTGAGGATCAGATTTCAGGTGGACAGACAGAGAAACTGAGTTGAAGCTGCAGTCAGTTGGATTTTAGGGACATTTAAACCCTCAAACATCACACCCCTTCTTCTCTAACGCCCACCTTTAACCACTAAACAACAAGTAATGTCACCGTCGGAGACAGATTTACAATGTTGGAATAACATCAGGAGAGTTTTCTAGCGTTGCGACGTTGTCATGATCTCAATGTTTTAATGTAAGGTGGTTATAAAACTCAGGCCAAGCTGTCTTAAAGCAGCAGTGAGTAGAAACTAGGGATGCACCGATACCAGTAGTCCATCTAACTTTCATTGCGCCACGGGGTTTTGCTTGCACCCTCTGACTCGCGCGTGCTCCCCCGGGATCAATGGTGATTCTGATTGATACATCTGATTGCCAAGTATAACTTGATGACACATCCGTTGGTAAGAAACAGTTTATTAGTGGGAAAGAGAGGGAGATTATTTGAGGTGAGTAGTTGCTCTCAGATGGTCTTGAGGTGATTTTTAGATTCTGGAGACAGAATCGGTAACTCTTCCCGACAGCGAGGGATCTCCCAGGAGAAGAGTTTGGATTGAGTCTTCCTGCCTCGCGACAACGGCAGGACAAGTAGCAGTTGGTTTGCAGATCACAGTGAACGAAAAGTCTCCTAAACCCGACGCTCAGGTCGGTGGGTGAAGTCAGCTGTTGTTGTTTGGTGAGAATGAAAACCTGCCGCCGCTTTCCACGACACAAAACCTCCTCTTACCAAAGCCTCCCCACCCCCACCTCCTCCTCCTCCCTCCATGCAGAAATGGCGAAGCGTGTGGCCAACATCCTGCGGGTGGTGCTGAGCCTGCAGCAGGGCGACGCCGCCTCCGACTCCCTCGGCATCCCGCTCAGCCAGCTGGCGCCGCACATCACCCGCCTGCCGATGCCGGAGGACTACACGCTGGAGGAGCTGCGAGGCCTCACGCAGTCTTACCTGCGACAGCTCATCGTCAGCCAATGAGAGCAGCGAACAGGAAGACGATGTTTTTGACATCAGATTAAAGTATAAAGAGGTGTTGCTGCTCGGAACATCATGAAATTGTGATGCAGAAAGTTTTCCAAAAAAAAAGCAAAAGGAGCCGAGGCGCGTTACGGTCGTTTGTTTCCGCGGAGGTTGGAGTTTATTCACTTCCGTTTTGGACGCCGTCTGTTGGAGAAAACGGACGCGAAGCTCCGATACGTCATTCCTCATCATCTGTTTGTCGCTCCAGGGGAGAATTTTAAAAGATAAACAACAGCAAGTGACACGAAATTACTCCTAATTTAAACCATCAGACCATCAGAGGTTCTGCACGTTTTATCCCATTTAATTACAAATCTCATACTTCAACATCACAGTGAAACATTCAGCAAACTATGTTACCTTCTTTTAGACCAGTGGTTCCCAACATGGGGTCCAGCCCCTCCTAAAAACGGTCATAAGACGATTCCACGGGGTCACAAGCAGAAATATTTTTTTCATCATGTTTTTATGTGTTCTGACTTTTCCTCTGGATTATTATACCTCAAAAAATGATTTAATTTAAACAAAGAAAACATCACTCTTTGGTAGAACTGGTCTCTAGTAGATTTTCATACTATGCTGAAATAAATGGGATGTAGGAAAAAGACCAAATAGTCACCAAAATTAAGAAGTACTACATCATTTGTAGTAGAACTTGCAAATGTTAAAATGAACACTTTTCAGTGATTTCCAAGTTCTGTTATTGTTTATTATTTTGAAATTCTCCCCCAATAAACAGACTTATTTCCCTCTTTAACAGAGTTTCTTTCTCCCCATGTTTGAATAGCGTTTTTTGTAACTGCACTACACTGTGCATGTGAGCGTGTAAATGTTCCCCTCGTTTGACCTCTGACCCCCAAAGAAAATGCCGCGTTATTGATTAGCTGACAAAAAAAAAAATGTTATATTTTCATTCAAAGATTTGGTTTTATTATATAAGTAAATAAAAAACAGCCGTTAGCTTAGCGTATAGTGTGACAGTAGCATCTGTTCATCTGTCGATATGTGAATAAAGACGATTATCTTAATATTAAAGGCGAGCGGTGATGTCGTACAAACGGGTTCGATGTGCACATTTGTTTTGGAGACGACTCAGAGGAAAGCTCAACATGCAAAGTGTAAAATGCCGAATGGTCTATTTTTGTAGATTTCTTGTTTTTCCGTTTGGTTTGAATGTAAATCAGAAGTGTGTGTGTGTGTGTGATTGTGTGCGTGTGTGTGTGTGTGTGTGCACGAAACAAACAAACAAGTGTTTATTTTATTTTTTTTATTAGCACTTCATTACAGTTTGGTTGCCAGATTTTGTAACGTGAAGAGTTTCCTTCCAAAAACGAGCTGCCAACCAGAGATTTCACTGCGTGTAATTATATAAATATTGTATATTTTTGGAAACTCAAACAGGGAATATCAGGTCATTTTTATTCTCCACCTTTAATTATTAATAAATTGGATGCAAAGTGTTTTGGAAAGAAACTCTTCACTTATTGATTGATTGGTCTTTTTTTTCTTTTTGTTGTAGATTAACTGTCGGCTTGCCAAGAATTTGTTTTTCAAAGTAAAATCAGTTTAGCTGTTTCTCAACAAACAGAACGCTCTATATGATGTCTGTTGTTTCTCCTGTGAAACAGTAACTGTGTGTGTGTGAGTGTTGTTTACATGGATGGATTCTGCTTTGTGCGTGAGTGTGTGTGCATGTTTCCTGATGATTTTGTTGATAATATTTTTTAATAAAGTCAAGTAGAAATAAAGTTTTTTCATGGTATTTTTGCATCTCAGGATTTTTCTTTTCAGCTACAAAATACTGACGAGTGCATCAGAGGTCCATATCCATCTTATCCGTAGCCTCCATGATGCCTTGCGTGAATTATGGGCGCAACTTCCGTCGTGTCACTGAACCGGAACCGGCGTTTATCATGGTAACGGTCCGCTAATCCTCTCTCCTAGAGCGATTTGTATTAAAAACACCACCTGTTACACCTCCAACAGGATAATGTGATCATACCTCTGAAGTGTTTTAACTCCACCTTCTGCCCGCTTGGAACCTCGACCGAGGCGGTACCAAGAATGTAGTGGTTCTATAGGTACCAACCTCAACTTTTTGTGGGGGACATATATAGGTGCTGGTCTAGTTATTAGAAAATATTAAAGATAATTATCAATATTAATAAAATTAATATTAAAAAAGATCAATATATATTAATAACAGGGCATCAAATTATATTGGTACATAAGTTCAAAAAGACATTTACAGTGCACTTGTGCATCACGTGCTAAAATTCTCTGGCTGAGAAGCAGAGGCTGAACAGCTGTCATCACTCTTGTGGTAGAGTGGAAAGGAGGCTGAACAGGCTGATCCTTTGAAGGGAGGAGCACAGATGAAAATGTCATTTCTCAGTAACTGAGAAGAACATGGGGCAGGATGTCTTGCAGATAAAAATAAAATGTATCTTCACTGTCAGTTTCAGAAAAAAAGGAAGTCAGGTAGCTGTTCACTCTTTCTTCAGTGGAGGTTGAGCAGCTGACTTCATTTTTAAGGACTTTGAGTCGGTTGGAAATCCTTCACTTCTGAATGGAGAGGGAGCTAACCTCTCATCAAGTGAGGAGAGTGAATCGGAGTTACCAGAATCACAATGACTGACAGACTGGTGGGGCGAGATGTTCTAATCTAAGCCCTAACAACTTCTCTTTGTGTTGACAAAGATCTAACTGCTGAATGCAGATCTTCTAAGTAACGCATGGCTTTCTTATTAGCTGTCTGAACGTTACGGAGGAGACAAGCATTTTGCGTTCTTAGGTTATCTACCTCCTTTTCCAGGGCTGCTTTACTCTGAATGGCGAGGCTTGTTTGCCTGTGGAAAATCAGTAGCAAGCATTTCAACAATGAGTCTTTGGATGCGGTCTGCGCATCACACCTGTCTGTGAGGAGCGATTGTATTTCCTTCCTGCACCTGCTTATGAATACAGCGCAGCCAGGGTTTAGGCTCTGTGCTAGGGAAGAAATAAAAAGCTCTACACAGGGGTTCTCCATTGTTGTCACTGGAATGGAGGGTGAAACTAAACAGGATGTCTAGTACAAAACAAAAACAATGTTGGCTATGGTGTTGCGTTGGCAGAAACCTTGTAGTGTAACTTGGGAGGTACACTAGCCTTACAACAGTACACTGGCCTACACTATGGGGGGTAGCTTCCTGTGGACGAGCGGTAGCTACAGCACCAACTAGTGACTCTAGTGGGCATCAAACAAAACATTAACAGTGTTTTGCTTACACACTTACAGCATGCACTAACTGAGATGCAGGGCAGTAACAGTTGTGATGATGTCTCTTAAAGGTGACTCAAACTGGAACACGTGGAAGTAACAGCTAGGTGCAAACTTATATCACAAGGCTGGTAGCACACTGTGGCTCTATCTCAGGCTATATTTAACTCAGGCTGGAATGCTTGGCAGTTACACAGCCAGGTACAAGCTCTCTATGTTACACAGGGCCGGTGGCACGCTTTGTCACTAAAGGAACACTTAGATTAACAGCAAATTATGACAACTTGACTAGATTGCATTGAATACTTGGTATTCAAACGCTGAACCAAAATTATTTCAAGTTCTACAGCGTAGGTTAACTTGAATTAGCTAGACGTCTACTCTTGTGGAAGACTAGTGGTGTAGAATGTAAACACTTTTGGTTTGTTTTGAAGTGGAATCAAAATTTTCGGTTTAACAAAAAATGTTGCTGAAATTAATATTGCAAAATTATGAACAATTTACCAACAATAATACTATGCCTCACACGGGCAACAAATTATATTGGTATATAAGATCAAAAAGACATTAAAATGGCTATCAAAAGTAAATAATTATCAAAATAATTATTAATTATATTGAATAATATGATTTAATGTATATTAAATCATCCTCGGGGCACCACTCTGAAACAAAGAAAATGATAGCACATTTATGTAGTCTCATAGATAAGTCTCATTAAGTATACTAAACAATGGACATTGATTAATAATTAAATTAATAACTAGAACCAAAAATCACTATATCAATAGATAGTAGAGGTTGAAGGATTTTGGAGTTCTTGACACAGCAGCTGTTGACATTATTCACTCTTGTACAACATTAAACAGACCAGCATGTATAATCCACAAACATTTATTTACAAGATAATAAAGGTTTAAAACACAATATCAATCTAAGATGGCTGGCTACTTGTCTCAAGATGTTTGCATTGCCTACAAACAAGTTTGAGTTCATGTGGTCACTTGCCACCATCTTGATGGCGGTCCCAACATTTTGCTAATGCAAACACAAAAGTAACGTTCTAATGTGTAACAAACTGAACTGAACAGCTTGGTGGAAATATATCTGCAACTCTTCTGTAATTACCAACTCAGTTGAAGCACAAGCTTCGATTAAAAAGGCCTCAGCAGTCGGAGTGGGTTGACTGCTCTTACAGTATATTAAGAACAAGTAGAAAAAGAAAAAGGAGAGGACAGACTGTCTTACCATGACCTGGAAGTGAACCACCCACTGGTGGAGCACTGGGAGTATTCCACCTGACACAGAAAACACAAACCAACACCACCCTGATCTACAAATATCTGTAGAACATTTTTACCTGTTTTTGATCTCTATAATTTTATTTCCTTGTATTTTTGCTTCTGCTGTGAGCGGTATTTCATAAGAGAATCTCTCCATAAAATCATCATTCGCTATGTAGCCAAATGCGTTTGCCAGAAGTCGAGTTGTCACAAAAACAGTCTGCAGCCGGTCGTTGAACTCTACCACCAGGTGAGTGTAGAATTTATTGGATCTTTTGATCCTGATTAATGTAATCCTCCCAGTCTGGACAGCAGCACTCTGAACCTGAATAAACACAGATCCACATTCATAATTAAGGTTTGGGACAAGAAGGAAAGGTTCAGTACAATAACCACTCTAATAAAGTAGTCAAATAGTTGAGTGTCTGCATTAAAGGACAATTTATTTCTGTTTGCAAACCACACAATATTTAACAGCTTATAAACTGAGCAGAGACGAGACAGTGTCTAACAGTTTTATTATGTTTGTTTATAGCCATGGTTTTATATGATGACAGGACGTAGCTGTTGACGACAGGACATATGGGTGTTGGCGACAGGATGTATCGACGTTGACTACAGGTTGTATAGGTGTTGATGACAGGACGTGAGCGTTGGCAACAGGACGTATAGGTGTTGATAACAGGATGCAGGCGTTGGCGACAGGATGTATCAATGTTGACGACAGGTTGTATAGACGTTGGCGAAAGGATGTAGGCGTTGGCGACAGGACGGATAAGTGTTGATGACAGGATGTTGGCGTTGGCGACAGGACGTATAGGTGTTGATGTGGGGACGTGGGCGTTGTCGACAGGATGTATCAACATTGACAATAGGACGTATAGGCGTTGACGACAGGACGTAGGTCTGTCATGACGAGTTCTTTGCGCTAGCATCATTGCAATGTGAAACCAAAACTAACCGGATCAAATGTTTACAAGTTGACAAAACGCAAGCTTCTGTTCAGACTTCCGGTGTGAAACGGCCCGTCTTAGACTGCGTTAGTTTTAACAAGTTGAACTCAATAAACTGATCTGAACGGAGTGAAAGGAATTTTCAAACAGTATTCTCCTGATGAATCTGATGGAAAAACATGTGGAGACCAGGAGATATTATAGACAACTCCTGAAAAAGATGGTAAGTGAAGTAAAATATTCTTTAATATTTGACTGTTTTTGTTATATCCTTTTAACAATTACAATTATTTTATTCTAACTGAGATAATTTTTTTTTTTTTATTGAATTGTTAATTTCTTTAACATTAATTGATGATGACCTTGACAACACAATTCGTCAACAGAGGGTTTTTACTTTGAAAGGATTAACAGAAATCCTGTTGTAGAAAACGGGACACCTCAACGGACTGTGATGAGTCCTTTACTATTCTCAGCTATGACTTGATGATAAATAAACAAACAGAGATGTCACTGCAGCTACCTTAGTTTCCATGGATCCAGTTGCTTGCATGAATGATTCCTGCGTCACTGTCTGTTGAGGCTTCACAGCTCCGACAGGAACCATCTGAACAAACCACAAGATAAAAACAAAATCAGAAGAATTCCTCCAAGTAATTTTATTGAGAGGTAATGTTTTAAAGACACTTACAGAGTACATATTTTGAGCTATTTTCGTATTTATACACAGATATACGCACATGCAAATAAAGACTCTAACATGAATATTTTGAGGTGAGAGTGGTGGAAGAAATACTGAAATCTCTTTAACAATGTTACAAGGTCTGTGATGGAGGCTTTGACGGCAGGACGTATAGACGACTACGACAGGACGTTTAGGCGACTACGACAGGACGTAGGCCATGACAAGGTCTATATGCGTTGACGACAGGACTTAGGAAACGACTACAGGACGTATTCAACGACTACAGGACATAGACGACTACGACAGGACGTATAGGCAACAACGACAGGATGTATAGGTGACTACGACAGGATATAGGCAACGACTACAGGATGTAGGCGACAACTACATGACGTAGGCGACTACGACAGGACGTATAGGCGTTGGCAACAGGACATAGGCCATGACAGCAGGACGTAGGCATTGACAAGACGTATAAGCGTTGACGACAGGACGTACAGGCATTGACGACATTGACGTATAGGCGTTGGCGATGGGACGTATCAACGTTGACAACAGGTTGTATAGGTGTTGATGACAGGAAGTAGGCATTTGCGACAGGACGTATAGGTGTTGATGACAGGACGTGGGCGTTGTCGACAGGATGTATCAATATTGACAACAGGATGTAAAGCTGTTGATGACAGGATGTAGGCGTTGGCAACAGGACGTATATGTGTTGGTGGGGGAACGTGGGCGTTGTCAACAGGATGTATCAACATTGACAACAGGACGTATAGGTGTTGATGACAGGATGTAGGCGTTGGCAACAGGACGAATAGGTGTTGATGGGGGGACGTGGGCATTGTCGACAGGATGTATCAACATTGACAATAGGATCAAATGTTTACTAGTTGACAAAAACGCGAACTTCGGTTCAGACTTCCGGGTGTGAAACGGCCCGTCTTACACTGCGTTTGTTTTAGCGAGGTGTACTCAATAAACTGATCTAAACGGAGTCAAAGGAATTTTCAAACAGGATTTTCCTGATGAATCTGATGGAAAAACACGTGGAGACCATGAGATATTACTGAAAACTCCTGAAGAAGATGGTAAGTGAAGTAAAATATTCTTTAATATTTGACTGTTTTTATTATATCTTTTTAACAATTACAATTATTTTATTCTAATCGAGATCATTTTTTTTAGTTTTTATTGAATTATTCATTTCTTTAACATTAATTGATGATGACCTTGACAACACAGTTCGTCGACAGAGGGTTTTTACTTTGAAAGGATTAAAAGAAATTTTGTTGTAGAAAACGGGACACCTCAGGGGAGTGTGATGAGTCCTTTACTATTCTCAGTTATGACTAGATGATAAATAAACAAACACAGAGACTTCACTGCAGCTACCTTGGTTTCCATGGATCCAGTTGGTTGCATGAATGATTCCTGTGTCATTGTCTGTTGAGGCTTCACAGCTCCGAAAGGAAGCATCTGAACAAACCACAAGATAAAAACAATATTAGAAGAATTCCTCCAAGTAATTTTATTGAGAGGTAATGTTTTAAAGACACTTACAGAGTACATATTTTGAACTATTTACGTATTTATATACAGATATACGCACATGCAGATAAAGACTCTAACATGAATATTTTGAAGCTTTAGTGGTGGAAGAAATACTGAAATCATTTTAACAATGTTACAAGTAAATGTCATAACCGAAAGAAATAGATCGCGGGTACAAGCAGCCGAAATGGGTTTCCTCAGGAGGGTGGCTGGCGGCGTCTCCCTTAGAGATGGGGTGAGAAGCACAGTCATCCGTGAGGGACTCGGAGTAGAGCCACTGCTTCTTTGCGTCGAAAGGAGCCAGTTGAGGTGGTTCGGACATCTAGTGAGGATGCCCCCTGGACTAGGTGGAGAGATTATATCTCCACACTGGCCTGGGAATGGTTAATGTGGCCCGGGAAAGGGAAGTTTGGGGTCCCCTGCTGGAGCTGTTGCCCCCGCTACCCGATCCCGGATAAGCGGTTGAAGATGGATGGATGGACAAGTAAATGTACATTCAAAAGTTAAAGTACAAAAGTATTAGCTCATGATTAATTGATTATGTTTTGTATTATTAATCCGAATCTACAAAGTAACGGCGACAGCACGTAGGCGTTGACGACAGGACGTATAGGATAAAATAGTATAAAAATAATACATATTTTATATAATTGATAAAATAAATATGAGCTTGAATGTATCTGTTGTCAGCAGCAGCTAGGTTGAGTGTTCGTTATTAACTGTTTTCTTTCTCACCTCGTCAGGTCGGCAGCTCTTCAGTGTATCTTTAAGAGAAGAAACAAACAACACTGTCGATGTTTTTAAGGTAAAACTTCAATAATGTCTCTACACGACCACAGTCAGAGTATTCTCAGTGTGTGTTGACATACCAGCTGCAGGTTTGGGCTTCTTGGCCACAGCTCCTGACTCAGTTGTAACTTTGCTCTTTTTTTCTGAAAAACACATTTTAAAAAGTGAAAGAAAACCACGGAGTTGGCTGCTGTGTGGCCGACCATCAGTTATGTATTTGTGTGTTTCATATTTGTTTTGATCACTTTGTAAACCTTTTTACTTTGACATAAAGTGTCAAACATCCCAGTTACATTCACTGTGATTTCATGTTAAAGAATCAAACAACGGGGGGAAATAAACTAAATCCATTCACAGCTTTAATCGTATGAACTCACTTTTTTTTTTTTGCTGTTTTTTCTTCAGTTTCTCCACAAAGGGGAGCAGCAGCTGCTGGACTGCAGCATCGTTCCTCGGTAGCAGCTTCATTTCTTTATCTATGACAGAGATGGACTCCTCTGTCCCATAGTACTGGACGATTATATGAGGGATATCTTGTCTGGTCTTGTCAAACTTCACAGCTTGAGGGATTGAGTCCAGTTTGAACAGCAACTTACTGAATTGTTGCTCGGTGAGCTCCTTCAGGATGGAGACCAGGGCTGCTTTCCACTCCACCTCTAACATCATCAACGTGATCTGTTACGCACCGAGAGACGAGAGGACGAACAAAAAACGTTTGCAAATTAAAAGCAGAAACAGAGGAAACACTCAAACATCACACTGACCAGGTAAAATATATCATTTATTAATATTTACGCCTCAAAGAGAACTTATGTGGATATAAATATAGTTCTGATAACCACTCGACATCATTACTGATTTCATTTTCTCAATACACCATATCTAATATAATATATCTAATATAAATATAGAAAACAATTCTCCAATATTATTGACAGGCTCTTCATTTAATGTGTTGTGTTCGCCAAAGTGCCCACTAGATGGCAGTAATAGAGCACAGGTTGAATTTTGAGTAGGTTTGCAAGATATTCAGATATCAGATAAAAAAAATGTAATTTAACTTTTGTCTTTTCATGAACAGTCTGTTGATTAGGAATCACAGTCCCTGTTTAAAACACCACATTTGTGTTTAGAAAGAAATTCTTATTATAATATAATTGTTTAAACATTTTCTGGAGGCCATTCTTTGCTCTCGTCTTTGCTCTGCGGCACTTCATTTCCACCATCCCTCTCTCTGTTTCTATTACAGTTTGTTTTATGGTTTGCTTGGTTTATAGCTTGTTTTATGGTTTGTTTAGTTTATAGTTTGTTTTATGGTTTGCTTAGCAGTGTTTTGTAGTTTGGTTAGTTTATAGTTTGTTCTATGGTTTGCTTACTTCATAGTTTATTTTGTGGTTTTCTTAGTTTTGTTTTATGGTTTGCTTAGTTTATAGTTTGTTTCATGGTTTGCTTAGTTTATAGTTTGTTTTATGGTGTGCTTAGTTTATAGTTTGTTTTGTGGTTTGCTTAGTTTATAGTTTGTTTTATGGCTTGCTTAGTTTATACTTTGTTTAGTGGTTTGCTTAGTTTTGTTTTATGGTTTGCTTAGTTTATACTTTGTTTTATGGTTTGTATCAACGTTGACAACAGGACGTAGGTATGTCATGAAGAGTTTTTTGCGCTAGCATCATTGCAATGTGAAACCAAAACTAACCGGATCAAATTTTTACAAGTTGACAAAAACGCAGGCTTCGGTTAAGACTTCCAGGTGTGAAACGGCCCATCTTAGACTGCGTTGGTTTTAGCGAGGTTTACTCAATAAACTGATCTAAACGGAGTGAAAGGAATTTTCAAACAGGATTCTCCTGATGAATCTGATGGAAAAACACGTGGAGACCATGAGATATTATTGAAAACTCCTGAAAAACATGGTAAATGAAGTAAAATATTCTTTAATATTTGCCTGTTTCCGTTATATCTTTTAACAATTACAATTATTTTATTCTAATTAAGATCATTTTTTAGTTTTTATCAAATTGTTAATTTCTTTAACATTAATTGATGATGACCTTGACAACACAGTTCGTCAACAGAGGGTTTTTACTTTGAAAGGATTAACAGAAATCCTGTTGTAGAAAACGAAACACCTCAGGGGAGTGTGATGAGTCCTTTACTATTCTCAGTTATGACTAGATGATAAATAAACAAACACAGAGAAGTCACTGCAGTTACCTTGGTTTCCATGGATCCAGTTGGTTGCATGGATGATTCCTGCGTCACTGTCTGTTGAGGCTTCACAGCTCCGAAAGGAAGCATCTGAACAAACCACAAGAAAAAAACACTATCAGAAGAATTCCTCCAAGTAATTTTATTGAGAGGTAACGTTTTAAAGACACTTACAGAGTACATATTTTGAGCTATTTACGTACGACAGGACGTAGGCGATGACTACAGGACGTAGGCGATGACTACATGACGTAGGCGACTATTACAGGACGTATAGGCAACTCCGACAGGAAGTATAGGCGACTATGACATGACGTAGGAGACTACTACACGACGTATATACGACTACGTATCAACGTTGACGACATGTTGTATAGGTGTTGATGGGGGGACGTGGGCGTTGTCGACAGGATGTATCAACATTGACAATAGGACGTATAGGCGTTGACGACAGGACGTAGGTATGTCATGACGAGTTCTTTGTGCTAGCATCATTGCAATGTGAAACCAAAACTAACCGGATCAAATGTTTACAGGTTGAAAAAAACACAAGCTTCGGTTCAGACTTCCGGGTGTGAAACGGTCCGTCTTAGACTGCGTTGGTTTTAACAAGGTGTACTCAATAAACTGATCCAAACGGAGTGAAAGGAATTTTCAAATAGGATTTTCCTGATGAATCTGATGGAGAAACATGTGGAGACCAGGAGATATTATTGAAAACTCCTGAAAAAGATGGTAAGTGAAGTAAAATATTCTTTATTATTTGATGTTTTTTATTTTATCCTTTAACAATTGAGATTATTTTATTCTAACTGAGATAATTTTTTTTTTGTTTTTATTGAATTGTTAATTTCTTTAACATTAATTGATGATGACCTTGACAACAAAGTTCGTCAACAGAGGGTTTTCACTTTGAAAGGATTAACAGAAATCTTGTTGTAGAAAACGGGACACTTCAGGGGAGTCTGATAGGTCCCTTTACTATTCTCAGTTATGACTAGATGATAAATAAACAAACACAGAGAAGTCACTGCAGTTACCTTGGTTTCCATGGATCCAGTTGGTTGCATGAATGATTCCTGTGTCACTGTCTGTTGAGGCTTCACAGCTCCGAAAGGAAGCATCTGAACAAACCACAAGATAAAAATAATATTAGAAGAATTCCTCCAAGTAATTTTATTGAGAGGTAACGTTTTAAAGACACTTACAGAGTACATATTTTGATCTATTTACATATTTATATACAGATGTACGTACATGCAGATAAAGACTCTAACATGAATATTTTGAGGCTTTAGTGGTGGAAGAAATACTGAAATCTTTTTAACAATGTTATAAGTAAATGTGCATTCAAAAGTAAAAGTACAAAAGTATTAGCTCATGATTCATTGATTATGTTTTGTATTATTAATCCAAATCTGCAAAGTATCGGCGAAAGCACGCAGGCGTTGATGACAGGACGAGTAGGATAAAATAGTATACAAACTAATACATATTTTATATAATTGATAAAATAAATATGAGCTTGAATGTATCTGTTGTCAGCAGCAGCTAGGTTGAGTGTTCGTTATTAACCGTTTTCTTTCTCACCTCGTCAGGTCGGCAGCTCTTCAGTTGATCTTTAAGAGAAGAAACAAACAACACTGTCGATGTTTTTAAGGTAAAACCTCAATAATGTCTCTACATGACCACAGTCAGAGTATTCTCAGTGTGTGTTGACATACCAGCTGCAGGTTTGGTCTTCTTGGCCACTGGGCCTGACTCAGTTGTAACTTTGCTCTTTTTTTCTGAAAAACACATTTTAAAAAGTGAAAGAAAACCACGGAGTTGGCTGCTGTGTGGCCGACCATCAGTTATGTATTTGTGTGTTTCATATTTGTTTTGATCACTTTGTAAACCTTTTTACTTTGACATAAAGTGTCAAACATCCCAGTTACATTCACTGTGATTTCATGTTAAAGAATCAAACAACGGGGGGAAATAAACTAAATCCATTCACAGCTTTAATCGTATGAACTCACTTTTTTTTTTTTGCTGTTTTTTCTTCAGTTTCTCCACAAAGGGGAGCAGCAGCTGCTGGACTGCAGCATCGTTCCTCGGTAGCAGCTTCATTTCTTTATCTATGACAGAGATGGACTCCTCTGTCCCATAGTACTGGATGATTATATGAGGGATATCTTGTCTGGTCTTGTCAAACTTCACACCTTGAGGGATTGTGTCCAGTTTGAACAGCAACTTACTGAATTGTTGCTCGGTGAGCTCCTTCAGGATGGAGACCAGGGCTGCTTTCCACTCCACCTCTAACATCATCAACGTGATCTGTTACGCACCGAGAGACGAGAGGACGAACAAAAAACGTTTGCAAATTAAAAGCAGAAACAGAGGAAACACTCAAACATCACACTGACCAGGTAAAATATATCATTTATTAATATTTACGCCTCAAAGAGAACTTATGTGGATATAAATATAGTTCTGATAACCACTCGACATCATTACTGATTTCATTTTCTCAATACACCATATCTAATATAATATATCTAATATAAATATAGAAAACAATTCTCCAATATTATTGACAGGCTCTTCATTTAATGTGTTGTGTTCGCCAAAGTGCCCACTAGATGGCAGTAATAGAGCACAGGTTGAATTTTGAGTAGGTTTGCAAGATATTCAGATATCAGATAAAAAAAATGTAATTTAACTTTTGTCTTTTCATGAACAGTCTGTTGATTAGGAATCACAGTCCCTGTTTAAAACACCACATTTGTGTTTAGAAAGAAATTCTTATTATAATATAATTGTTTAAACATTTTCTGGAGGCCATTCTTTGCTCTCGTCTTTGCTCTGCGGCACTTAATTTCCACCATCCCTCTCTCTGTTTCTATTACAGTTTGTTTTATGGTTTGCTTGGTTTATAGCTTGTTTTATGGTTTGTTTAGTTTATAGTTTGTTTTATGGTTTGCTTAGCAGTGTTTTGTAGTTTGGTTAGTTTATAGTTTGTTCTATGGTTTGCTTACTTCATAGTTTGTTTTGTGGTTTTCTTAGTTTTGTTTTATGGTTTGCTTAGTTTATAGTTTGTTTCATGGTTTGCTTAGTTTATAGTTTGTTTTATGGTGTGCTTAGTTTATAGTTTGTTTTGTGGTTTGCTTAGTTTATAGTTTGTTTTATGGCTTGCTTAGTTTATACTTTGTTTAGTGGTTTGCTTAGTTTTGTTTTATGGTTTGCTTAGTTTATACTTTGTTTTATGGTTTGTATCAACGTTGACAACAGGACGTAGGTATGTCATGAAGAGTTTTTTGCGCTAGCATCATTGCAATGTGAAACCAAAACTAACCGGATCAAATTTTTACAAGTTGACAAAAACGCAGGCTTCGGTTAAGACTTCCAGGTGTGAAACGGCCCATCTTAGACTGCGTTGGTTTTAGCGAGGTTTACTCAATAAACTGATCTAAACGGAGTGAAAGGAATTTTCAAACAGGATTCTCCTGATGAATCTGATGGAAAAACACGTGGAGACCATGAGATATTATTGAAAACTCCTGAAAAACATGGTAAATGAAGTAAAATATTCTTTAATATTTGCCTGTTTCCGTTATATCTTTTAACAATTACAATTATTTTATTCTAATTAAGATCATTTTTTAGTTTTTATCAAATTGTTAATTTCTTTAACATTAATTGATGATGACCTTGACAACACAGTTCGTCAACAGAGGGTTTTTACTTTGAAAGGATTAACAGAAATCCTGTTGTAGAAAACGAAACACCTCAGGGGAGTGTGATGAGTCCTTTACTATTCTCAGTTATGACTAGATGATAAATAAACAAACACAGAGAAGTCACTGCAGTTACCTTGGTTTCCATGGATCCAGTTGGTTGCATGGATGATTCCTGCGTCACTGTCTGTTGAGGCTTCACAGCTCCGACAGGAAGCATCTGAACAAACCACAAGAAAAAAACACTATCAGAAGAATTCCTCCAAGTAATTTTATTGAGAGGTAATGTTTTAAAGACACTTACAGAGTACATATTTTGAGCTATTTACGTACGACAGGACGTAGGCGACGACTTCAGGACGTAGGCGATGACTACAGGACGTAGGCGATGACTACAGGACGTAGGCGATGACTACATGACGTAGGCGACTATTACAGGACGTATAGGCAACTCCGACAGGAAGTATAGGCGACTATGACAGGACGTATAGGCGACTATGACATGACGTAGGAGACTACTACACGACGTATATACGACTACGTATCAACGTTGACGACATGTTGTATAGGTGTTGATGGGGGGACGTGGGCGTTGTCGACAGGATGTATCAACATTGACAATAGGACGTATAGGCGTTGACGACAGGACGTAGGTATGTCATGACGAGTTCTTTGTGCTAGCATCATTGCAATGTGAAACCAAAACTAACCGGATCAAATGTTTACAGGTTGAAAAAAACACAAGCTTCGGTTCAGACTTCCGGGTGTGAAACGGTCCGTCTTAGACTGCGTTGGTTTTAACAAGGTGTACTCAATAAACTGATCCAAACGGAGTGAAAGGAATTTTCAAATAGGATTTTCCTGATGAATCTGATGGAGAAACATGTGGAGACCAGGAGATATTATTGAAAACTCCTGAAAAAGATGGTAAGTGAAGTAAAATATTCTTTATTATTTGATGTTTTTTATTTTATCCTTTAACAATTGAGATTATTTTATTCTAACTGAGATAATTTTTTTTTTTTTTTTTTGAATTGTTAATTTCTTTAACATTAATTGATGATGACCTTGACAACAAAGTTCGTCAACAGAGGGTTTTCACTTTGAAAGGATTAACAGAAATCTTGTTGTAGAAAACGGGACACTTCAGGGGAGTCTGATAGGTCCCTTTACTATTCTCAGTTATGACTAGATGATAAATAAACAAACACAGAGAAGTCACTGCAGCTACCTTGGTTTCCATGGATCCAGTTGGTTGCATGGATGATTCCTGTGTCACTGTCTGTTGAGGCTTCACAGCTCCGAAAGGAAGCATCTGAACAAACCACAAGATAAAAATAATATTAGAAGAATTCCTCCAAGTAATTTTATTGAGAGGTAATGTTTTAAAGACACTTACAGAGTACATATTTTGATCTATTTACATATTTATATACAGATGTACGCACATGCAGATAAAGACTCTAACATGAATATTTTGAGGCTTTAGTGGTGGAAGAAATACTGAAATCTTTTTAACAATGTTACGAGTAAATGTGCATTCAAAAGTAAAAGTACAAAAGTATTAGCTCATGATTCGTTGATTATGTTTTGTATTATTAATCCAAATCTGCAAAGTATCGGCGAAAGCACATAGGCGTTGACGACAGGACGAGTAGGATAAAATAGTATACAAACTAATACATATTTTATATATATGATAAAATAAATATGAGCTTGAATGTATCTGTTGTCAGCAGCAGCTAGGTTGAGTGTTCGTTATTAACCGTTTTCTTTCTCACCTCGTCAGGTCGGCAGCTCTTCAGTTGATCTTTAAGAGAAGAAACAAACAACACTGTCGATGTTTTTAAGGTAAAACCTCAATAATGTCTCTACACGACCACAGTCAGAGTATTCTCAGTGTGTGTTGACATACCAGCTGCAGGTTTGGCCTTCTTGGCCACTGGGCCTGACTCAGTTGTAACTTTGCTCTTTTTTTCTGAAAAACACATTTTAAAAAGTGAAAGAAAACCACGGAGTTGGCTGCTGTGTGGCCGACTATCAGTTATGTATTTGTGTGTTTCATATTTGTTTTGATCACTTTGTAAACCTTTTTACTTTGACATAAAGTGTCAAACATCCCAGTTACATTCACTGTGATTTCATGTTAAAGAATCAAACAACGGGGGGAAATAAACTAAATCCATTCACAGCTTTAATCGTATGAACTCACCTTTGATTTTCTGCTGTTTTTTCTTCAGGTTCTCCACAAAGGGGCGCAGCAGCTGCTGGACTGCAGCGTCGTTCCTCGGTAGCAGCTTCATTTCTTTATCTATGACAGAGATGGACTCCTCTGTCCCATAGTACTGGACGATTATATGAGGGATATCTTGTCTGGTCTTGTCAAACTTCAAACCTTGAGGGATTGAGTCCAGTTTGAACAGCAACTTACTGAACTGGGGCTCGGTGAGCTCCTCCAGGATGGAGACCAGGGCTGCTGTCCACTTCGCCTCTAACATCCTCAACGCCATCTGTTACACACCGAGAGACGAGAGGACGAACAAAAAACGTTTGCAAATTAGAAGCAGAAACTGAGGAAACACTCAAACATCACACTGACCAGGTAAAATATATCATTTATTAATATTTACACCTCAAAAAGAACTTCTGTGGATATAAATATAGTTCTGATAAACACTCTACATCATTACTGATTTCATTTTCTCAATTCACCATATCTAATATAATAAAAAATAAATGATTCATGCCTTCTATATGTATATACAGTATGTATAGGTTTATTCAGAGTCCTCCCCTTTTAAACAAATGAAAAAATGTCATTATTTCTCATCGAATGAGAACATTATTATTTATTTCTCATCAAAATCGAAACAAAACAGGCAAACAACAAACAATCATATGTATGCATGTATGTGTATATATGTATCAGTCCCTCCAAAACTATTGGAACAGCGAGGCCACTTCCTTTGTTCTTGCTGTACACGGAAAACATTTGGGTTTGACATCAAAAGATGAATTTGAGACAAAAGATCAGTATTTCAGCTTCTATTTCCAGGTATTTACACACGTAGGCAAAATTGTTGGTACCTTTCCGTTAAAGAGAGAAAAACCCACAATGGTCACTGAAATAACTTGAAACCGACAAAAGTAATAATAAATAAAAATTCACTGAAAATTAATTAATGAAAATCAGCTATTGTTTTTGAATTGTGGTTCAGCAGAATCATTTTAAAAAACAAACTAATGAAACTGGCCTGGACAAAAATGATGGTACCCTTAACTTAATATTTAGTTGTACAACCTTTCGAGGCAATCACTGCAATCAAGTGATTTCTGTAACTCTCAATGAGACTTCTGCACCTGTCGACAGGTATGTTGGCCCACTCCTCGTGAGCAAACTGCTCCAGCTGTCTCAGGTTTGAAGGGTGCCTTCTCCAGACTGCATGTTTCAGCTCCTTCCACAGATGTTCAATAGGATTTAGATCAGGGCTCATAGAAGGCCACTTCAGAATAGTCCAATGTTTTGTTCTTAGCCATTCTTGGGTGTTTTTAGCTGTGTTTTGGGTCATTATCCTGTTGGAGGACCCATGACCTGCAACTGAGACCAAGTTTTCTGACACTGGGCAGCACATTTCACTCCAGAATGCCTTGATAGTCTTGAGATTTCATTGTACCCTGCACAGATTCAAGACACCCTGTGCCAGATGCAACAAAGCAGCCCCATAACATAACCGAGCCTCCTCCATGTTTCACATTAGGTACAGTGTTCTTTTCTTTGGATGCTTCATTTTTGCGTCTGTGAACATAGAGCTGATGTGACTTGCCAAAAAGCTCCAGTTTTGTCTCATCTGTCCAAAGGACATTCTCCCAGAAGCTTTGTGGCTTGTCAATATGCATTTTGGAAAATTCCAGTCTCGCTTTTTTATGATTTGGTGTCCTCCTGGGTCGTCTTCCATTAAGTCCACTTTGGCTCAAACAGTGACGGATGGTGCGATCTGACACTGATGTACCTTGACCTTGGAGTTCACCTCTAATCTCTTTGGAAGTTGTTCTGGGCTCTTCGGTTACCATTCGTATTATCCGTCTCTTCAATATGTCATCAATTTTCCTCTTGCGGCCACGTCCAGGGAGGTTGGCTACAGTCCCATGGACCTTAAACTTCTGAATAATATGTGCAGCTGTAGTCACAGGAACGTCAAGCTGCTTGGAGATGGTCTTATAGCCTTTACCTTTAACATGAAGGTCTATAATGTTCTTTCTGATCTCCTGAGACAACTCTCTCCTTAGCTTTCTGTGGTCCATGTTCAGTGTGGTACACACCGTGATACCTGTGATGCTAATTACAGGACACACCTTAGTTTAACATGTCCCTATGGTCACATTATTTTACATCTTTTCTAGGGGTACCATCATTTTTGTCCTGGCCAGTTTCATTAGTTTGTTTTTTAAAATGATTCTGTTGAACCACAATTCAAAAATAATATCTGATTTTCATTAGTTCATTTTCAGTACATTTTTATTTATTATTACTTTTGTCAGTTTCAAGTTATTTCAGTGACCATTGTGGGTTTTTCTCTCTTTAACGGAACGTTACCAACAACTTTGCCTACGTCTGTAATAACAGGTGTGAACAGACCTGTTAGACCTGTGTGACAGTGGCCCTGTCAGAACATGTTAACTCTCAGAACATTCTGCTGATAGCTTCACACACTCGTCAGCATTTTCTTTGTTCAAAACACAACAGTTTGATCTGTAATTAATGTCATTAAAGATCTTATCTCACAGTAGATTCATTTTTCAGAAGAAATTAGCAGTAAAGTCTGTAATTAATACTCACTTTGTCCTTCTCTTCAACCACGTAATCCGTCTTTGAAATTTAAAAGAAGATGTGAGAGGAGGGGCCAGTGTGCAGGAAGGCACAAAGTCTGATCTTGTTTGTGTGGCAGATACCAACTTTAATCAGGTTTTTCAGCCTGCTCGTCTCCGCACTTTATCCAGAATAAATGCTAAAATATGTGAATTTCTCATCATCAATCTTTATTTTTTCCCAACTTTTGACTGTTTAGCTTCAACATCCAGTTGTAAACACACAGCTTCCCTCCAGTGAACAATGGTTTAGCCCACAAACCCACAACATAACTCATACTTTCAGTTTCATTTGGTGGGAAGTGATAGTGATATATTTCCTTGTGCTGTCAGTTGCGTTAAGTCAGTCAGTAGTTTAGAGGTGGAAGAAGTATTCAGATATTTTACTTGAGTAAATGCAGCAATGCCATAAACATACTCAGTTACAAGTAAAAGTCCTGCATTTAGAAGTTTAGAATTTAATTTTTGATTTTATTACTGTACTGAACTGCACTATGAAGTGAATTTCAACACTGTCTGGAGCTTTAATCATCTTTTTTAAGAATGTGTTTAATTTTAAAATGAAAGATTTTCTTTATATTCAGTTGTGTTTCTGTCAGACGAATAATCTCTCCTAAGACTCCGTAGTAGTCTGTGGTCTTTATCAGTGGTAGAAAGAAACAAAGTACATTTATTATTTATTTACATTTATTCAAGTTTGCAAATTTGAGGTATTTGTACGTTACTTGCACAGAAGTATTAGCAACAAACAGTTTTTTCATGGTATTTTTGGATCTCATGATTTATTTTTCCAGCTACAAAATACTGACTGTAAAGGCACTCTGAACCTGAATAAACACAGATCCACATTCATAGTGAAGGTTTGGGACAAGCCGAAAGTTCAGTATAATAACCACTCTGATAAATTAGTCAAATAGTTGAGTGTCTGCATTAAAGGAAGATTTATTTCTGTTTGCGAACCACACAATATTTAACAGCTTATAAACTGAGCAGAGACGAGACAGTGTCTAACAGTTTTGTTATGTCTGTTTAAAGCCATGGTTTTATATGATGACAGGATGTATCAACGTTGACAACAAGACGTATAGGCATTGATGACAGGATGTAGGCGTTGGCGACAGGACGTATAGGTGTTGATGTGGGGACGTGGGCGTTGTCGACAGGATGTATCAACATTGACAATAGGAAGTATAGGTGTTGATGACAGGACATAGATATGTCATGACGAGTTCTTTGTGCTAGCATCATTGCAATGTGAAACCAAAACTAACCGGATCAAATATTTACAAGTTAATAAAAACGCGAGCTTCGGTTCAGACTTCCGGGTGTGAAACGGTCCGTCTTAGACTGCGTTGGTTTTAACAAGGTGTACTCAATAAACTGATCTGAACGGAGTGGAAGGAATTTTCAAACAGGATTCTCCTGATGAATCTGATGGAAAACACGTGGAGACCAGGAGATATTATTGAAAACTCCTTAAGAAGATGGTAAGTGAAGTAAAATATTCTTTAATATTTGACTGTTTTTGTTATATCTTTTAACAATTAAGATTGTTTAATTCTAATTGAGATCATTTTTTTCTTTTTATTGAATTGTTAATTTCTTTAACATTAATTGATGATGACCTTGACAACACAGTTCGTCAACAGAGGGTTTTTACTTTGAAAGGATTAACAGAAATCCTGTTGTGGAAAATGGGACCCCTCAGGGGAGTCTGATAGGTCCCTTTACTATTCTCAGTTATGACTAGATGATAAATAAACAAACACAGAGACTTCACTGTAGCTACCTTAGTTTCCATGGATCCAGTTGGTTGCATGAATGATTCCTGTGTCATTGTCTGTTGAGGCTTCACAGCTCCGAAAGGAAGCATCTGAACAAACCACAAGATAAAAACACTATTAGAAGAATTCCTCCAAGTAATTTTATTGAGAGGTAATGTTTTAAAGACACTTACAGAGTACATATTTTGAACTATCAATGTATTTATATACAGATGGACGCACATGCAGATAAAAACTCAAAGTAACGGCGACAGTACATAGGCCATGATGACAGGACGAGTAGGATGAAATAGTGTAAAAAATAATACATATTTTATATATATGATAAAATAAATATGAGCTTGAATGTATCTGTAAAAAAGGCCATGCCTCTGCGCATGCCTCCCCCTACTATCTCCTGTTTGTGCGCATGCGCTGTACATGTGCCACCAGTGTGAATGTCTCCTCCTCCAATCACCTGTGCCCGATCATGCGCTGGGCATGTGTCACCAGTGTGCCTGATCTGAACAGGCTCCCCAATACAGCAGGGCAGAGTGAAACACAGTTAAGGAGAGGACAGTTGGACTTTTGGACATTCCTTTTTTCGTGTGCGTCCATGAAAAATACCACACAGAAACCATTGTTTTGTTTACTTTATCTGCTGATAAACAGCCGTTACCATACACTTGGACTGCATCTCTTATTCATCTAAAATCACACCTGAGCACTAAATAGTGTCCTGACCCGACACCCTGAAGCGTTTGCTGCCACACTTACGGATTTCTAATAACACACACATTCTATCATACAATTTTTTGGTCCTTCGAGCCGGATTACAAGCAACCGCTTCAGCCCAGGATGTTCAGGCCAGATGAAAGAGACCCACAACGAGATGTGGACCACTGACGGCCACAGCGACAGCCATCTGCCATCATATCTTCAGGACTATGAGGTCAGATACCCTATTAGGCACCGCATGCCTGTTGATGAGCAGACCAGTCAGGCTGATTCCGCTGATGTCCGAAGATATATTCGTAGCATTAGAGAGGAAAATGACCAACTGCGACAAGATGTGCAACGCCTTACAGACAAGATTTCCAGCTCTCCTGTACTAGCTTCACCATACGTCATGTCTCGGCCCAGACGCCATGAGTATGAGATGTCATACACACCTGCGCCCACTAGTAAGCTGACGCCATTTAGTGGTCATCAAGGCCTACGTCAACGTGAAAGTGCTCCGCAGGTGCCACTCAGTGATGAGTCTTCACACCCACAAGGCAGCCAACGTGACCCGATTAAGGAGCTCAGTGACAGTTTAAAGGGAGCAGGGTTGTCCAGTCAACATGCAGCACATTCACCAGCAACTTCAGGTGAATCATCCCCTAGCTACAAAGACCCCCTTCTGCTAACACCAGAAGGTAGAAAGTCCCCTCTGCCTCAAAGCTCAAGTGCAGTGGAACAGTCACAGCTGCACCACCAAGATGATGAGGGCTGTCCTCCACCTGACGCTGTTCAACATCAGCCAACCAACAGCTACCGCCACCTTCATGGTGCTACATTCAGTGCGCCCGATGGCAGGTATCGTTCCCGGCCTGATGACGCCTCTCGTCGCCATGATGACAGCCTCCACCCACGTGATGATAGATACCACCCTCAACAAGGGGCCTCCTACAGTCAGCTTGATGACAGAGCCCGCCCTCTCCCTAATGAGACTTATCGTCGCCATGATGACCGCCATCGTCAGCCTGCTGAACCTTATCGACAGCCTAGTCTGAGAGCCCATCGTGATGATCGCTACTATTGGCAAGATGGCAGATATCATTCACCTGATCGTAGAAGCCGCCCTGAGGATCGCTATCGTCCTGATTATGGCTATTATGGTCCTGATGAACAGTACAGACAATGGGATGACCGTTACCCAGATGATCTCCGCCGGTATCCAGATGATCACCTGCGTCGAGCTGAGCGGCCTCAAGCTCAACCCCCACACGGCAGACACCCACCGGTGGAGACCTATTGTGGACCTAAGCCAACAATCCCCGACTTTGTACACGAGGACCCACGTGAGTTCGCAAGATTGAAACTGGCGTTGGACAACATTCTCCCACCTGATGCTCCAGAGCGCTTTAAGTTCCAGATACTGACAGACCACCTTAAGTGTGAAGAAGCACTGCTCATTGCTGATTCATACAGCAACGGCCTATTCCCATTCAGTGATACCATGAGAGCACTCACTGAGATGTACGGTCAACCTCAACAACTTGCCTTGAAGCGGATCTCCAATCTGATGGATGGACCCAACATCAAAAGTGGTGACATCAGAGCCTTCAAGTCATTTGCCCTACAAGTCCGGGCACTAGTGGGCATGTTGCACCAGTTGGGAGGCCAGGGCTGGACTGAGTTGCGGTGTGGTTCACATGTATCTCGCCTCTTAGCTAAGTTACCACATGACCTAAGAGCCAACTTTCAGAGATTTGTGAACCCCATCCACACTCCTATTCCAACACTGCTTGATCTGGCTGAATGGCTTGAGTATGAGGTGCGTGTACAGGTGGATGGAAGCCAGTACTGTAGCGACTCAGGTCAAGAGAAGCAAGCTCCACGCAGAGACCGGCGTCCTGAGTACAAGTCGCAAAGGGCCACTACTATTCTCCATGGTAGTGAACAGAAGGATAAATCAGAGAAAGTAGTGACTGTATCTGCAGGGGAGGCAAGAGAGGAGAAACCAAAGAAGTACTGCCCATTCTGCGACTCTCTGCAGCACTACCTGAATCAGTGCAGCAACTTCAAACTGTTGTCAAAGGAGCAGAAGACAGAATGGATAAAGGCAAACAAGAGGTGCTGGAGATGCGGCCGTGAGCATCAAGCAGCGAAGTGTTCCCTCAAGGCCAAGTGCAAACAGTGTGAAAGAAAGCACCTTGAGGTTCTTCATGAGGTCAATACCAGCCAATATGCTGCAGCAACTGGTAAACCCAAAGCGACTGAAGAAAGCACCTGTTTGATAAGTTCCATCTCAGAGACGCTGTACCTAGATCGGCCAACAAGCAGCAGCCAGGTACTTCTCAAGTTGAGTCGTGTCATCCTCCAGAATGGCGACAAAGTACTGGAGACTTACGCTATACTAGATGATGGTTCAGAGCGCACCATACTGCTGCATGAAGCTGCTGATCGCTTAGGCCTTCACGGGGAAGCTGAAGATTTGGCACTCCGCACTGTCCGGCAGGAGGTTCGCACCATCCATGGAGCCACAGTGTCGTTCTCCGTAGCTTCTGCATTACAGCCTGGCAAGTCCTTCCAGATCCACAAAGCTTTCACAGCAAAAGAACTTGGCCTCGCCCGCCATACATACCCAGTCCAAGCTCTGCAGGAGAAGTACCGTCACCTCAAGGACCTACCGCTGCCAAGCATCAAGGAGGCCCAGCCACTACTGCTCATCGGGTCGGATTACCCACATCTGATCACTCCAGTGGAACTGGTACGCCTGGGCCCTCCTGGTGGACCTGCGGCCGTGCACACCAGACTCGGGTGGACTCTACAAGGCCCATCAAGATTCCTGCGCCACCGCCTAACTCCGCAGCAGTGTCTTTTCACTTCCTGTACCTCTCCAGAAGCCGAGCTCTTCAGCCATGTGGAAAAGCTGTGGCAACTGGATACCCTGCCATATCGGAGTGAGCGGCTAATCACCAGGTCGAAGCAAGATGCAGAGGCAGTCCGAAGGCTTGAGGAGAAGACGACTAGGGTGGAGGTGCAGGGAGTAAGACGGTATGCCACCCCACTTCTGTGGAAGGGAAATCTTCCCTTACTCCATGCACAAAAGGAGGCAGTGATGACTCAGCTACGTGGGACAGAAAGACGACTAGCCAGAGAACCGGAGAAAGCAGCGGCCTACTCCAAAGAGATCCACAAGTTGCTCGACGCTGGCTATGTCACACCCATGTCACCTACAGAGGCTAAAAAGAGCAGCCATTCGTGGTTCATCCCGCACCACATGGTGCACCACAATGGGAAAGACAGGATAGTGTTCAATTGCTCCTTCACGTTCAAGGGCCAGAACTTGAATGACCAACTTCTGCCTGGGCCCACACTTGGAGCTAGCCTGTTAGGAGTCCTCCTTCGATTCAGGGAACACCCAATTGCCATCAGCAGTGACATTAAAGGGATGTTCCACCAGGTCCGCCTGCTGGAAGAAGACAGAACATTCCTCCGTTTCCTGTGGCGCAACATGAAGGTAGATGAGGAACCCATTATTTATGAATGGCAGGTGCTCCCCTTTGGGACTACATGCAGCCCGTGTTGCGCCACCTTTGCCCTACAAGCTCATGTTCAGAAGCACACAGAGTCAGGAGAAGATGCCCGTCTGTCAATAGAACGCTGTTTCTATGTTGATAACTGTTTGCAAAGCCTCCCCTCTGAAGAGCAAGCAAAGAAGTTGGTGGATCGACTGCAATCCCTCCTCATGGAGGGTGGATTTGAACTGCGGCAATGGGCCAGCAACGTGCCCACAGTCATTGGTCACCTACCAAGGGAGTCTCGGTCAGAGAGCAGCGAACTCTGGTTCACCCAGGAGGTGACTGACCCCCAAGAGCGCACTCTCGGACTTATATGGCAGTGCAAGTCTGATACACTGCGATACAAGCACCACCAGAGTGGAAGTCCAGAGCCTACCATGCGCAACATCTACCGACTGCTTGCCCAGCAGTACGACCCTCTCGGGTTCATTAACCCATACACCACGAGAGCTAAGGTCATCGTGCAACGTCTCTGGGACAAGAAAAGAGGATGGGATGATCCCCACCTACCAGAAGACCTGCTTCAAGCCTGGCAGGTGTGGGAAAGTGAACTTCCCCAGCTAACACAGATAACGCTATCAAGATGCTACACCGACCTCAGCCGGGACTGCAGCAGCAGCAGTCGGAGCATTCACGTGTTCTGTGACGCCTCTGAGCGTGCGTATGGGTCCGTAGCATACCTGCGCACTGAAGAGGACGACGGACAAGTTCATGTAGCCTTCTTGGCTGCAAGATCAAGAGTCTCACCTAAGAAGCAACTCTCAATCCCAAGACTTGAACTGTGCGGAGCCCTGACAGGAGCACAGTTGTCTTCGGTCCTGAAGAGAGAGCTCACTCTTGAAATCCAGGAGGTAGTGTACTGGACAGATTCGACCACAGTACTTAACTGGCTTCAGTCAGATTCATGCCGGTATAAGGTATTTGTGGGAACCAGAGTTGCAGAGATACAAGAGCTGTCTGACCCTGCAGCCTGGCACTATATCGACTCAGCGACAAATCCCGCTGATGATATTACAAGAGGAAAAACACTGGCTCAGCTCGCTGGACAGAATCGCTGGAGTCAAGGGCCACCCTTTCTACAGCTGCCAGCCAACCGCTGGCCAAAGGTACCAGAGGGAGAACCTACAGAAGAAGTAGGAGAGCTCAGGAAAATGGTGTTCTGTGGCCTGCTTACAGGAGCAACCAGTCCAGCAATACCTGACGTCCAACAATTCAGCACTTACCAGGAACTCCTAAAAGCTACCACGCAGTCGCTACATGGGGCGGCTGACAGCACTACTCAGCCTGCTGCCGATGACTTCCACAAAGCAGAGTTGACTCTCCTGAGACATGCTCAGATGGAGAGCTTTCCTGATGAGTTTGTGCTAATCAAATCAGGAAAGGCCATCCCGGCAAGCAGCAGATTGCTTACCCTCGCTCCTGAGTATGATGCGTCGTCTGACCTGATCAGAGTAGGAGGCAGACTCCGCAGGTGTGACAACCTGAGCCAGGAAGCTCTGCACCCAGTACTTCTTGCCCCCTCTCACCCAGTAACGAAGCTCCTGATCCAGCACTGTGACAGTCAGTTGCATCACCCTGGAGCTGAACGTGTCTTCGCCGAGCTGCGCAGAAAGTACTGGATATTGAGAGGTAGAGAAGCAGTTAGGAGGCATCAACATAACTGTCCTGAGTGCAGGAAGTGGAGAGGTCAACCACAAGTTCCAAGAATGGCAGATCTGCCCCCCTCAAGTTTGAGGCTCTTCCGACCTGCCTTCTATTCCACCGGGATGGACTGCTTCGGCCCTATGCTCGTAAAAGTTGGACGACGAACTGAGAAGAGGTGGGGCATCCTGTATAAGTGTCTTACCACCCGGGCAGTCCACTTAGACCTGCTGGCTAATATGGATTCCGATTCATTTCTGATGTCGCTCCGACGCTTCATCGCTCGTAAGGGAAAGCCTTTCGAGCTCTTATCGGATCAAGGCACCAATTTCAAAGGAGGGTGTAGAGAACTGTATGAGTCGTTCAAAGCCCTGGAACCTGCCCTCCGAGACCAGCTGGCTGCAGAACAGATCAGGTTCCGCTTCAATCCACCCAACGCTCCTCACTTTGGCGGGTCTTGGGAAAGAGAGGTTCGAGCTGTGAAGACAGCCCTCCGCACCACATTAGGAGCTCAGACTGTGTCAGAGGAGGTGTTGAGGACCGTCTTGATCGAGGTTGAGAGCATCCTCAACTCCAGGCCTTTGGGCTATGTTTCAACAGACATCGCAGACCCGGATCCTGTCACACCCAACTCCTTGCTGATGGGGCGGCCAGACTCCTCCCTGCCACAAGTAGTCTACCCAGAAACGGAACTGCTTAGTCGCAAAAGGTGGAGACACACTCAAGTCTTGGCTGACCATTTCTGGAGGCACTTCATACAGCACTACCTGCCTACTTTGCAAGCACGGCAGAAGTGGAATACAGAAAAGGAGGACATCACCATCGGAACTATAGTTCTCATCGTGGATCAGCAGACTCCAAGAGCACTGTGGCAAGTGGGAACAGTGAAGACCGTCATACCTGGAGCAGATGGCCGAGTGAGGACTGCGGTCGTCCAAGTGAAGGACCGCACCTACACACGCCCAGTGGTACGGCTCATCAGACTGCCCTCCCTACCCCATGATTCTGTTTAGACATAGTAGAGGCATCCCTCATGACAAATTTGCACACCAAATTTGTGGGCGGCTGTAAAAAAGGCCATGCCTCTGCGCATGCCTCCCCCTACTATCTCCTGTTTGTGAGCATGCGCTGTACATGTGCCACCAGTGTGAATGTCTCCTCCTCCAATCACCTGTGCCCGATCATGCGCTGGGCATGTGTCACCAGTGTGCCTGATCTGAACAGGCTCCCCAATACAGCAGGGCAGAGTGAAACACAGTTAAGGAGAGGACAGTTGGACTTTTGGACATTCCTTTTTTCGTGTGCGTCCATGAAAAATACCACACAGAAACCATTGTTTTGTTTACTTTATCTGCTGATAAACAGCCGTTACCATACACTTGGACTGCATCTCTTATTCATCTAAAATCACACCTGAGCACTAAATAGTGTCCTGACCCGACACCCTAAAGCGTTTGCTGCCACACTTACGGATTTCTAATAACACACACATTCTATCATACAGTATCTGTTGTCAGCAGCAGCTAGGTTGAGTGTTCGTTATTAACTGTTTTCTTTCTCACCTTGTCAGGTTGGCAGCTCTTCAGTTGATCTTTAAGAGAAGAAACAAACAACACTGTCGATGTTTTTAAGGTAAAACTTCAATAATGTCTCTACACGACCACAGTCAGAGTATTCTCAGTGTGTGTTGACCTACCAGCTGCAGGTTTGGTCTTCTTGGCCACTGGGCCTGAGTCAGTTGTAACTTTGCTCTTTTTTTCTGAAAAACACATTTTAAAAAGTGAAAGAAAACCACGGAGTTGGCTTCTGTGTGGCCGACCATCAGTTGTGTATTTGTGTGTTTCAGATTTGTTTTGATCACTTTGTAAACCTTTTTACTCTGACATAAAGTGTCAAATATCCCAGTTACATTCACTGTGATTTCATGTTAAAGAATCAAACAACGGGGGGAAATAATCTAAATCCATTCACAGCTTTAATCGTATGAACTCACTTTTGATTTTCTGTTGTTTTTTCTTCAGTTTCTCCACAAAGGGGAGCAGCAGCTGCTGGACTGCAGCGTCGTTCCTCGGTATCAGCTTCATTTCTTTATCTATGACAGTTATGGACTTCTCTGTCCCATAGTACTGGACGATTATATGAGGGATATCTTCTCTGGTCTTGCCAGACTTCAAACCTTGAGGGATTGTGTCCAGTTTGAACAGCAACTTACTGAATTGTTGCTCGGTGAGCTCCTCCAGGATGGAGACCAGGGCTGCTGTCCACTTCGCCTCTAACATCATCAATGCCATCTGTTACACACCGAGAGGATGAACAAAAAACGTTTGCAAATTAAAAGCAGAAACTGAGGAAACACTCAAACATCACACTGACCAGGTAAAATATATCATTTATTCATATTTACGCCTCAAAGAGAACTTCTGTGGATATAAATATAGTTCTGATAAACACTCAACATCATCACTGATTTCATTTTCTCAATTCACCATATCTAATATAATAAAAAATAAATTATTCATACCTTCTATATGTATATACATTATGTATAGGTTTATTCAGAGTCTTCCACTTTTAAACACATGAAAAAATGACATTATTTCTCATCACAAAGGGGGGTTACAAGTTCCTGTACTGTAGGTTGATTAATGTAGACAAAGCAGTACAGTTAAGCACTAAAACAGTGAGCCATAACATCATCAGCCATAATATTCTCAGCCTCTTCACAGGACAAATAAACAGCTACTATCGAGTCACATCAGTCAACATTGAAACAGGAAACGGTGATCGGCTCACAAGTGGACAGTTTTCAGGACGTTTGTTCACACCTGGTATTAGAGTAGCTACTCTACATGTGTCTCCAGAGGCCACTTGTGATCCGATCTCACTTCCCCACTCTATATGCAAATAAACATGTGGTAAACACACGGCTAATACCCAGACGTTGTGACGTAATACTACATGCATGTCAGTAGTAATATCCTACATATTCGTGATTCAGGTACATGCTATTAACATCTGTCTGCCTGTTTATTAATGAGGAGCTCAGTGACCCCGCGGATCCCAGGGGTCGAGTAGGTGGTCCTTAATGTGGCCCAGGCTCTGGATGTGGTCTGAAAGATCCGACCTCAATGTGACTTGAGTGTGTTCACACCTGTACTTACAGCTGTCCACCTGTGATCCGATCACTGAGGATGTAGTTAATAACAGATCTGAACAGACCTGTTCACACTTGTGTGACAGTGGCCCTGTCAGAACATGTTAACTCTCAGAACATTCTGTTGATAGCTTCACGCATTGATCAGCATTTTCTTTGTTCAAAACACAACAATGTGTTTTGTAATTAATGTCATTAAGGATCTTATCTAACAGTAGATTCATTTTTCAGAAGAAATTAGCAGTAAAGTCTGTAATTAATACTCACTTTGTCCTTCTCTTCAACCACGTAATCCGTCTTTGAAATTTAAAAGAGGATGTGAGAGGAGGTGCCAGTGTGCAGGAAGGCACAAAGTCTGATCGTGTTAGTGTGGCAGATACCAACTTTAATCAGGTTTTAACATCCAGTTTTAAACACACAGCTTCCCTCCAGTGAACAATGGTTTAGCCCACAAACCGACAACATAACTCATACTTTAAGATTCTTGTGGTGGGAAGTGAAAGTGGTCTATTTCCTTGAGCTGTCAGTTGTGTTAAGTCAGTCAGTAGTTTAGAGGTGGAGGAAGTATTCAGATATTTTACTTGAGTAAATGCAGCAATACCATAAAAATACTCAGTTACAAGTAAAAGTCTTGCATTTAGAAATTTAGAAGTTAATTTTAGATTTTATTACTTTACTGAACTGCACTATGAATTTAATTTCACCACTGTCTGGAGCTTTAATCATCTTTTCTAAGAATGTGTTTAATTTAAAAATTAAAGATTTTCTTTATATTCAGTTGTGTTTCTGTCAGACGAAAAATCTCTTCTAAGAGTCCGTAGTAGTCTGTGGTCTTTATCAGTGGTGGAAAGAAACAAAGTACATTTATTATTTATTTACATTTATTCAAGTTTGCAATTTTGAGGCATTTGTACGTTCACAGAAGTATTAGCAACAAACAGTTTTTTCATGGTATTTTTGGATCTCAGGATTTATTTTTCTAGCTACAAAATACTGACTGTAAAGGTTGATGCACACCTTTAATTTCTTGTAGACGAGTGCATCAGAGGTCCATATCCATCTTATCTGTAGCCCCCATGATGCCTTGCGTAAATTATGGGCGCAACTTCCGTCGTGTAACTGAACCGTAACCGGCGTTTTCCATGTAACGGTCCGGTAATCCCCTCTCCTAGAGCGATTGTATTAAAAACACCACCTGTTATACCTCCAACAGGATAATGTGATCATACCTCTGAAGTGTTTTAACTACACCTTCTGCCGGCTTGGAACCTCGACTGAGGCGGTACCAAGAATGGAGCGGTTCTATCGGTACCACCCTCAACTTTTGCTAACGGAAACACAAAAATAACGTTCTAATGTGTAACAAACTGAACTGAACAGCTTGGTGGAAATATATCTGCAACTCTCCTGTAATTACCAACTCAGTTGAAGCACAAGCTTCGATTAAGAAGGCCTCAACAGTCAGAGTGGGTTGACTGCCACAAGTGGCTCTTTTATTAAGAACAAGTAGAAAAAGGAGAGGACAGACTGTCGTACCATATTGGGAAGTGAACCACCCACTGGTGGAGCACTGGGAGTATCCCACCTGACAAAGAAAACACAAACCAACACCACCCTGATCTACAACTATTTGTAGAACATTTTTACTGGTTTTTGATCTCTATAATTTTATTTCCTTGTACTTTTGCTTCTGCTGTGAGCGGTATTTCATAAGAGAATCTCTCAATGAAATCATCATTCGCTACGTAGCCAAATGCGTTTGCCAGATGTCGAGTTGTCACAAAAACAGTCTGCAGACGGTCGTTGAACTCTACCACCAGGTGAGTGTAGGTTTTATTGGTGCTTTTGATCCTGATTATTGTAATCCTCCCAGTCTGGACAGCAGCACTCTGAACCTGGATAAACACAGATCCACATTCATAATGAAGGTTTGAGACAAGAAGAAAGGTTCAGTACAATAACCACTCTGATAAAGTAGTCAAATAGTTGAGTGTCTGCTTTAAAGGACGATTTATTTCTGTTTACGAACCACACAATATTTAACAGCTTATAAACTGAGCAGAGACGAGACAGTGTCGAACGTACAGGTGTTGATGACAGGACATGTGCGTTGTCGACAGGACGTATAGGTGTTGATGGGGGGACGTGGGCGTTGTCGACAGGATGTATCAACATTGACAATAGGACGAATAGGCGTTGATGACAGGACGTAGGTATGTCATGACGAGTTCTTTGTGCTAGCATCATTGCAATGTGAAACCAAAACTAACCGGATCAAATGTTTACAAGTTGACAAAACGCAAGCTTCGGTTCAGACTTCCGGGAGGAAAACAGTCCGTCTTAGACTGCATTGGTTTTAGCGAGGTGTACTCAATAAACGGATCTAAATTGAGTGAAAGGAATTTTCAAACAGGATTCTCCTGATGAATCTGATGGAAAAACACGTGGAGACCATGAGATATTATTGAAAACTCCTGAAAAAGATGGTAAGTGAAGTAAAATATTCTTTATTATTTGACTGTTTTTGTTATATCTTTTAACAATTAAGATTATTTCATTCTAATTGAGGTCATTTTTTAGTTTTTATTGAATTGTTAATTTCGTTAACATTAATTGATGATGACCTTGACAACAAAATATGTCAACAGAGGGTTTTTACTTTGAAAGGATTAACAGAAATCCTGTTGTAGAAAACGGGACACCTCAGGGGAGTCTGATAGGTCCCTTTACTATTCTCAGCTATGACTAGATGATAAATAAACAAACACAGAGACGTCACGGCAGTTACCTTAGTTTCCATGGATCCAGTTGGTTGCATGAATGATTCCTGTGTCATTGTCTGTTGAGGCTTCACAGCTCCAAAAGGAAGCATCTGAACAAACCACAAGATAAAAACACTATTAGAAGAATTCCTCCAAGTAATTTTATTGAGAGGTAATGTTTTAAAGACACTTACAGAGTACATATTTTGAACTATTTACGTATTTATATACAGATATACGCACATGCAGATAAAAACTCTAACATGAACATTTTGAGGTGTGAGTGGTGGAAGAAATACTGAAATCTTTTTAACTATGTTACAAGTAAATATGCATTCAAAAGTAAAAGTACAAAAGTATTAGCATCAAAATATACTCAAAGTACCGAAGATAAAAGTATTCATTATGGAAAATGGCCCATAAGTAAGGGATTATGTACAGCAAGCTGGTCATTGTTGTGAAATACTGTTGATGTAAACTCATGATTCATTGATTATGTTTTGTATTATAATCCGAAAGTGCAAAGTAACGGCGACAAACGTTGGCGACATATACTGTAGGTGTTGACGACAGGATGTATAGGCGTTGGCGACAGGACATATGCGTTGGTGACAGGATGTAGGCGTTTGCGACAGGACATAGGTGTTGACAACAGGATGTATAGGTGTTGACGACAATATAAAGACGTGACAACAGGACATATAGGCATTGACGACAGGACGTATGCGTTGGTGACAGGATGTAGGCATTTGCGACAGGACATAGGTGTTGACGACAGTATAAAGACGTGACGACAGGACGTATAGGTGTTGACGACAGGACGTATAGGTGTTGACGACAGGACGTATAGGTGTTGACGACAGGACATATAAGCGTTGACGACAGGACATATAGGTGTTGACGACAGATTGTACTGTAAAGGAGTTGGTGACAGGACTTATAGGCGTTGGCGACAGGACGTATAGGCGTTGACGACAGGACATATAGTCGTTGGCGAAAGGACGCACAGGTGTTGACGACAGGACGAGTAGGACAAAATAGTATAAAAATAACACATATTTTATATATATGATAAAATAAATATGAGCTTGAATGTATCTGTTGACAGCAGCAGCTAGGTGGAGTGTTCGTTATTAACCGTTTTCTTTCTCACCTCGTCAGGTCGGCAGCTCTTCAGTTGATCTTTAAGAGAAGAAACAAACAACACTGTCGATGTTTTTAAGGTAAAACCTCAATAATGTCTCTACACGACCACAGTCAGAGTATTCTCAGTGTGTCTTGACCTACCAGCTGCAGGTTTGGGCTTTTTGGCCACAGCTCCTGAGTCAGCTGCAAATTTGCTCGTCGTCCCTGAAAAAGACATTTTAAAAAAGTTAAACACACAAATTGAAAATGATTCATGGATTCAATTTAAATGTGTTATTGATACTATACATTTATTATGTTTTAATTTATCATATAGTAACATACTGTCTGTTCTGTTGTAGCTGCTCTACATATACATGTTTTCTATATATGTATGTGTGTGTGTGTATATGTGTATATATATATAAGTGTTGGCGACAGGACGTATAGACGTTGGCGACAAGACATATAGGCGTTGGCAACAAAACATATAGGTGATGATGACAGGATGAGGGTGATGACGAATAGACGTATAGGGGTTTGCGACAGGATGTAGGTGATGACGACAGGACGTATAAGCGTTGACGACAGGACGTATATGTGTTGAAGACAGGATGTATAGGTGTTGACGACAGGACGTATATACGTTGAAGACAGGATGTATAGGTGTTGACTTCAGGACGAATAGGCGGTAGCGACAGGATGTAGGTGTTGACGACAGGACGTATATGCATTGACAACAGGACATATCTGTGTTGACGACAGTACGTATCGGCGTGTTGACGTCAGTACGTATCGGCGTTGACGACAGGACGTATAGGCGTTGAAGTCAGTACTTATCGGCGTTGACGACAGGACGTATAGGCGTTGAAGCAGGACGTATAGGCGTTGATGACAGGGTGTATAGGCGTTGACGACAGGGTGTATAGGCGTTGACTACAGGACATATAGGCGTTGACGACAGTATGAGTGTGTGTGTGTTGACCTACCAGCTGCAGGTTTGGGCTTCTTGGCCACTGGTCCAGATCCAGCTGCAACTTTGCTCTTCTTCTCTGAAAAAGACATTTTAAAAAAGGTGAAACACACAAATTGAAAACGATTTTAGGATTCAATTTAAATGTGTTCTAGATATCGTATATTTATGATAATTATTAGGGCTGTCAAAGTTAACGCGATAACGCAAATTTGTTTGAACGCCACTAATCTGTTTGACGCATAAACGCAATATGTGATTTTTAGATTGTAGCAGCTCAGTTTTAAAGCTGGAGTGAAGATACTGGTATCATATGAAGCTAAAAAACCTAAAGAAGCCATTGGTACCAACCATGTCATACTAGCTTGCTGTGAAGGAGGTTAAATAATGCTCCAATCTTACACTAGATTTTAGCGAGATGTAAGCGATGACGACAGGACGTAGGTGTTGACGACAGGATGCATAGGTGTTGACGACAGGACGTATCCGTGTTGACGACAGGACGTATCGGCGTTGACGACAGGACGTATCGACGTTGACGTCAGGACGTATCGGCTTTGACGACAGGACGTATCGCCGTTGACGACAGGACGTATCGACGTTGACGTCAGGACGTATCGGCGTTGATGACAGGACGTATCGCCGTTGACGACAGGACGTATCGACGTTGACGTCAGGACGTATAGGCGTTGACGACAGGACGTATATGCGTTGACGACAGGACGTATAGGTGTTGATGACAGTGTGAGTGTGTGTGTGTGTTGACTTACCAGCTGCAGGTTTGGGCTTCTTAGCCACTAGTCCTGATTCAGCTTCAACTTTGCTCCTCAAGGTCAAAAAAGGTCAAGCAAACTGCATGTGATCATCATAAAATGGGCATATCTGTAAAGGGGAGACTCGTGGTACCCATAAAACCCATTTACATTCACACAACTGGAGGTCAGAGGTCAAGGGACCCCTTTGAAAATGGACATGACAGTTTTTCCTCGCCAGAATTTAATGTAAGTTTGGAGCGTTATTTAACCTCCTTCATGACCAGCTAGTATGACATGGTTGGTACCGATGGATTCATCAGATTTACTAGTTTACTATGATACCAGGATCTTCACTATGTGTGTGTGTGTGTGTGTGTGTGCGCGCGCGCGTGTGTGTGTGTGTGTGTGTGTGTGTGTGTATGTGTGTGTGCGTGTGTTTGTGTGTGTGTGTGTGTGTGTGTGTTGACCTACCAGCTGCAGGTTTGGGCTTCTTGTCAGTTTGAACTTTGCTCTTTTTCTCTGAAAAACACATTTTAAAAAGTGAAAGAAAACCACGGAGTTGGCTGCTGTGTGGCCGACTATCATTCATTTATTTGTGTGTTTCATATTTGTTTTGATCACTTTGTAAACGTTTTTTCTTTGACATAAAGTGTCAAACATCCCAGTTACATTCACTGGGATTTCATGTTAAAGAATCAAACAACGGGGGGAAATAATCTAAATCCATTCACAGCTTTAATCGTATGAACTCACCTTTGATTTTCTGCTGTTGTTCCTTCAGTTTCTCCACAAAGGGGAGCAGCAGCTGCTGGACTGCAGCGTCGTTCCTCGGTATCAGCTTCATTTCTTTATCTATGACAGAGATGGACTCCTCTGTCCCATAGTACTGGATGATTATATGAGGGATATCTTCTCTGGTCTTGCCAAACTTCACACCTTGAGGGATTGTGTCCAGTTTGAACAGCAACTTACTGAACTGGGGCTCGGTGAGCTCCTCCAGGATGGAGACCAGGGCTGCTTTCCACTTTATCTCTAACATCATCAACGCCATCTGTTACAGACCAGTTAAGCACAAAAACACTGAGCCATAACATCATCAGCCATAATATTTTCAGCCTCATCACAGGACAAATAAACAGCTACTATCGAGTCACATCAGTCAACATTGAAACAGGAAACACAAACTGCACTCGTCAGCATTTTCTTTTTTCAAAACACAACAGAGTTTGTTCTGTAATTAATGTCATTAAGGATTTTATCTCACAGTAGATTCATTTTTCAGAAGAAATTAGCAGTAAAGTCTGTAATTAATACTCACTTTGTCCTTCTCTTCAGCCACGTGAACCGTCTTTGAAATTTAAAAGAGGATGTGAAAGGAGGTGTAAGTGGCGGGAGGACACAAAGTCTGATCGTGTTTGTGTGGCAGATACCAACTTTAATCAGGTTTTACAGCCTGCTCGCTTCCCCACTTTATCCAGCATAAATGCTAAAATATGTGAATTTTTCATCATCAATCTTGCAACTTTTGACTGTTAAGCTTCAACATCCAGTTGTAAACACACAGCTTCCCTCCAGTGAACAATGGTTTAGCCCACAAACCCACAACATAACTCATACTTTCAGTTTCATTTGGTGGGAAGTGATAGTGATATATTTCCTTGTGTTTTCAGTTGTGTTACGTCAGTCAGTAGTTTAGAGGTGGAAGAAGTATTCAGATATTTTACTTGAGTAAATGCAGCATACCATAAAAATACTCAGTTTGTACTGCAAGTAACGTACTGCACTTTGAATTTAATTTCACCACTGTTTGGAGCTTTAATCATCTTTTTTAAGAATGTGTTTAAGAGTCCGTAGTAGTCTGTGGTCTTTATCAGTGGGGAAAAGAAAAAAAGTGCATTTATTATTTATTTACATTTATTCAAGTTTGCAATTTTGAGGCATTAGTACGTTCACAGAAGTATTAGCAACAAACAGTTTTTTCATGGTATTTTTGGATCTCAGGATTTATTTTTCTAGCTACAAAATACTGACTGTAAAGGTTGATGCACACCTTTAATTTCTTGTAGACGAGTGCATCAGAGGTCCATATCCATCTTATCTGTAGCCCCCATGATGCCTTGCGTGAATTATGGGCGCAACTTCCGTGTCTTGTCACTGAACTGTACACGGCGTTTTCCATGGTAACGGTCCGCTAATCCCCTTTCCTAGAGCGATTGTATGAAAAACACCACCTATTACACCTCCAACGGGATAATGTGATCATACCTCTAAAGTGTTTTAACTACACCTTCTGCCGGCTTGGAACCTCTACCGAGGCATTACCAAGAATGGAGCGGTTCTATCGGTACCACCCTCAACTTTTGCTAATGGAAACACAAAAGTAATTCTAATGTGTAACAAACTGAACTGGAAGGCTTGGTGGAAATATATCTGCAACTCTCCTGTAATTACCAACTCAGTTGAAGCACAAGCTTCGATTAAGAAGGCCTCAACAGTCGGAGTGGGTTGACTGCCACAAGTGGCTCTTTTATTAAGAACAAGTAGAAAAAGGATAGGACAGACTGTCGTACCATATTGGGAACTGAACCACCCACTGGTGGAGCACTGGGAGTATCCCACCTGACAAAGAAAACACAAACCAACACCACCCTGATCTACAAATATCTGTAGAACATTTTTACTGGTTTTTGATCTCTATAATTTTATTTCCTTGTACTTTTGCTTCTGCTGTGAGCGGTATTTCATAAGAGAATCTCTCAATGAAATCATCATTCGCTACGTAGCCAAATGCGTTTGCCAGATGTCGAGTTGTCACAAAAACAGTCTGCAGCTGGTCGTTGAACTTTACCACCAGGTGAGTGTAGAATTTATTGGATCTTTTGATCCTGATTATTGTAATCCTCCCAGTCTGGACAGCAGCACTCTGAACCTGGATAAACACAGATCCACATTCATAATGAAGGTTTGGGACAAGAAGAAAGGTTCAGTACAATTACCACTCTGATAAAGTAGTCAAATAGTTGAGTGTCTGCTTTAAAGGACGATTTATTTCTGTTTACAAACCACACAATATTTAACAGCGTATAAACTGAGCAGAGACGAGACAGTGTCTAACAGTTTTATGATGTTTGTTTATAGCCATGGTTTTATATGATGACCGGACGTAGGTGTTGACGACAGTACGTATGGGCGTTGACGACAGGACATAGGCGTTGTCGACAGGATGTATCAACGTAGACGACAGGTTGAATAGAAGTTGATGACAGGACGTGGGCGTTGTCGACAGGACGTACAGGTGTTGATGACAGGACGTGGGCGTTGTCGACAGGACGTATAGGTGTTGATGGGGGGACGTGGCCGTTGTCGACAGGATGTATCAACATTGACAATAGGACGAATAGGCATTGATGACAGGACGTAGGTATGTCATGACGAGTTCTTTGCGCTAGCATCATTGCAATGTGAAACCAAAACTAACCGGATCAAATGTTTACAAGTTGACAAAACGCAAGCTTCGGTTCAGACTTCCGGGAGGAAAACAGTCCGTCTTAGACTGCGTTGGTTTTAGCGAGGTGTACTCAATAAACGGATCTAAATTGAGTGAAAGTAATTTTCAAACAGGATTCTCCTGATGAATCTGATGGAAAAACACGTGGAGACCATGAGATATTATTGAAAACTCCTGAAAAAGATGGTAAGTGAAGTAAAATATTCTTTAATATTTGACTGTTTTTGTTATATCTTTTAACAATTAAGATTATTTAATTCTAATTGAGATAATTTTTTAGTTTTTATTGAATTGTTAATTTCGTTAACATTAATTGATGATGACCTTGACAACAAAGTTTGTCAACAGAGGGTTTTTACTTTGAAAGGATTAACAGAAATCCTGTTGTAAAGTGTAGAGGGAGTCTGATAGGTCCTTTACTATTATCAGTTATGACTTGATGATAAATAAACAAACACAGAGACGTCACTGCAGCTACCTTGGTTTCCATGGATCCAGTTGGTTGCATGGATGATTCCTGCGTCACTGTCTGTTGAGGCTTCACAGCTCCGAAAGGAAGCATCTGAACAAACCACAAGATAAAAACACTATTAGAAGAATTCCTCCAAATAATTTTATTGAGAGTTAATGCTGTAAAGATACTTACAGAGTACATATTTTGAGCTATTTACGTATTTATATACACATGCAGATAAAGACTCTAACATGAATATTTTGAGGTGTGAGTGGTGGAAGAAATGGTGGAAGAAATACTGAAATCTTTTTAACAATTTTACAAGTAAATGTGCATTGAAAAGTAAAAGTACAAAAGTATTAGCATCAAAATATACTCAAAGTACGAAAAATAAAAGCATTCATTATGCAAAATGGCCTATAAGTAAGGGATTATGTACAGCAAGCCGGTCATTGTTGTGAAATACTGATGATGTAAACTCATGATTCATTGATTATGTTTTGTATTATAATCCGAAAGTGCAAAGTAACGACGACAGCACGTAGGCGTTGACAACAGGAACTATCAACTTTGACCACAGGTTGTATAGGTGTTGATGACAGGATGTAGGCATTGGCGACAGGACGTATAGGCGTTGCCGACAGGATGTATCGACGTTGACGACAGGTTGTATAGTTGTCGATGACAGGAAGCAGGCGTTGGCAACAGGACGTATAGATGTTGATGGTGGGACGTGGGCATTGTCAACAGGATGTATCAACATTGACAACAGGACGTATAGGTGTTGATGACAGGACGTGGGAGTTGGCGACAGGATCCATCAACATTGACAACGGGACGTATAGATGTTGATGACAGGATGTAGGCGTTGGTGACAGGACGTATAGGTGTTGATGGGGGGGACGTGGGCGTTGTCGACAGGATGTATCAACGTAGACAAAAGGTTGTATAAGAGTTGACGACAGGACGTGGGCGTTGTCGACAGGACGTACAGGTGTTGATGACAGGACGTGGGCGTTGTCGACAGGACGTACAGGTGTTGATGACAGGACGTGGGCGTTGGCGACAGGACATACAGGTGTTGATGACAGGACGTGGGCGTTGTCGACAAGACGTATAGGTGTTGATAGGGGCACGTGGGCGATGTCGACAGGATGTATCAACATTGACAATAGGACGTATAGGCGTTGATGACAGGGCGTAGGTATGTCAAGACGAGTTCTTTGTGCTAGCATCATTGCAATGAGAAACCAAAACTAACCAGATCAAATGTTTACAAGTTGACAAAACGCAAGCTTCGGTTCAGACTTCCGGGTGGGAAACAGTCCGTCTTAGACTGCGTTGGTTTTAACAAGGTGTACTCAATAAACTGATCTGAACGGAGTGAAAGGAATTTTCAAACAGGATTCTCCTGATGAATCTAATGGACAAACACGTGGAGACCATGAGATATTATTGACAACTCCTGAAGAAAGATGGTAAGTGAATTAAAATATTCTTTAATATTTGACTGTTTTTGTTATATCTTTTAACAATTAAGATTATTTTATTCTAATTGAGATAATTTTTTTCTTTTTATTGAATTGTTAATTTCTTTAACATTAATTGATGATGACCTTGACAACACAGTTCGTCAACAGAGGGTTTTTACTTTGAAAGGATTAACAGAAATCCTGTTGTGGAAAACGGGACACTTCAGGGGAGTCTGATAGGTCCCTTTACTATTCTCAGCTATGACTAGATGATAAATAAACAAACATAGAGACATCATTGCAGCTACCTTAGTTTCCATGGATCCAGTTGGTTGCATGGATGATTCCTGCTTCACTGTCTGTTGAGGCTTCACAGCTCCGAAAAGAAGCATCTGAACAAACCACAAGATAAAAACACTATTAGAAGAATTCCTCCAAGTAATTTTATTGAGAGGTAATGTTTTAAAGACACTTACAGAGTACATATTTTGAACTATTTACGTATTTATATACAGATATACGCACATGCAGATAAAAACTCTAACATGAACATTTTGAGGTGTGAGTGGTGGAAGAAATACTGAAATCTTTTTAACTATGTTACAAGTAAATATGCATTCAAAAGTAATAGTACAAAAGTATTAGCATCAAAATATATTCAAAGTACCAAAGATAAAAGTATTTATTATGGAAAATGGCCCATAAGTAAGGGATTATGTACAGCAAGCCGGTCATTGTTGTGAAATACTGTTGATGTAAACTCATGATTCATTGATTATGTTTTGTATTATAATCCGAAAGTGCAAAGTAACGGCGACAAACGTTGGCGACATATAGGTGTTGAAGGCAGTATAAAGACGTGATGACAGGACATATAGGCATCGACAACAGTACGTATGGGCGTTGACGACATGACGTGGGCGTTGTCGACAGGATGTATCAACGTAGACGACAGGTTGTATAAAAGTTGATGACAGGATGTAGGTATTGACGACAGGACGTATAGGTATTGACGACAGGACGTATAGGTATTGACGACAGGACGTGGGCGTTGTCGACAGGATGTATCAACGTAGACGACAAGTTGAATAGAAGTTGATGACAGGACGTGGGCGTTGTAGACAGGACGTACAGGTGTTGATGACAGGACGTGGGCGTTGTCGACAGGACGTATAGGTGTTGATGGGGGGATGTGGCCGTTGTCGACAGGATGTATCAACATTGACAATAGGATGAATAGGCGTTGATGACAGGACGTAGGTATTCATGACGAGTTCTTTGCGCTAGCATCATTGCAATGTGAAACCAAAACTAACCGGATCAAATGTTTACAAGTTGACAAAACGCAAGCTTCGGTTCAGACTTCCGGGAGGAAAACAGTCCGTCTTAGACTGCGTTGGTTTTAGCGAGGTGTACTCAATAAACGGATCTAAATTGAGTGAAAGTAATTTTCAAACAGGATTCTCCTGATGAATCTGATGGAAAAACACGTGGAGACCATGAGATATTATTGAAAACTCCTGAAAAATATGGTAAGTGAAATAAAATATTCTTTAATATTTGACTGTTTTTGTTATATCTTTTAACAATTAAGATTATTTAATTCTAATTGAGATCATTTTTTAGTTTTTATTGAATTGTTAATTTCGTTAACATTAATTGATGATGACCTTGACAACAAAATATGTCAACAGAGGGTTTTTACTTTGAAAGGATTAACAGAAATCCTGTTGTGGAAAACGGGACACCTTAGGGGAGTCTGATAGGTCCCTTTACTATTCTCAGTTATGACTAGATGATAAGTAAACAAACATAGAGACGTCACTGCAGCTACCTTAGTTTCCATGGATCCAGTTGGTTGCATGGATGATTCCTGCTTCACTGTCTGTTGAGGCTTCACAGCTCCGACAGGAAGCATCTGAACAAACCACAAGAAAAAAACACTATTAGAAGAATTCCTCCAAGTAATTTTATTGAGAGTTAATGTTTTAAAGACACTTACAGAGTACATATTTTGAACTATTTACATATTTATATACAAATATACGCACATGCAGATAAAGACTCTAATATGAACATTTTGAGGTGGAAGTGGTGGAAGAAATACTGAAATCTTTTTAACTATGTTACAAGTAAATATGCATTTAAAAGTAATAGTATAAATGTATTAGCATCAAAATATACTCAAAGTACCGAAGATAAAAGTATTCATTATGGAAAATGGCCCATAAGTAAGGGATTATGTACAGCAAGCCGGTCATTGTTGTGAAATACTGTTGATGTAAACTCATGATTCATTGATTATGTTTTGTATTATTAATCCAAAACTGCAAAGTAACGGCGAACAAACGTTGGCGACATATAGGTGTTAACGACAGGTTGTATAGGCGTTGGCGACAGGACATAGGTGTTGACGACAGTATAAAGACATGACAACAGGACGTATGCGTTGGTGACAGGATGTAGGCGTTTGCGACAGTATAAAGACGTGATGACAGGACGTATAGGTGTTGACGACAGGACGTATAGGCGTTGGCGACAGGATGTATAGGTGTTGACGACAGATTGTAATGTAAAGGCGTTGGTGACAGGACTTATAGGCGTTGGCGACAGGATGTAGGCGTTTGCGACAGGACATAGGCGTTGACGACAGTATAAAGACTAGATGACAGGACGTATAGGTGTTGACGACAGGACGTATCCGTGTTGACGACAGGACGTATAGGCATTGACATCAGGACATATAGGTGTTGACGACAGATTGTACTGTAAAGGCATTGGTGACAGGACTTATAGGCGTTGGCAACAGGACGCATAGGCGTTGACGACAGGATGTACTGTATAGGCGTTGGCAACAGGATGTACTGTATAGGCGTTGGTGAGAGGACTTAAAGGCATTGGCGAAAGGACGCATAGGCGTTGACGACAGGGCATATAGGCGTTGGTGAAAGGACGCATTGTTGTTGACGACAGGACGAGTAGGACAAAATAGTATAAAGATAACACATATTTTATATATATGATAAAATAAATATGAGCTTGAATGTATCTGTTGTCAGCAGCAGCTAGGTGGAGTGTTCGTTATTAACCGTTTTGTTTCTCACCTCGTCAGGTCGGCAGCTCTTCAGTTGATCTTTAAGAGAAGAAACAAACAACACTGTCGATGTTTTTAAGGTAAAACCTCAATAATGTCTCTACACGACCACAGTCAGAGTATTCTCAGTGTGTGTTGACCTACCAGCTGCAGGTTTGGGCTTCTTGGCCACAGCTCCTGAGTCAGCTGCAAATTTGCTCGTCGTCCCTGAAAAAGACATTTTAAAAAGGTTAAACACAGAAATTGAAATTGATTCATGGATTCAATTTAAATGTGTTATTGATACTATACATTTATTATGTTTTAATTTATCATATATTAACATACTGTCTGTTCTGTTGTAGCTGCTCTACATATACATGTTTTCTATATATGTATGTGTGTGTGTGTATATGTGTATACATATAAGCGTTGGCGACAGGACGTATAGACGTTGGCGTCAAGACATTTAGGCGTTGGCGACAGAACATACAGGTGATGATGACAGGATGAGGGTGATGACGACAGGACGTATAGGCGTTTGTGACAGGATGTAGGTGACGACGACAGGACGTATATGCGTTGACGACAGGACGTATATGCGTTGACGACAGGATGTATAGGTGTTGACTTCAGGACGAATAGGCGATAGAGACAGGATGTAGGTGATGACGACAGGCCATACAGGCGTTGACAACAGGACGTATCGGTGTTTACGACAGTACGTATTGGCGTTGACGTCAGTATGTATCGGCGTTGACGACAGTGTGTATAGGCGTTGACAGCAGGACGTATATGCGTTGACGACAGGACATGTAGGTGTTGACGACAGTATGAGTGTGTGTGTTGACCTACCAGCTGCAGATTTGGGCTTCTTGGCCACTGGTCCAGATCCAGCTGCAACTTTGCTCTTCTTCTCTGAAAAGGACATTTTAAAAAAAGGTCAAGCAAATCGCATGTGATAATCATAAAGTGGACATGTCTGTAAAGGGGAGACTCGTGGGTACCCATAGAACCCATTTACATTCACTGATCTAGAGGTCAGAGGTCAAGGGACCCCTTTGAAAATGGATATGACAGTTTTTCCTCACCAACATTTAGAGTCAGTTTGGAGCGTTATTTAACCTCCTTCATGACCAGCTAGTATGACATGGTTGGTACCGATGGATTCATCAGGTTTACTAGTTTACTATGATACCAGGATCTTCACTATGTGTGTGTGTGTGTGTGTGTGTGTGTGTAGACCTACCAGCTGCAGGTTTGGGCTTCTTGTCAGTTTTAACTTTGCTCTTTTTCTCTGAAAAACACATTTTAAAAAGTGAAAGAAAACCACGGAGTTGGCTGCTGTGTGGCCGACCATCAGTTATGTATTTGTGTGTTTCATATTTGTTTTGATCACTTTGTAAACCTTTTTACTTTGACATAAAGTGTCAAACATCCCAGTTACATTCACTGTGATTTCATGTTAAAGAATCAAACAACGGGGGGAAATAAACTAAATCCATTCACAGCTTTAATCGTATGAACTCACCTTTGATTTTCTGCTGTTGTTTCTTCAGTTTCTCCACAAAGGGGAGCAGCAGCTGCTGGACTGCAGCATCGTTCCTCGGTATCAGCTTCATTTCTTTATCTATGACAGAGATGGACTCCTCTGTCCCATAGTACTGGATGATTATATGAGGGATATCTTCTCTGGTCTTGCCAAACTTCACACCTTGAGGGATTGTGTCCAGTTTGAACAGCAACTTACTGAACTGGGGCTCGGTGAGCTCCTCCAGGATGGAGACCAAGGCTGCTTTCCACTTTATCTCTAACATCATCAATGCCATCTGTTACACACCGAGAGACGAGAGGACGAACAAAAAACGTTTGCAAATTAAAAGCAGAAACTTAGGAAACACTCAAACATCACACTGACCAGGTAAAATATATCATTTATTAATATTTACGCCTCAAAAAGAACTTCTGTGGATATAAATATAGTTCTGATAACAACTCAACATCATTACTGATTTCATTTTCTCAATACACCATATCTATTATAATATATCTAATATATATATAGAAAACAATTCTCCAATATTATTGACGGCTCTTCATTTAATGTGTTGTGTTCGCCAAAGTGCCCACTAGATGGTAGTATTATAGCACAGGTTGAATTTTGAGTAGGTTTGCAAGATATTCAGATATCAGATAAAAAAAATTTAATTTAATTTTTGTCTTTTCATGAATAGTCTGTTGATTAGGAATCACAGTTTCCCTTTTAAAACACCACATTTGTGTTTAGAAAGAGATTCTTATTATAATCCATCCATCCATCCATCCATCTGCAACCACTTATCCCATTAGTGGTCGTGGGGGCGCTGGAGCCGATCCCATCGCAGGGCTGACACATAGAGACAGACAACCATTCACGCTCACATTCACACCTACGGGCAATTTAGAGTCAACAATTAACCTAACCTGCATGTCTTTGGACTGTGGGAGGAAACCGGAGAACCCGGAGAAAACCCACGCTAACACAGGGAGAACATGCAAACTCCACACAGAAGGGCCGGATTCAAACCTGCGACCCTCTTGCTGTGAGGTACCAGTGCTAACCACTGCACCACCGTGCAGCCCCATTCTTATTATAATTATAATATAATTGTTTAAACATTTTCTGGAGGCCATTCTTTGCTCTGCGGCACTTAATTTCCACCATCCCTCTCTCTGTTTCTATTACAGTTTGTTTTATGGATTGCTTAATTTGTAGTTTGTTTTATGGTTTATTTAGTTTTTAGTTGCTGTACTGTAGGTCGATTAATGTACACAAAGAAGTACAGTTAAGCACAAAAACAGTGAGCCATAACATCATCAGCCATAATATTCTCAGCCTCTTCACAGGACAAATAAACAGCTACTATCGAGTCACATCAGTCAACATTGAAACAGCAAACACAAACTGCACTCATCAGCATTTTCTTTGTTCAAAACACAACAGAGTTTGTTTTGTAATTAATGTCATTAAGGATCTTATCTCACAGTAGATTCATTTTTCAGAAGAAATTAGCAGTAAAGTCTGTAATTAATACTCACTTTGTCCTTCTCTTCAACCACATAAACGGTCTTTGAAATTTAAAAGAAGATGTGAGAGGAGGGGCCAGTGTGCAGGAAGGCACAAAGTCTGATCTTGTTTGTGTGGCAGATACCAACTTTAATCAGGTTTTACAGCCTGCTCGCCTCCCCACTTTATCTAGCATAAATGCTAAAATATGGGAAGTTTTCATCATCAATCTTTATTTTTTCCCAACTTTTGACTGTTAAGCTTCAACATCCAGTTGTAAACACACAGCTTCCCTCCAGTGAACAATGGTTTAGCCCACAAACCCACAACATAACTCATACTTTCAGTTTCATTTGGTGGGAAGTGATAGTGATATATTTCCTTGTGTTTTCAGTTGTGTTACGTCAGTCAGTAGTTTAGAGGTGGAAGAAGTATTCAGATATTTTACTTGAGTAAATGCAGCATACCATAAAAATACTCAGTTACAAGTAAAAGTCCTGCATTTAGAATTTTAGAAGTTAATTTTAGATTATTTTACTGTACTGAACTGCACTATGAATTTAATTTCACCACTGTCTGGAGCTTTAATCATCTTTTTTAATGTGTTTAAGAGTCCGTAGTAGTCTGTGGTCTTTATCAGTGGTGGAAAGAAACAAAGTACATTTATTATTTATTTACATTTATTCAAGTTTGCAATTTTGAGGCATATGTACGTTCACAGAAGTATTAGCAACAAACAGTTTTTTAATGTTATTTTTGGATCTCAGGATTTATTTTTCCAGCTACAAAATACTGACTCTAAAGGTTGATGCACACCTTTAATTTCTTGTAGACTAGTGCATCTGAGATCCATATCCATCTTATCTGTAGCCCCCATGATGCCTTGCGTGAATTATGGGCGCAACTTCCGTCGTGTCACTGAACGGGAACCAGCGTTTTCCATGGTAACGGTCCGCTAATCCCCTCTCCTAGAGCGATTGTATTAAAAACACCACCTGTTACACCTCCAACGGGATAATGTGATCATACCTCTGAAGTGTTTTAACTACACCTTCTGCCCGCTTGGAACCTCTACCGAGGCATTACCAAGAATGGAGCGGTTCTATCGGTACCACCTTCAACTTTTGCTAATGGAAACACAAAAATAACATTCTAATGTGTAACAAACTGAACTGGACAGCTTGGTGGAAATATATCTGCAACTCTCCTGTAATTACCAACTCAGTTGAAGCACAAGCTTCGATTAAGAAGGCCTCAACAGTCGGAATGGGTTGACTGCCGCAAGTGGCTCTCTATGTTACACAGGGCCGGTGGCACGCTGTGTCACTAAAGGAACATTTAGATTAACAGCAAATTATGACAACTTGACTAGATTGCATTGAATACTTGGTATTCAAATGTTGAACCAAAATTATTTAAAGTTCTACAGCATAGTTTAACTTGAATTAGCAGCAACAGCAAGTTCTTAAAATTAACACTATAAAGGCTTAAAGTGTTAATAATCAAAATCTCTCAAACTAAAATTCTAACCACAATGTACTTGTTCAAAAGTACAGCTGGACGTCTACTCTTGTGGAAGACTAGTGGTGTAGAATGTAAACACTTTTGGTTTGTTTAGAAGTGGAATCAAAATTTTCAGTTTAACAAAAAATGATGCTGAAATTAATATTGCACAATTATGAACAATTTACCAACAATAATACTGCCTCACACGGGGCACCATAATGTTGGGGACGCAGATAGGAGCTGGTCTAGTTATTAGAAAAATATTAAAGATAATTATCAATAAAATTAATATTAATAGATTATCAATATATATTAATAATAACAGGGCAACAAATTAGATTGGTACATAAGCTCAAAAAGACATTAAAATGGCTATCAAAAGTAAATAATGACCAAAATAATTATTAATTATATTGAATAATATGATTTAATGTATATTAAATCATCCTCGGGGCACAACTCTTTGAAACAAAGAGAAAATGATAGCACATTAATGTAGTCTCATAGATAAGTCTCATTAATTATACTAAACTATCAATTTGGAACTTTGATTAATAATTAAATTAATAACTAGAACCAAAAATCACTATATCAATAGATAGCAAAGGTTGAAGGATTTTGGAGTTCTTGACACAGCAGCTGTTGACATTATTCACTCTTGTACAACATTAAACAGACCAGCATGTATAATCCACAAACATTTATTTACAAGATAATAAAGGTTTAAAACACATTAATCTAACTAAATAACTAAACTAAACAAACCAAAGTGTGTGTGTGTGCGTGTGTGCGTGTGTGTGTGTGAGACAAGATGGCTGGCTACTTGTCTCAAGATGTTTGCATGGCCTACAAACAAGTTTGAGTTCATGTGGTCACTTGCCACCATCTTGATGGCGGTCCCAACATTTTGCTAATGCAAACACAAAAGTAACGTTCTAATGTGTAACAAACTGAACTGAACAGCTTGGTGGAAATATATCTGCAACTCTCCTGTAATTACCAACTCAGTTGAAGCATAAGCTTCGATTAAAAAGGCCTCAACAGTCGGAGTGGGTTGACTGCCACAAGTGGCTCTTTTATTAAGAACAAGTTGAAAAAGGAGAGGACAGACAGTTGTACCATGACCTGGAACTGGACCACCCACTGGTGGAGCACTGGGAGTAGCCCACCTGACAAAGAAAACACAAACCAACACCACCCTGATCTACAAATATCTGTAGAACATTTTTACCGGTTTTTGATCTCTATAATTTTATTTCCTTGTACTTTTGCTTCTGCTGTGAGCGGTATTTCATAAGAGAATCTCTCAATGAAATCATCATTCGCTACGTAGCCAAATGCGTTTGCCAGATGTCAAGTTGTCACAAAAACAGTCTGCAGACGGTCGTTGAACTCTACCACCAGGTGAGTGTAAGTTTTATTGGTGCTTTTGATCCTGATTATTGTAATCCTCCCAGTCTGGACAACAGCACTCTGAACCTGGATAAACACAGATCTACATTCATAATGAAGGTTTGGAACAAGAAGGAAAGGTTCAGTACAATAACCACTCTGATAAAGTAGTCAAATAGTTGAGTGTCTGCATTAAAGGACAATTTATTTCTGTTTACAAACCACACAATATTTAACAGCTTATAAACTGAGCAGAGACGAGACAGTGTCTAACAGTTTTATGATGTTTGTTTATAGCCATGGTTTTATATGATGACAGGACGTAGGTGTTGACGACAGGACGTATGGGTGTTGAAGACAGGACGTATGGGCGTTGACCACAGGAAGTGGGCGTTGTCGACAGGACGTATAGGTGTTGATGACAGGATGTAGGTATTGACGACAGGACATATGGGCGTTGACGACAGGACGTGGGCGTTGACGACAGGACGTGGGCGTTGTCGACAGGATGTATAGGTGTTGATGACAGGATGTAGGCATTGGCGACAGGACGTATAGGCGTTGGAGACAGGATGTAACAATGTTGACGACAGCTTGTATAGAAGTTGATGACAGGACGTGGGCATTGGCAACAGGACGTATAGGTGTTGATGACAGGATATAGGTGTTGACGACAGGATGTAACAATGTTGACGACAGCTTGTATAGAAGTTGATGAGAGGACATAGGTGTTGACGACAGGACGTATGCGTTGGTGACAGGATGAAGGCGTTGGCGACAGGACGTATAGGTGTTGACGACAGGACGTATAGGCATTGACAACAGGACGTATAGGTGTTGACGGCAGATTGTACTGTAATGGCGTTGGTGACAGGACTTATAGGACTTGACGACAGGATGTACTGTATAGGTGTTGACGACAGGACGAGTAGGACAAAATAGTATAAAAATAACACATATTTTATATATCTGATCAAATAAATATGAGCTTGAATGTATCTGTTGACAGCAGCAGCTAGGTGGAGTGTTCGTTATTAACCGTTTTCTTTCTCACCTCGTCAGGTCGGCAGCTCTTCAGTTGATCTTTAAGAGAAGAAACAAACAACACTGTCGATGTTTTTAAGGTAAAACTTCACTAATGTCTCTACGTTGACTACAGGACGTATAGGTGTTGACGACAGTATGAGTGTGTGTGTGTTGACCTACCAGCTGCAGGTTTGGGCTTCTTGGCCACAGCTCCTAAGTCAGCTGCAACTTTGCTGAAAATTACATACTAAAAAAGTTAAACACACAAATTGAAAATGATCCACGGATTAAATTTAAATGTGTTATTGATACTATACATTTATTATGTTTTAATTTATCATATAGTAACATACTGTCTGTTCTGTTGTAGCTGCTCTACATATACATGTTTTCTATATATGTATGTGTGTGTGTGTGTATATATGTGTATATATAAGTGTTGGCGACAGGACGTATAGACGTTGGCGACAAGACATATAGGTATTGGCGACAGGATGTAGGTGATGACGACAGGACGTACAGGCGTTGACAACAGGACGTATCGGTGTTTACGACAGTACGTATCGGCGTTGACGTCAGTACGTATTGGCGTTGACTACAGGACGTATAGGCGTTGAAGCAGGACGTATAGGCGTTGATGACAGGGTGTATAGGCGTTGACTACAGGACGTATAGGCGTTGAAGCAGGATGTATAGGTGTTGATCACAGGGTGTATAGGCGTTGACGACAGTGTGTATAGGCGTTGACTACAGGACGTATAGGTGTTGACGACAGTATGAGTGTGTGTGTTGACCTACCAGCTGCAGGTTTGGTCTTCTTGGCCACTGGTCCAGATCCAGCTGCAACTTTGCTTTTCTTCTCTGAAAAGGACATTTTAAAAAAGGTGAAACACACAAATTGAAAACGATTCTAGGATTCAATTTAAATGTGTTTTAGATATCGTATATTTATGATATTTATTAGGGCTGTCAAAGTTAACACAATAACGCAAATTTGTTTGAACGACACTAATCTCTTTGACGCATAAACGCAATATGTGATTTTTAGATTGTAGCGGCTCAGTTTTAAAGCTGGAGTGAAGATACTGGTATCATATGAAGCTAAAAAAACTAAAGAAGCCATTGGTACCAACCATGTCATACTAGCTTGCTGTGAAGGAGGTTAAATAACGCTCCAATCTTACACTAGATTTTTGCGAGATGTAGGCGATGACGACAGGACGTAGGTGTTGACGACAGCACATAGGCGATGACGACAGGATGCGTAGGCGTTGACGACAGGACGTATAGGCGTTGACTACAGGATGTATAGGCGTTGACGACAGGACATATCAACGTTGACGACAGGGTGTATAGGCGTTGACTACAGGACGTATAGGCGTTGACGACAGGATGTATCAGCGTTGACGACAGGATGTATAGGCGTTGATGACAGGGTGTATTGGCGTTTACTACAGGACGTATAGGCATTGAAGCAGGACGTATAGGCGTTGATGACAGGGTGTATAGGCATTGACGACAGGGTGTATAGGCGTTGACGACAGGGTGTATAGGTGTTTACTACAGGACGTATAGGCATTGACGACAGGGTGTATAGGCATTGACGACAGGGTGTATAGGCGTTGATGACAGGGTGTATAGGCGTTGACGACAGGGTGTATAGGCGTTGATGACAGGGTGTATAGGCGTTGACGACAGGACGTATCGGCGTTGACGACAGGACGTATAGGCGTTGACGACAGTATGAGTGTGTGTGTGTTGACCTACCAGCTGCAGGTTTCGTCTTCTTGGCCACTGGTCCAGATCCAGCTGCAACTTTGCTCTTCTTCTCTGAAAAGAACATTTTAAAAAAGGTGAAACACACAAATTGAAAACGATTATAGGATTCAATTTAAATGTGTTTTAGATATCGTATATTTATGATATTTATTAGGGCTGTCAAAGTTAACGCGATAACGCAAATTTGTTTGAACGACACTAATCTCTTTGACGCATAAACGCAATATGTGATTTTTAGATTGTAGCGGCTCAGTTTTAAAGCTGGAGTGAAGATACTGGTATCATATGAAGCTAAAAAAACTAAAGAAGCCATTGGTACCAACCATGTCATACTAGCTTGCTGTGAAGGAGGTTAAATAACGCTCCAATCTTACACTAGATTTTTGCGAGATGTAGGCGATGATGACAGGACGTAGGTGTTGACGACAGCACATAGGCGATGACGACAGGATGCATAGGCGTTGACGACAGGATATATCAACGTTGACGACAGGGTGTATAGGCGTTGACTACAGGACGTATAGGCGTTGACTACAGGACGTATAGGCGTTGACGACAGGACATATCAACGTTGACGACAGGGTGTGTAGGCGTTGACTACAGGACGTATAGGCGTTGACGACAGGACGTATCAGCGTTGACGACAGGATGTATAGGCGTTGATGACAGGGTGTATTGGCGTTTACTACAGGACGTATAGGCATTGAAGCAGGACGTATAGGCGTTGATGACAGGGTGTATAGGCATTGACGACAGGGTGTATAGGCGTTGACGACAGGGTGTATAGGTGTTTACTACAGGACGTATAGGCATTGACGACAGGGTGTATAGGCATTGACGACAGGGTGTATAGGCGTTGACGACAGGGTGTATAGGCGTTGAAGCAGGACGTATAGGCGTTGATGACAGGGTGTATAGGCGTTGACTACAGGACGTATAGGCGTTGAAGCAGGACGTATAGGCATTGATGACAGGGTGTATAGGCGTTTACTACAGGACGTATAGGCGTTGAAGCAGGACGTATAGGCGTTGACGACAGGGTGTATAGGCATTGACTTCAGGACGTATAGGTGTTGATGACAGGGTGTATAGGCGTTGATGACAGGGTGTATAGGCATTGACTACAGGACTTATAGGTGTTGATGACAGGGTGTATAGGCGTTGACGACAGGGTGTATAGGCGTTGATGACAGGGTGTATAGGCGTTGACTACAGGACGTATAGGCGTTGACTACAGGACGTATAGGCGTTGACGACAGTATGAGTGTGTGTGTTGACCTACCAGCTGCAGGTTTGGGCTTCTCGGCCACTGGTCCAGATCCAGCTGCAACTTTGCTCTTCTTCTCTGAAAAGGACATTTTAAAAAAGGTGAAACACACAAATTGAAAACGATTATAGGATTCAATTTAAATGTGTTTTAGATATCGTATATTTATGATATTTATTAGGGCTGTCAAAGTTAACGCGATAACGCAAATTTGTTTGAACGACACTAATCTCTTTGACGCATAAACGCAATATGTGATTTTTAGATTGTAGCGGCTCAGTTTTAAAGCTGGAGTGAAGATACTGGTATCATATGAAGCTAAAAAAACTAAAGAAGCCATTGGTACCAACCATGTCATACTAGCTTGCTGTGAAGGAGGTTAAATAACGCTCCAATCTTACACTAGATTTTTGCGAGATGTAGGCGATGATGACAGGACGTAGGTGTTGACGACAGCACATAGGCGATGACGACAGGATGCATAGGCGTTGACGACAGGACATATCAACGTTGACGACAGGGTGTATAGGCGTTGACTACAGGACGTATAGGCGTTGACTACAGGACGTATAGGCGTTGACGACAGGACATATCAACGTTGACGACAGGGTGTGTAGGCGTTGACTACAGGACGTATAGGCGTTGACGACAGGACGTATCAGCGTTGACGACAGGATGTATAGGCGTTGATGACAGGGTGTATTGGCGTTTACTACAGGACGTATAGGCATTGAAGCAGGACGTATAGGCGTTGATGACAGGGTGTATAGGCATTGACGACAGGGTGTATAGGCGTTGACGACAGGGTGTATAGGTGTTTACTACAGGACGTATAGGCATTGACGACAGGGTGTATAGGCATTGACGACAGGGTGTATAGGCGTTGACGACAGGGTGTATAGGCGTTGAAGCAGGACGTATAGGCGTTGATGACAGGGTGTATAGGCGTTGACTACAGGACGTATAGGCGTTGAAGCAGGACGTATAGGCATTGATGACAGGGTGTATAGGCGTTTACTACAGGACGTATAGGCGTTGAAGCAGGACGTATAGGCGTTGACGACAGGGTGTATAGGCATTGACTTCAGGACGTATAGGTGTTGATGACAGGGTGTATAGGCGTTGACGACAGGGTGTATAGGCGTTGATGACAGGGTGTATAGGCGTTGACTACAGGACGTATAGGCGTTGACTACAGGACGTATAGGCGTTGACGACAGTATGAGTGTGTGTGTTGACCTACCAGCTGCAGGTTTGGGCTTCTCGGCCACTGGTCCAGATCCAGCTGCAACTTTGCTCTTCTTCTCTGAAAAGGACATTTTAAAAAAGGTGAAACACACAAATTGAAAACGATTCTAGGATTCAATTTAAATGTGTTTTAGATATCGTATATTTATGATATTTATTAGGGCTGTCAAAGTTAACGCGATAACGCAAATTTGTTTGAACGCCACTAATCTCTTTGACAAATAAAAGCAATATGTGATTTTTAGATTGTAGCGGCTCAGTTTTAAAGCTGGAGTGAAGATACTGGTATCAGCTAAAAAACCTAAAGATGCCATTGGTACCAACCATGTCATACTAGCTTGCTGCGAAGGAGGTTAAATAACGCTCCAATCTTACACTAGATTTTGGCGAGATGTAGGCGATGACGACAGGACGTAGGCGTTGACGACAGGACGTAGGCAATGACGACAGGACGTATCGGCGTTGACGACAGGACGTATAGGTGTTGATGACAGTGTGAGTGTGAGTGTGTTGACCTACCAGCTGCAGGTTTGGGCTTCTTAGCCACTAGTCCTGATTCAGCTGCAACTTTGCTCCTCAAGGTCAAAAAAGGTCAAGCAAACTGCATGTGATTATCATAAAGTGGGCATGTCTGTAAAGGGGAGACTCGTGGGTACCCAAAGAACCCATTTACATTCACACATCTGGAGGTCAGAGGTAAAGGGACCCCTTTGAAAATGGACATGACAGTTTTTCCTCGCCAGAATTTAGCGTAAGTTTGGAGCGTTATTTAACCTCCTTCATGACCAGCTAGTATGACATGGTTGGTACCAATGGATTCATCAGATTTACTAGTTTACTATGATACCAGGATCTTCACTATGTGTGTGTGTGTATGTGTGTGTGTGTGTGTGTGTGTGTGTGTGTGTGTTGACCTACCAGCTGCAGGTTTGGCCTTCTTGGCCACAGCTCCTGACTCAGTTGTAACTTTGCTCTTTTCTTCTGAAAAACACATTTTAAAAAGTGAAAGAAAACCACGGAGTTGGCTGCTGTGTGGCCGACTATCAGTTATGTATTTGTGTGTTTCATATTTGTTTTGATCACTTTATAAACGTTTTTTCTTTGACATAAAGTGTCAAACATCCCAGTTACATTCACTGTGATTTCATGTTAAAGAATCAAACAACGGGGGGAAATAATCTAAATCCATTCACAGCTTTAATCGTATGAACTCACCTTTGATTTTCTGCTGTTGTTTCTTCAGTTTCTCCACAAAGGGGAGCAGCAGCTGCTGGACTGCAGCATCGTTCCTCGGTATCAGCTTCATTTCTTTATCTATGACAGAGATGGACTTCTCTGTCCCATAGTACTGGACGATTATATGAGGGATATCTTCTCTGGTCCTACCAGACTTCAAACCTTGAGGGATTGTGTCCAGTTTGAACAGCAACTTTTTGAATTGTTGCTCGTTGAGCTCCTCCAGGATGGAGACCAGGGCTGCTTTCCACTTCGCCTCTAACGTCCTCAATGCCATCTGTTACACACCGAGAGACGAGAGGACGCGCAAAAAACGTTTGCAAATTAAAAGCAGAAAGTGAGGAAACACTCAAACATCACACTGACCAGGTAAAATATATCATTTATTAATATTTACGCCTCAAAGAGAACTTATGTGGATATAAATATAGTTCTGATAACCACTCAACATCATTACTGATTTCATTTTCTCAATACACCATATCTATTATAATATATCTAATATAAATATAGAAAACAATTCTCCAATATTATTGACAGGCTCTTCATTTAATGTGTTGTGTTCGCCAAAGTGCCCACTAGATGGTAGTATTATAGCACAGGTTGAATTTTGAGTAGGTTTGCAAGATATTCAGATATCAGATAAAAAAAATTTAATTTAACTTTTGTCTTTTCATGAATAGTCTGTTGATTAGGAATCACAGTCCCTGTTTAAAACACCACATTTGTGTTTAGAAAGAGATTCTTCTTATAATTATAATATAATTGTTTAAAAAATTTCTGGAGGCCATTCTTTGCTCTGCGGCACTTCATTTCCACCATCCCTCTCTCTGTTTCTATTACAGTTTGTTTTATGGTTTGCTTAGTTTGTTTAGTTTATAGTTCCTGTACTGTAGGTTGATTAATGGAGACAAAACAGTACAGTTAAGCACAAAAACACTGAGCCATAACATCATCAGCCATAATATTCTCAGCCTCTTCACAGGACAAATAAACAGCTACTATCGAGTCACATCAGTCAACATTGAAACAGCAAACACAAACTGCACTCATCAGCATTTTCTTTGTTCAAAACACAACAGAGTTTGTTTTGTAATTAATGTCATTAAGGATCTTATCTCACAGTAGATTCATTTTTCAGAAGAAATTAGCAGTAAAGTCTGTAATTAATACTCACTTTGTCCTTCTCTTCAGCCACATAAACCGCCTTTGAAATTTAAAAGAGGATGTGAAAGGAGGTGTAAGTGGCGGGAAAACACCATGTCTGATCTTGTTTGTGTGGCAGATACCAACTTTAATCAGGTTTTTCAGCCTGCTCGCCTCCCCACTTTATCTAGCATAAATGCTAAAATATGTGAATTTTTCATCATTAATCTTCCAGCTTTTGACTGTTAAGCTTCAACATCCAGTTCTAAACACACAGCTTCCCTCCAGTGAACAATGGTTTAGCCCACAAACCCACAACATAACTCATACTTTTAGTTTCATTTGGAGGGAAGTGATCGTGGTGTTAAGTCAGTCAGTAGTTTAGAGGTGGAAGAAGTATTCAAATATTTTACTTGAGTAAATGCAGCAATACCATAAAAATACTCAGTTACAAGTAAAAGTCCTGCATTTAGAAGTTTAGAAGTTAATTTTAGATTTTATTACTGTACTGAACTGCACTATGAATTTAATTTCACCACTCTCTGCAACTTTAATCATCTTTTCTAAGAATGTGTTTAATTTTAAAATGAAAGATTTTCTTTATATTCAGTTGTGTTTCTGTCAGACGAATAATCTCTTCTAAGAGTCCGTAGTAGTCTGTTTTCCAGTGGTGGAAAAAAAAATACATTTATTTATTTACATTTATTCAAGTTTGCAATTTTGAGTTGGTCAGTATTTCCATTTTCTGCTACGTTATACTTCTACTCCAAAATATAATCAACACATTAAGCATGAAGCATTATGGATTTAAATACAACTTTGGTGAAATTCACAAGCTACCCAGCAGCATTTAAAGTACAAAAATACACATTTACCAGCTGCAAAATTAAAGTGATGAACACATTAATATTCAGAACTATGAGATTATCTCATTACAACAAACCTCTCTAATTTATTTTTGCTTCCATAGGTTGCAGTTACATATATGATAATACAACAAAATTGACATAAATCAGCACATTTTGAGAACATTAATAAACATTAGTAACTGTGCTGCTTTTTTTCACCCAAGACAACAAAAAATCAGACCAACTGATTAAAAAACAACAAAATCAGGACAGAAAACAACATGATATTGATATCAATCCATCAATCAACATTTATTTGTATAGCCCTTTACAATTACCAAAAGGTACCCAAAGTGCTTCACATTATCATCAAGAAATAACAGGAATAAAAACACAACATATCATAAAATCATAAAAAGGTACATAAAAAGCACAGGAAACATGTCACAGCACTACTAGGTATTAAAAGCCAATCTAAATAAGAAAGTCTTGAGCTTAGATTTAAAGAGTACTAGGTCAGTGATAGTGCGTATATCAGGGGGGAACTTGTTCCATAGTTTAGGAGCAGTGACAGCAAAAGCACGATCACCCCACAGCTCATACCTCGACCTCGGGACGACTAAAAAAAGTTGACCCGATGACCGCAAAGCCCCGTTATGCTCGCAGAGAGTTAAAATCTCTGACAAATAAGGTGGGGCGAGGCCGTTAATGGCTTTAAAAACAAACATCAAGAGCTTAAAATCGATTCTGAAGCAAACTGGAAGCCAATGGAGCGAGTAAAGTACGGGGGGGGACTGGAAACCACATACAGTGCATTACAATAATCAAATCTCGAGCTAATAACAGCGTGAATTGCCTTCTCAAAATCGTGCCGATTGAAGAAGGGCTTTACCTTAGTCAGAAGACCAAGCTGGAAAAAGCTCATTTGAACAACAGAAGTAATCTGTTTATTAACACACAACAACAAAAAATTCACCTGCCAAAACATGTTTTCCATCAGATGAAAAATAAACAACTCAGAAAGATTATCCTGGCAAACTTTTTATTCCTCCTTTTCTTAAGTCATAAACACAGGAGAGAAAACAATTTAGGTCAGACTTAGAAAATGGATCACCATAATTGTTTTTCTTACTTGCCTCTCAGGGCTTCCGTACAATACTTACAATACTTACAATACTACTATGTAGGTAAAGTTTTAAATGTAGGACTTGTACTTGTAGTATTTTTACGAATGCTTCCTCCATTACTGACGGAGGCTAAACTGCTGACTGTTTGGGTGGAGAGCTGCATTAGCTCACTCACTAACACTACTGACAGCACAAAACAATAGAAGTGAAAGTACCGTCTCTCCTTATGGCCGGGAAAGAGCGGGTTAAACCATTGTTCACTGGAGGGGAGTCTGAGTTTAAAACTGGATGTTTTGAGGATTAACAGTAAAAGTATTAGACCAAAAATAAAGACAAAGACAATAATTAAAGACAAAAAATATATGACTTTGAAAAATCTCTCTCCAAATATATGTTAGCATTTATTCTAGATAAAAGTGTGGCAGGTAGGTTGGTGAAACATTCTTTAAGTTGGTATTTTCCACTTTCAAAAAGTTGAGAATGTTAATGTTGTTGACAAAGTCTTGCCGCCAAATTACTCAGAGCAAAGAAAGAGTTGAGCTGTTAAGAAAAGCACAAAGTGAGTATTATGTTGACTTTTAAGACCTTATTGCTTTCTTTTGAAAATAGTGATTCAACTGTGAGATAAGATCTGTAATCACGTTACTTACAAACACTAAGCTCGTGGTTCAAAGGTGAGTCTGAGAGATTAGCTGTATTCTGTTTGTGTTCCTGTTTTAAACTGCGCAGCTCTCGTACACAGTTGTACTGTACATATTTGTTATAGCATTTTTATAGCATCGTTTTAATATTTTTATATTTATGTTCTTGACTCTTGCAGTACTGTGCCTGTATCTTTATTTCCTCTTAATGTATTTGTTTATTGTATGCACACAGAGACTGGAATGAACTTGTTTCACTTCCTGCTGCTGTGATAGAGTATTATCTTTATCTGACACTTTTGAAATCTCTGCACTAAATGAAGGATAACAATTTAGATCTGATGTCATTCAGTGATTTATATATTTTACATAAAAACATTATATGCATTGTAAATTACAGTGTTAGAATTATTATTATTATTATTATTGGCTTCCGGGGAAGCCCTGTTTCAGGGGTGGAGGGTACTGTACACAGTACTGTACTTTGTTATTGTCATCTATAGTGGTTATTTGCATAAAAACACAATTCAAATGATTAGGAAATAAATTATTTTATTTGTATTTAAATATTTTTTTGGCATCAGTAGTTTTAATGATGTTTTATAAGCTGCATAGAGCTAGTGTTAGGAAGTTAAACAAGTCATAATTCCCTCTCTAATATCTATTTTTTATTACACGGCTGTGTTAAATACTTGATTCTGATTGGTCAATCACGGCATTCTGCGGTCTGTTATTTCTCTATAGCAGAACGTTGCTATGTATAGCAGACCATTGCTACCTATAGCAGACTGTTGCTATGTATAACAGACCGTTGCTACGTATAGCAGACCGTTGCTACGTATAGCAGACCATTGCTACGTATTTTACGATTTTTTTTTCCAGTAAGTAGCCGTGTAATAAGAGGAATAATGTACAGCTTCGCGTCGGGATGAAGCACCCTCCTGTCGGGGATTCTTTCACAACCAGCTCGCTGAACATTATCCCTTACTAATTGTTGTCAAAACATCTCCAACAAACAACTGGTTTAGTCAAGTTTCTCGCCAAAAACTACATTTACAGGTCATGATAATGTTGTAATTTACCTTCACTGAACGCACCATAATAATAACTCAATGGCACCTCCGTTAACGTTAGTAGCTCCGTTATTTAGCCAGTCAGGACTGAGCTGCCCTCCGGCTGCTAACAGCGAACTCTCAGGTTTAGTAGTACGACGGAGTATTAGGGCCACACTGAGGGAAAATAAATAAATCTGAGATTATGAGAATAAAGTGATGATATTATAAAGTAGTAATGGTACGTATTATTTTAGAGGGTAAATAGTGTGAAAATGAGGAACATGGAGCATCTTGTGCAGTTCTGCTTTAGTTACGCTAATATCCAAATACTTCATCTTTTGGCTCATCAGCAGCACATTATCATCAGTATCAGGACCTGGAAGAGATTGAGCAAGAAACTGAGTTCATTCTGAAAAAAGAACCAAACAGACCTGATGGAGGAACTCACTCTTTAGAGGAGGCGGACATTACTTTTATTCTCTGAAAGTTACAACTTTATTCTCGTAATATTACGACTTTTTTTTCTTGTAAAGTTCTGACTTTATTCTTTTAATAGTACAACTTTATTCTCGTAAAGTTATGACTTTATTCTTGTAATATTACGACTTTTTTTTCTTGTAAAGTTATGACCTTATTCTCATTAAATTACAAAGTTTTTCTTGTAATATTATGACTTTATTCTCGAAATCCCAGTTTTTTCCCCCTCAATGTGGCCCTAATACTCCGTCGTATAGTAGCGTCATGCTGTTGAGTGTTTTTTTTCTGTCTCCGGTCCCAAACAAACTGATCAGTGATACACCGTGCGTATGTGTCATTGTGCAGCGTAACTGTCAGAAAGTATCGAAGAGGAATCGCTAGTCACGGAGACATGAGATCCCGAGGAACTAGGAACCGGTTCTCTATTCCCATCGCTGGTGTTTTCCCTGTCTGCCAAAGTGGCGGATGGCCTGATGATTTTATCCGCCACAGCCAACAATTTACCCACATTTGGCGGGTGCTAATTTCAGACCCTGTACGCACCAAACACCGAGGTATATTCCTTGTATGTGAACAACCTACTTGTCAATAAACCTCATTCTGATTCTGATGACTCACTATTATCTGTTTTTGCTGTTCACTCATCTCTCTGTGTCAGATGTCGGATATTTCAGAGAAGAAGTGGACAATAGCTCTGACCTCCATCCTGGAAGAGCTGGATCATTCACAGTACAGAAAGATGCTGGAATTATTGGACAAAATCCCCCGAAGTGAGAAAGAAATGAAAAGTAAACAAAAGATGCCTGGAAAAATCATTCAGTATTACGGACTAAAAGAGTCCATCTCTACAATCAATGATGTGATGCAGGTGATACCAAGGAACGACTGCAGAATCCAGGACCTGCTGCGCCCCTTTGTGGCCAAACTGAAGGATGAACAGGACAAAGAGACCCAGAGTGAGTTCATACGATGACAGTTTTGAATTGTATTCTCGACTAACAAGTTTTCCTCCCTGTTTGATGTTTCTTTGGATCACAGGTGATGTAGATGTTTGATCGACGGAAATACTTAAAGGTCCAGACACACCAACCCGACATCAGAGAACTACAGACGAGGAAGGCCGACTATTGTGTCGCCTCACATCTCGTTTGTTTTTGTCAAAAAGTTGCACTCAAACACACCGCAAAGACGACAGCCGACGGCCGGTTAGCAAACTCCAGTGAAGCACCAAAACCTCTTGGTTGTATCTAGTGAAGCTGTTAAACAGTGTTGGCCGCGGTCGGAGGACGCGGAGGAGACCGGAGCTTTGGTCTCCAGGACCGGAGTCTCTGCTCCTCTGCTCCTCTGCTCCTCTGCTCCTCTGCTCCTCTGCCTGCCTTCACTCACACACCACGCTCCTTCTCTCTCTCTCTCCACCTCTCCCGTGCATGCTGCTCACTCCACACTGCAGCAGAGTTAGTTTAGCTCTGAGAATATCTAGTGAATGTTCAGTGGACGTTTGTGCAGAAATAACTGCTGCAGCTCCTCCAGACCAACAGAGGTTTCCCGTGTCTGGTGAAGTGACGGGGCTCCGCAGAGAGAAACGTTATCGTCTCCCACCAAAACTCCGGCGTCTCCCCCGTTCCCTCCGGCCGCGGTCGGGAGGCAGAGGCGGGAAAAGCCAACACTAGGATCAGCATTGATTCATGGAGAGACCTTGGTCTGGTCAGCTAACATTACTGCCAAGCAGCTGAAATATAGAGTGATATTGGGCTTTTAGCTGACGTGTGTCTCCTCACTGTGTTGAGCGATGCTCGTTCGTTTGAGAAGTGACGGATACAACTGGAGAATGATGATGTTGGCTGAGCGGTCATAGAAGAAATCAGTTTTTGTTGTTTTCAGTTGTTTTGGAGAACGGTGACGTAAAACTGAACAATTTGTGTTTAAATTTACATTTTCAAATTTCTTTTTCAGGGAAGAAGAGGAAACTTGAGGAGGAGGATGAAGTGTTGAAACATCCGTTTAAAGTCCTGGGTAATTTGTTGTTATTATTATCAATGAAGGAACTCAGGTTCTAGTTTTCATAGTTGTATCCAACATGTCTACCAGTGATAAATTATACTCCCCAAGTTAATATCAGAGCTCTGTGAACACAAACAGTCAGACCTGGAAACAAACCAACAGATTATTTAACATTAGTTACCAGACGTTTTCACCTCCTCATGTCCACCCCGTCCCACATTTACAGATGCAACCCTTTCAGATAAACTGTTATGAATACATTTTACCAAACTAACTGAGCTAACGTCAGTATTCAGTGAAATAAACTAATTGAATAAATTAATAAATGAATTTGAATAAAAGAAGATGCAGTTTTTTTTATATATCTGAACTAGTGCTACCTGTATGCGGCTCGTTATTTAAACAGGACGTGTTTTTTAGCTAAAAGTCTGCTGATTGATGAAATAGGATTGGATTTTGACTGGATTAACTATACACCGACTGACGTTTGTTTCTCCTTTTAAAGATCAACAGGAGAGCTGCACACCTGACAAGGTAAGAGTTTTGAAATAAACTATAATATAATATAAAACACAGGGAAGAGGAGAAGGAAATTACTTTTTTTCTCATAGTTATGACTTTATTCTCGTAATATTACAACTTTTTTTCTTGTAAAGTTATGACTTTATTCTCGTAATATTACGACTTTTTTTCTCGTAAAGTTATGACTTTATTCTCGTAATATTACAACTTTTTTTTCTTGTAAAGTTATGACTTTATTCTCGTAATATTGCAACTTTTTTACTCGTAAAGTTATGACTTTATTCTTGTAACATTACGACATTTTTTACTTGTAAAGTTTCTGACTTTATTCTCGTAATATTACGACTTTTTTTTCTCGTAAAGTTATGACTTTATTCTCGTAATATTACAACTTTTTTTTCTTGTAAAGTTATGACTTTATTCTTGTAACATTACGACTTTTTTTGCTTGTAAAGTTATGACTTTATTCTCATTAAATTATGACTTTATTCTCATTAAGTTATGACTTTATTCACTTAATATTACAACTTTTTTTCTTGTAAAATTATGACTTTATTCTCGTAATATTACTTTTTTTCTCGTAAAGTTATGACTTTATTCTCGTAATATTGCAACTTTTTTACTCGTAAAGTTATGACTTTATTCTTGTAACATTACGACATTTTTTACTTGTAAAGTTTCTGACTTTATTCTCGTAATATTACGACTTTTTTTCTCGTAAAGTTATGACTTTATTCTCGTAATACTACAACTTTTTTTCTCGTAAAGTTATGACTTTATTCTTGTAACATTACGACTTTTTTTACTTTTAAAGTTATGACTTCATTCTCATAATACAACTTTTTTTCTCGTAAAGTTAATACTTTATTCACGTAATATTACGACTTTTTTTCTTGTAAAATTATGACTTTATTCTCGTTAAGTTATGACTTTATTCTCGTAATATTACACATTTTTTTTCTCATAAAGTTATTACTTTATTCTCGTAATATTACAACTTTTTTTTATTGTAAAGTTATTACTTTATTCTCATAATATTACCTTTTTTTTCTCGTAAAGTTATTACTTTATTCTCGTAATATTACAACTTTTTTTATTGTAAAGTTATTACTTTATTCTCGTAATATTACAACTTTTTTTTATTGTAAAGTTAGGACTTTATTCTCATAATATTACTTTTTTTTCTTGTAAAGTTATGACTTTATTCTCGTAATATTACCACTTTTTTCCTTGTAAAGTTATGACTTTATTCTCGTAATATTACAACTTTTTTTTATTGTAATGTTAGGACTTTTTTTCTCGTAATATTACTTTTTTTTCTTGTAAAGTTATTACTTTATTCTCGTAATATTACGACTTTTTTTCTCGTAAAGTTATGACTTTATTCTCGAAATCTCAGATTCTTTTTTCCCTCAATGTGGCCGTAATACTCCGTCATCCTTCCTATATTGTTAGGAACCTAACACGGATGTTTTCCAGGCGAGAAACCATCCTTTGGTAAGTACTTTTTCTTTTCATTTTTTTTTATCACGGCTCACAACTTTTGACACTTACGGTTGTTTAGTTTACATGTTTCTTTCATGGAGATTTTTTTTCTCCTTTGTACGCAGAAAAAATCCATATGTGATGTGAAAACCAGCGGAATTCTTGAGACTGAAAGCATTTTTGTGAAAGTTGTTCAGAAATCCGTGCTGCTTACATATCAAACCAAAAAGAAAGTGAAAAAGTTTTTCTTTTATGTGGCAGTCGCTGATGAGACAGGCACCATTAAACTGATGGTTTATGGAAAAGATCGCTTTAAAGTAATCAAGGAAGACAGCTCCTACCTCCTCAGAAATCTAATAAAGGATGACAACGTTTTTAAGGTTACCGCAAGTAGCAAAGTGTCAGAGACGAAATCTGTTGACGTCACAGAGGAGCTCCAGATGGAAGCTCGGAGACTAATTTATCCCGAGAGTCCCTTTTACTCCGTTGAAAAAGTCAAATCATCTGCTGAGAAGACAGAAGTGAGTGTCGAAGGAACCGTAACAGAGGTGAGTTTAAACTGGAGAATTTACTTACTTTATCTATACTATGTTGTTTTTAATTATTTATTGTTAATCACGATTAATCACACATTTTTTTATCTGTACAAAATGTACCTTAAAGTTCCTGTTAGTAACTTCTTCCACGTATGACTCATTGCTGGTCGGTGTCTCATGGTCTCTCGTGTGTCTCATGGTCTCTCGTGTGTCTCATGGTCTCTCGTGTGTCTCCGCTGTTCAGACTCAGACTCCAACACAAACTCCAGTGAAGCACCAAAACCTCTTGGTTGTATCTAGTGAAGCTGTTAAACAGTGTTGGCCGCGGTCGGAGGACGCGGAGGAGACCGGAGCTTTGGTCTCCAGGACCGGAGTCTCTGCTCCTCTGCTCCTCTGCCTGCCTTCACTCACACACCGCGCTCCTTCTCTCTCTCTCTCCACCTCTCCCGTGCATGCTGCTCACTCCACACTGCAGCAGAGTTAGTTTAGCTCTGAGAATATCTAGTGAATGTTCAGTGGACGTTTGTGCAGAAATAACTGCTGCAGCTCCTCCAGACCAACAGAGGTTTCCCGTGTCTTGTGAAGTGACGGGGCTCCGCAGAGAGAAACGTTATCGTCTCCGACCAAAACTCCGGCGTCTCCCCCGTTCCCTCCGGCCGCGGTCGGGAGGCCGAGGCGGGAAAAGCCAACACTAGGATCAGCATTGATTCATGGAGAGACCTTGGTCTGGTCAGCTAACATTACTGCCAAGCAGCTGAAATATAGAGTGATATTGTGCTTTTAGCTGACGTGTGTCTCCTCACTGTGTTGAGCGATGCTCCTTCATGTCTATGTAGAGCGAGCACAAGCGCCAGCAACAGGACGCTGACTTTAGTTGACTTAACGACCACAGGTGAAGCTGTTAACAAGACACTGTATGTAGATATTTATAATTGTAAATCAATGACAGATATTGTCCAGAAATTCTCACAGGTACTGCATTTCGCATAAACAATATGCTCAAATCATAACATGGCAAACATTGCATTGATATCCATAAGTGAGCCACATCTTTACCAAACAACGTCTGTTTTTAAATTTGTGAAACAGAAGTCATTTCTGTGCTTTTTTTCTAATTCTTGTTGTAATTGTTTGGTTTGTTCAGATTAATCCTGTTAAAAAAATAAAGGTGGAGCACAAACCGCAGAAGATAAAGAGGCAAGATTTCCAACTAAAAGATGACACCGATTCCATCTTGATCTGCATGTGGGATGAAGGAGCCATCCGGCAATGTGAAGGATTATCAGTTGGAGATGTCATTAAGGTTTCCAACCTGAAGACCCATCTGTACGGAACTACAACGCTGAACTCAACTGGATTCACCAAAATTGACACGGTACCTGCAGCGATCTCCCCGCTCGACTTTTCTCCAAGCCACAAGTCAGCCATGTTTGTAGTTCAGTCTGTGGAGAGAGGCACATCTGAACTTCATTTTGGCCAGAATAAAACAGCCTCCGTACTGCTTCCTTTGTCAGCTGTTAGGTGTTAAAAAACACTTTTATTAAAGGTTTGTCCTAAACTGACTGTTAATGTCAATCTGTCTTCATGCAGGTTCAGAGTGTCGGCATCCAGAACGTCAGAATTGAGATTATGGGAATCATGAAGGCCAATAAGAAGGAGACTCACCTGGAAGCACAGGTCAACCAACACATGCACACTTATGTCGCAGCTTCTCGACTTCTGGCAAAGGCGTTTGGCTTCAAGCTAGACGGTGGTTTTAGAGACAGACTCCTCGTTAACATACCGCTCTCAGCAGATGCAGAAATACAAGGAAATCAAATCAAAAAGATTACAGCTGCTTAAAAGATGTAGAAAAAAAAAGATATTGTCCTGCAGGAATACCTGAAGATGTGCACACAGCACATTTTTATAAATATATTGGAGGGAACATTTTGAGCATATTTGAATATTTTAATTACTTCCACAGTGTATGAATCAACCTGTCAGCGCTCTCTGGTGGCTTAACTCTGTAATAGAGACGTTTCTATGGTTCTAAATGTATTGATCGAGCCCAACATGGTACATCATATATTGATGTTTTCAGCATTAAAGCTGCAGTGGGTAGAAATGGAGCAAATATGATTTTAAAAAAAAGTTATTTTTATAAAATGGTCACTAAAAATCATGTTCATTCGGTGTCCTAAAGCCTGAATAGCAAATATTTTGACTGATTTTGTGATATTAGAGGGAACGATCATTTTTACATCATTATTCTCATATTCATTGAAATATTAAAATAATTATGGTGTGATTTTTGTGAAAATCTGAACCAAACTAAGATGTTTTCTTAAATCTGTACATTGTGATTTGTAACAACAATAACAATAAAGGCTGAAACTAACCTTTACTTTCATTCTCCATTATTTTCTAGATTTAATCGATTTAGTTGTTTGGTTTATAAAATGTCAGAAAATGGTGAAAAGAATGTGGATCAGTGTTTCCTAAAGTCCAAGACGATGTCCTCTAATGTCTCAAAGATATTCGGTTTACTGTCAGAGAGGAAAGAAACCAGAAAATATTCACATTTAAGAAGCTCCGTTTTAGCTCATTACAACGGAATTGCGTTGCTAGGCAACAGTTTGGGTCCATGTTTACTTCCTGTCAGCTGATGTTATTTACATACATTGCAACAGGAAGTAAACTGGGACACATTTAGGATGTTTATATTTAAAACTGTAATGGTCTAAATATTGTAGATTTGTGACATCACAAATGGACAGAAATCCAAACGGCTTGTTTTCAATCGCACAATTTCCTGCGTTTATTTCCTGTTGCAGTGTATGTGAATATCATCAGCTGACAGGAAGTAAACATGGACCCAAACTGTTGCCTAGCAACGCAATTCTGTTGCAATGCACTAAAACGGAGCGTTTCATTCAGAGAGTGAATACAGGTATATTCAGACAGACAGTATGAGGAAACTAAAGTGTATTTTTAACATTACAGCATGTAAACATGTTAGTAGAAACACAAAATACTAGTATGAACCTGAGAATGAGAACGATATGGGACCTTTAAATGTACGTCAGACCAAACCTCATGCAAATAAAGAGACGAGATGTTTCTAATAAGACAATAATCTTTTAGGTTTATTTTTTTTACACACACACTTTATTGCAAAGGAGCATAACAAGACGTCTGAGTTGATCAAGTCGCATCGATGACAAACAGCCTGAACACACGTTTCCTGTAACATTTAGAGGAAGATCTGAACCTTCTGACTCCGCTTCTATTAATAACATTAAAATTCTCTCTACTCTGTAAACCAGCGCTCGCTGGAGATGAATTCATTTATAACTGTTTCCTCGTTAATGTAAATCTAATAAAATAAATGTGACCTGCAGGAGTTTTGACGCCCGTTAAAAGGAATGATGTAACGCTTCATACAACAACAACAACAACAACAACAACAACAACAACAACAACAAACAACAACAACGGTTGTAACTTTACAATAAATAATCCCGGTGACGTCTGACCGCCGCCCCTCACTTCATTAATCATTTAAACGACCCTCCGGTGACGTCAGCTTGCTGATTGGTCGGTTCTAAAGGAAGTTGTGTGTAACGTAAACTTTCGCGCCGGTGTCGGGGTCCTCGGGTTGTCGGGTCGGGGGGGTCAGAGGTCAGAGGTCGTGGCTGCAGCCGCTTATGTGACCATGTACTCCTGCCGCTTGTTGAGTCGGACCTGGCAGAGCGAGACGGCGCCCACCGCCACGTAGATGGCGGCGGCGATGAAGCAGTTGATGCCGACCTGGTTGTACAGACTGTAGATGTTCTGAGGAGGATTTTTACTGCAGGAGAGAACAGACGGGTTTTAATATTCAGATTTATTAGTTTTTAAAAATCAGGTAATATAATAACAACAATAATACTCATATCTCCTGAAGGTACGAGGCGATTAAGGGACGGAACTAACAAATATTCTAAGATTAATCTGCAGATTATTTTTATTTGTATGCATTTTTGTCTATAAAATGTCAGAAAATTTGGCTTTCTAATTATTAAAAATATTCTCTGTTCTATTACATTCTCTGTTTTATTATATTCTCTGTTCTATTATATTCTTTGTTCTACTATATTCTGCTCATTCTGGTGTTTGTTTTGCAGCATGTAGAACTCAAAGATCCAGAGTTCATAGCGACTCACTCGTTACGGATGTCCTCCTCGGTGAACGGGACGTCTTCGATCAGCACGGCCGACTTGGCGCTGAAGAAGATCCCCAGCATCGCCTGGAAGAAGAAGAAGACGAAGACGACAGCAGGTCAGAACAGAGGGGCTCAACATGAGGCTCGGGGGCCACGGCGGGGGCCGAGTTAACGTCGGGTCAGATTCATAATCCTGCCGACTTATTCTCTGATCAAACAGTTTCTCTAGTTTCTCTAGTTTTAGTATTACTGTTAATATTTAGTGTTTTATTCAGACAAAGCTCTTGTTCAGCTGCTTTTGTTTGATATTATTTGTCTCAATAAAGTAAAGTTTAAAGTGTTTTATAGGATAGTTCTCAATAATAAAGTAAAGTTTAAAGTGTTTTATAGGATAGTTCTCAACAATAAAGTAAAGTTTAAAGTGTTTTATAGGATAGTTCTCAACAATAAAGTAAAGTTTAAAGTGTTTTATAGGATAGTTCTCAATAATAAAGTAAAATTTAAAGTGTTTTATAGGATAGTTCTCAATAATAAAGTAAAGTTTAAAGTGTTTTATAGGATAGTTCTCAATAATAAAGTAAAATTTAAAGTGTTTTATAGGATAGTTCTCAATAATAAAGTAAAGTTTAAAGTGTTTTATAGGATAGTTCTCAACAATAAAGTGTCAAAAAACAACATCCGAACTGAAACAGTGAAGAAAAACAGGAAAGATAATCAATAACTTGTCCGATCTCGTCTGGTGACCACTGAGAACCCCAACATCACAAATATCCACTCAGACAAAAAGACTTTAATATATTAAATCTGTATGAACATTTATATAAAATATGTTTTATGATCTCTTAAATATGTGAAATGTTTTTTTCTTCATGCAATATCTGATTAATCTGTAAATTAACATCATAAAATATCTTTAAAAGGATTAAATGTAAACTTCTGTTAGTGCAAGAAAGAAATAAACCGTTTAGTCTATAAAATAACGATTATTTTAGTTTATTAAATATCAGAATGTAGTTAAAACTGTCCGACGTGACGTCTGCAAATGTTGTTTCGTTCTACCAACAATTCAAAACAGATATTCAATTAAATGAGATATTCAATTTATAATTGCGATAACGCAAATTTGGTTTTCGATTAGAATAGAATAGAATAAATAATATATATGTTATGCACATATTCTTATACTGTATACACAGAGAGAGTAATGTGTGTCATTTATTCATATTTATTTATATATTCTTATAAATGTAAATAAAATCTCCTTCATCACTTATATGTTATAATCTGACCGTGTATGTTTTATGGTTTATTCTGAGCACACAGTGGAAAAAACTGACTTCCTGCTCTGGAACATCACATGACGGTTAAATAAAGAGTCACATGATTCAGTTAAATCAGGATTTTCTGCCACTCAACTTCCTGAATTAGAACTCTTTGATAAAACGTCTCAACATGGTGGAAAAATATGTGTTTTAAACCAGTCAGAAGATAAGTTAATATACTTTAATGTTCATTTCATCAGCTGATCAAATAATCAGCATTTAAATGATGATCTAACAAATATAAACAAATACAGAAATATGTCTGTTTATAAATGACATAGTAAATAATATTATTTTTATTATATATTATTATAAACTAATATTATTATTTTATTGTATATATTAAAAATTGGTAATATAATATTATATATATTATACATTAATAATAATAATAATATTATGTTATATATATTATACATTAATAATAATATTATTATATTTAATATTATAAACACTAATATTATTTTATTATATATATTATTATAAATTGATAATATAATTTTATTATATTATACATTAATAATATGTTATTATATAGATTATTATAAATTAATAATATTATTGTATTATATATTATACATTTATAATAATATTATTATATTATATATATTATACATGAATAATAATTGTATTATTATATAATACATATTATTATAAACTAATAACATTATATTATATATATTATACATTAATACTATTATTATATATATTATTATAAATGTATAATGTAATTATATTAAGTTAATATTATTTTATTATATATATTATTATATAATAATAATAATGTTTCAGACTGATGTCTGATCCTCAGAGGTGTCTCCATCCATTAGAGAGTAAACCCAGACTTTAGCCACCTCCATATCGTTAATTACACGGGTCCCAGTACTGATCACACTGGTGTTGTATTGATTATTAGTGTTGTATTGATTATTAGTGTTCTATTGATCATTAGATCACATTAATACCATCTAGCTTGGCCTACGTGGGCGCCGTCTATTTACTGGAGAGTAATATACATTAAATGACTATGTTGCGACACATGTTTGATTAATTTTAGGGTCTCACGAGCTTTAATACATTAAATAATAAAACTAAAAAAGGATCTGAGGTTGATTTATTACTAAAAACAGCATCTTAACAGCATGCTAACCAGAGCAGCTCCAGGAAGTAGTCTGCCCCCTCCCAGCTGAACATCACTATATCTCTATGTTTCTGTTCCTTACCAGCATGATGACCCCCCAGATACTGATCACTATCCCGCACGCTGCCATCTTCGGCCCGCAGAACAGAAGCGACGGCATGTCGGTGTCTGTTATTGATCGATCAGAAGCTGATTGTATGTATCTTTGATTGACTAAACAGAGAAGAGATCCATCCACAGTCAGCTGATCCAGAGACCTCACTCGGTTTCACTCGGGGAGACTCGGCAACGGTCGGGACCCGAAGCTCAGCGACCAATCAGAATGGTCCGCTAGCGACACGCCCCGCCTCTTCTTCTACTTCTTTGGTGTTTATTGGCGGTTGGCAAACCAGCTTAGAGGTGCGTTACCGCCACCTACTGGACTACTGGAGTATGGTGCAGGAGATTGGCAGGAACAATAAAATAAAATAAATAAAAAACAAAAAAATTAAAATGAATAATTAATAATAATAAAAATGACAATAATAATAATAATTATAATTACATTCTCTCACTTAAATGACATCTCTTTTACCTCTTACTCTTTTTTCCCGGTCAGACTGACTAAAGCGACCAATGAGAATGTCCCCTAGCAACAAGCCCCGCCTCTTCCGGTCAGACTGACCAATGAGAATGTCCCCTAGCAACAAGCCCCGCCTCTTCCGGTCAGACTGACCAATGAGGTTCAACTTCCAAAGACGCGCAACATTTCCTCTTTCCTCCTTTCTGCCTTTGTTGATTATTATTCACATTTTCTCCTCAATATGTTTCTATAAACTACTAATAACTGGTTCTGATCGATGTGTTTCCTCCAGAGCTCCGTTCTCTGGTGATCTGACTCCTCTAGAGGACTCAGATAACATTACTGAAGATAACTGGAGCTAACTGAAGCTAGCTGAGCATCCTGTCATTGTTTTGATTAAAGAACAAGTTTAAAGAAGTCCTGCAGCACCATGACGTCAGCCTCTGCTAAGGTGAGTTCTTACCTGTTTAATAACAGTATTGCATTAAACTGCGTGCATTAACCTGAACTAATCCAGAGAGCAGGTCACACCAGACTCCATCCAGAAACCTGTTGATTCTACAGCTTTGCTCACCTACACATGTTTATCTCAACAAAGTGCTTCAACTTAATACAAATCCTAGATTAATACAGTCTAGTGATACATTCGGCGTATCAAACATTTAATGTTGAAATAGAAATCTAGAGTTCACTGCTGACTTGTTGTGCCAGTCAGCTGGTGTGACCCAGAGACTGTCTGTCTGTGTTGGATGTTAAATGTGCTGTTTGGTGGATGAGGTTCTGAACTGACTTTAATAGAAGAAACCTGAAGCTTTAGTTCCTTAACAGGTGACAGTCTACTGACACAGCTGTACTTTTACTTTAAGTACTTTACATGTATCTGATAATACTCCCATACTTTTACTTCAGTAAGGTTTTGAAAGCAGTACTTTTACTTGTAGTGGACTATTTTCTCAGTGTGGTATTAATACTCTTTCCTGCATTAAGTATGTGAGTACTTGTGTATCTCCAGGTGGTGGAGATCTTCTCAGCAGCAGGACGTTAACGTGTAGTGTAGTATATTCACAGTGTGGTACTAGTACTGCAGTAAAGTATATTTTGTGTATCTCCAGGTGGGGGAGATCTTCTCAGCAGCAGGCGCTGCCTTCACTAAGTTGGGAGAGTTGACGATGCAGCTTCACCCGGTGTCAGACTCCAGCCCAGCCGGGTGAGCAGAGGACACATCTTCATCTGACTCTCTTCAGTGTTCAGTGGAGAAACAATCAGTCAGCCGACCTGTGAATTAACTCAGTCGTTGATAAAGTCACCACCTTCTTCTTCTCTGTCAGCTGAACTGTTGGTTCTCTGTGTTGAACTGTGTCTTCGTCCTCAGAGCCAAATGGACGGAGACTGAGATCGAGATGCTGCGTCTGGCGGTGCGTCGCTTTGGAGACGACCTCAACAACATCAGCACGGTGATCAAAGAGCGCACTGTGTAAGTCTGTAACCTTCAATTAAACATGTAAACATTTAAAATGAAGGCTATTTCAAACTGAAAACTCAAAAGTGTTTTTATTCACAGCCACCAGACTCCATTCATAAAAACAGTAATTTAACCTCTCAGAACACGGAGTGAACATACAGCCCCACGTCTTTCAGTTATTACCAGACAGATAACGTTGACTCAGCTCCTCCTCATCCTCCTCCTCCTCTTATTTCTCCTCCTCCTCCCCCTCCTCTTATTTCTCCTCCTCCCCCTCCTCTTATTTCTCCTCCTCCCCCTCCTCTTATTTCTCCTCCTCCTCCCCCTCCTCCTCCTCATCCTCCCCCTCCTCTTATTTCTCCTCCTCCTCCCCCTCCTCTTATTTCTCCTCCTCCCCCTCCTCTTATTTCTCCTCCTCTTCCTCCTCCTTCTCCTCCTCCTCCCCCTCCTCTTATTTCTCCTCTTCCTCCTCCAGCTACAGCTAGCGGTCACATTATTCTAACAGATGTGAACAGATGTGTTGACGTGTTTCTTCTTCTTCTTCTTCTCCTGCAGCGCTCAGATCAAGAGCACAGTGAAGAGGAAGCTGTACGAGGACAGCAGAGTGCCCATCTCCTCCGAGTCCCCAAAGAAGACCGTGAAGAAGACTGCCGTTGCCATGGCGCCGGCTCCCGCGCCCGCCGCCCCCGCCATGATCGCCGTGCCCACAACGCAGGTCGTCGTGGCGACGGGCATGCAGAACAGCCCCTCTCTGGCCCCTCCCATCAAGAAGCAGAAAACGGCAGGTGAGAAATGACAGGAAGTGACTTCATCGACAGGAAGTGACATCAGTTGATCAGATGTAGGCGTACGGCTGTTCACCATCGTGGACCGTCCGTCTCTGTCCTCGCGCAGCGGTGCTGTCCACTCACCGTACGTGTCTGTCCTCACGCAGCGGCGCCGTCCACTCATCGTCTGTCTCTGTCCACACGCAGCGGCGCCGTCCACTCACCGTCCACTCACCGTACGTCTCTGTCCTCACGTTGCGGCGCCGTCCACTCACCGTCCACTCACCGTACGTCTCTGTCCTCACGCAGCGGCGCCGTCCACTCACCGTTCGTGTCTGTCCTCACGCAGCGGCGCCGTCCAAACACCGTACGTCTCTGTCCTCACGCAGCGGCGCCGTCCACTCACCGTCCGTTTCTGTCCTCACGCAATGGCGCCGTCCACTCATCGTCTGTCTCTGTCCTCACGCAGCGGCGCCGTCCACTCACCGTTCGTCTCTGTCCTCACGCAGCGGCGCCGTCCAGTCACCGTTCGTCTCTGTCCTCACGCAGCGGCGCCGTCCAGTCACCATTCGTCCATCTCGCAGACGTAGTGATGTCATGAAGAAACATCTGGAAAATAATCTGAATCAAATCATTTTATTTTTTATTTTCGCAGCATTTTATTAGAATCGATCAGAAAATACAGACGCTGCTCTTCATCCTCCTCTGTATTCACCTCCTCCTCCTTCTTCTCCTCCTCCTCCTCCTCCTCCTCCTCCCACTCTTCATCTTCCTTGTCCTCCTCGTCCTCCTCCTCCTACTGATCTACTAAATAAATAAATGAAACTGTCTTATATTCATCCTCTTTATTGTTTTTTCTTAAATGGATATTGACAATAAACATCTTCCTCCTCTTCCTCTTCCTCTTCCTCCTCCTCTTCCTCCTCCTCTTCCTCCTCCTCCTCCTCCTTCTCCTCCTCTTCCTCCTCCTCCTCCTCCTCTTCCTCCTCCTCCTCCTCCTCCTCCTCAGACGTGACTCTCAGCGCTCTGAATGACTCTGACGTGAACAGCGACCTGGTGGACATCGAAGGACTCGGAGACGGTTCCTCCAACAAGAAGCTCAACTTTGACCAAGGTGAGCGTCACCGTGTAACACCGGAGGACCGGCAACGTTAACGCCATAATAATAATAAATAAATACATACATTTACATAAAGCAGCATATTATTATTAGTAGTAGTAGTATTAAATACTTGTATTAAGTACATTGTGAACAGGATATGAATGTAAATGTTTGTCTCCTCAGAGAGCCTGAATCTGGACTCCAGCCTCATCATGAACTCCAGTGACCTCCCCCTCCTGTCCCGCTGACCTTTGACCTCTCAAACACTTTATTATTCTGTTCCTGTTACCTGACGGTCGTCTGTCCACATTTAAATTAACATCCGTGTGTTTATTCTTAAGTTTAAGGTCAAAGTTAAAACCAGAAATGATCCAGATGTGAACAGTTTTAGTTTTAGTTTGTTGTTTTCTGTGTTTCAGTCAGTTTTAGTCTCAGATCAGAAAACAGGAAACAGAAACATGTCAGTCAGTTTGTTCATCCTTTGCTCTTCATCTTCATCTTCATCATCATCATCATCATCATCATCATCATCATCATGATCATTATGAAGAAGAGCGTGGAGCTACACATCAGTGATGAAGATGAACCTGGAGAGACGATGAGCTGATTGATCACTCTGATTAGTTCCTCTGAGCTCTCAGTACTGATCAGCCTTCAGTTTAGACTTTAATCTTCCTCCTCTTCTTCTTCTTCATCCTCCTCTTCTTCATCCTCCTCCTCTTCCTTGATTTAATAATTGAATGCCTCATCATTATCATCATAATAATAATAATTGTTACCAGCTTCACGTTTCTCTGCGTTGATCTTCTGATTTCTTAAAGAAATCCGAGGTGATGTTCTGAAGATATTTCCTGAATCCTCAAAGACTCTTCGAACCGTCTGTATGACGTAAGTACCTTTAATTAATTATTATAAATATAAAATGTATAAAACAAAAAGACAATATTGACGTACTGTGTGTAACAGAAGCTAAATATTAACACCTTGATTTGTATGAAAATGTAAAATATTTCTGTCTGTTTGGATTCAAGAAACAAACGGGTTAAAATCTGTTTTGTTTTATTTATTGTGCAGGAAATTAAAAAGTTTCTCATCCAGATGTTTAAAGAGTCTTTGAGGATTCTGGGAATATCTTCAAAACAACAACAAACATCACCAGGTATTTATTTATTTTATTTTTTTGTTGAAACATTGGAAGCTCAGCGCTGTGACCCGGATGTAACGCTGGTAAATATCTGATATGTGTGTCCAAAAGATGTCTGAAACAATTCTGTGAATATTTGGATTAATCATCATTTGCTGACCAGAAGAGAAGACATATGTAGAAAACCAGACTTCTCCTTTATCTTCGTCAGTGTTCCTGACGGTTGGCGATCATGATGGTAGCGAGGTAGAAAACCTGCTTTTTCACTTGAATATTTTATCAATCAGTGGCTGAGAGATGTAAAAACACCGTTTTGATTATGTCAATTAAAAACTCTGAACAGTTTGTCTTTTCTTGTTTTTGTTGAATGTTTCATTTAATGTTTAGTAAAAAAAGTCATAGTATAGTATGTCGAAATTTTTATAAAAAAAAGTTATAGTATAGTATGTCGAATTTTCTTTTTGAAAAAAAGTCATAGTATAGTATGTCAAAATTTTTATAAAAAAAGTCATAGTATTGTATGTCGACGGTTTTCATGAAAAAATGTCATAGTATAGTATGTCGAAATTTTTATAAAAAAACGTCATAGTATAGTATGTCAAAGTTTTCATGAAAAAAAGTCATAGTATTGTATGTCGAATTTTCTTTTTGAAAAAAAGTCATAGTATAGTATGTCGAAATTTTTATAAAAAAAATTATAGTATAGTATGTCGAAGGTTTTCATGAAAAAACGTCATAGTATAGTATGTCAAAATTTTTATGTATGTCGAATTTTCTCTTTGAAAAAAAGTCATAGTAAAATATGTCGATAATTTTCATGGAAAAAAGTCATAGTAAAATATGTTGATAATTTTCATTAAAAAATCATAGTAAAATATGTCGACAATTTTCATGGAAAAAAGTCATAGTAAAATATGTCGATAATTTTCATTTAAAAAAATAGTAAAATATGTCGACAATTTTCATGGAAAAAAGTCATAGTAAATTATGTCGACAATTTTCATGGAAAAAAGTCATAGTAAAATATGTCGATAATTTTCATTAAAAAAAGTCATAGTAAAATATGTCGATAATTTTTATGAAAAAAAGTCATAGTAAAATATGTCGATAATTTTCATGGAAAAAAGTCATAGTAAAATATGTCGATAATTTTTATGAAAAAAGTCATAGTAAAATATGTCGATAATTTTTATGAAAAAAAGTCATAGTAAAATATGTCGACAATTTTTATTAAAAAAAATCATAGTAAAATATGTCGATAATTTTCATTTAAAAAAGTCATAGTACAGTATGTCGAAGATTTGTATTAAAAAAAGTCATAGTATAGTATGTCGATAATTTTCATGAAAAATCATAGTAAAATATGTCGACAATTTTTATGAAAAAAAGTCATAGTATAGTATGTCGATAATTTTCATGAAAAAAAATCATAGTAAAATATGTTGATAATTTTCATTAAAAAAAGTCAGTAAAATATGTCGATAATTTTCATGAAAAAAAATCATAGTACAGTATGTCGAAGATTTGTATTAAAAAAAGTCATAGTATAGTATGTCGATAATTTTCATGAAAAAAATCATAGTAAAATATGTCGACAATTTTCATGGAAAAAAGTCATAGTAAAATATGTCGATAATTTTCATGAAAAAAAATCATAGTAAAACAATGTCGAAGATTTTCATTAAAAAAAGTCATAGTACAGTATGTCGAAGATTTGTATTAAAAAAAGTCATAGTATAGTATGTCGAAAGTTTTCATGAAAAAAAGTCATAGTATAGTATGACGAAATTTTTATAAAAAAAAGTCATAGTATAGTATGTCGATAATTTTCATGAAAATAAATCATAGTAAAATATGTCGACAATTTTTATGAAAAAAAGTCATAGTATAGTATGTCGATAATTTTCATGAAAAAAATCATAGTAAAATAATGTCGACAATTTTCATGGAAAAAAGTCATAGTAAAATATGACGATAATTTTCATTAAAAAATCATAGTAAAATATGTCGATAATTTTCATTAAAAAATCATAGTAAAATATGTCGACAATTTTCATGGAAAAAAGTCATAGTAAAATATGTCGATAATTTTCATTTAAAAAAATAGTAAAATATGTCGACAATTTTCATGGAAAAAAGTCATAGTAAATTATGTCGACAATTTTCATGGAAAAAAGTCATAGTAAAATATGTCGATAATTTTCATTAAAAAAAGTCATAGTAAAATATGTCGATAATTTTTATGAAAAAAAGTCATAGTAAAATATGTCGATAATTTTCATGGAAAAAAGTCATAGTAAAATATGTCGATAATTTTTATGAAAAAAGTCATAGTAAAATATGTCGATAATTTTTATGAAAAAAAGTCATAGTAAAATATGTCGACAATTTTTATTAAAAAAAATCATAGTAAAATATGTCGATAATTTTCATTTAAAAAAGTCATAGTACAGTATGTCGAAGATTTGTATTAAAAAAAGTCATAGTATAGTATGTCGATAATTTTCATTAAAAAATCATAGTAAAATATGTCGACAATTTTCATGGAAAAAAGTCATAGTAAAATATGTCGATAATTTTCATTTAAAAAAATAGTAAAATATGTCGACAATTTTCATGGAAAAAAGTCATAGTAAATTATGTCGACAATTTTCATGGAAAAAAGTCATAGTAAAATATGTCGATAATTTTCATTAAAAAAAGTCATAGTAAAATATGTCGATAATTTTTATGAAAAAAAGTCATAGTAAAATATGTCGATAATTTTCATGGAAAAAAGTCATAGTAAAATATGTCGATAATTTTTATGAAAAAAGTCATAGTAAAATATGTCGATAATTTTTATGAAAAAAAGTCATAGTAAAATATGTCGACAATTTTTATTAAAAAAAATCATAGTAAAATATGTCGATAATTTTCATTTAAAAAAGTCATAGTACAGTATGTCGAAGATTTGTATTAAAAAAAGTCATAGTATAGTATGTCGATAATTTTCATGAAAAATCATAGTAAAATATGTCGACAATTTTTATGAAAAAAAGTCATAGTATAGTATGTCGATAATTTTCATGAAAAAAAATCATAGTAAAATATGTTGATAATTTTCATTAAAAAAAGTCAGTAAAATATGTCGATAATTTTCATGAAAAAAAATCATAGTACAGTATGTCGAAGATTTGTATTAAAAAAAGTCATAGTATAGTATGTCGATAATTTTCATGAAAAAAATCATAGTAAAATATGTCGACAATTTTCATGGAAAAAAGTCATAGTAAAATATGTCGATAATTTTCATGAAAAAAAATCATAGTAAAACAATGTCGAAGATTTTCATTAAAAAAAGTCATAGTACAGTATGTCGAAGATTTGTATTAAAAAAAGTCATAGTATAGTATGTCGAAAGTTTTCATGAAAAAAAGTCATAGTATAGTATGACGAAATTTTTATAAAAAAAAGTCATAGTATAGTATGTCGATAATTTTCATGAAAATAAATCATAGTAAAATATGTCGACAATTTTTATGAAAAAAAGTCATAGTATAGTATGTCGATAATTTTCATGAAAAAAATCATAGTAAAATAATGTCGACAATTTTCATGGAAAAAAGTCATAGTAAAATATGACGATAATTTTCATTTAAAAAAGTCATAGTAAAATATGTCGACAATTTTTATGAAAAAAAGTCATAGTAAAATATGTCGATAATTTTCATTAAAAAAGTCATAGTAAAATATGTCGACAATTTTTATGAAAAAACGTCATAGTATAGTATGTCGAAAAAAGTCTTAGTATAGTATGTCGAAAGTTTTCATAAAAAAACGTCATGAAAACAAAAACAACGTATGTCGATAATTTTCATGAAAATAAATCATAGTAAAATATGTCGACAATTTTTATGAAAAAAAGTCATAGTATAGTATGTCGATAATTTTCATGAAAAAAATCATAGTAAAATAATGTCGACAATTTTCATGGAAAAAAGTCATAGTAAAATATGACGATAATTTTCATTTAAAAAAGTCATAGTAAAATATGTCGACAATTTTTATGAAAAAAAGTCATAGTAAAATATGTCGATAATTTTCATTAAAAAAGTCATAGTAAAATATGTCGACAATTTTTATGAAAAAACGTCATAGTATAGTATGTCGAAAAAAGTCTTAGTATAGTATGTCGAAAGTTTTCATAAAAAAACGTCATGAAAACAAAAACAACGTATGTCGATAATTTTCATGAAAAAAGTCATAGTACAGTATGTCGAAGATTTGTATGAAAAAAAGTCATAGTATAGTATGTCGAAGATTTGTATTAAAAAAAGTCATAGTATAGTATGTCAATAATTTTCATTAAAAAAAGTCATAGTACAGTATGTCGAAGATTTGTATTAAAAAAAGTCATAGTATAGTATGTCGATAATTTTCATGAAAAAAATCATAGTAAAATAATGTCGACAATTTTCATGGAAAAAAGTCATAGTAAAATATGACGATAATTTTCATTTAAAAAAGTCATAGTAAAATATGTCGACAATTTTTATGAAAAAAAGTCATAGTAAAATATGTCGATAATTTTCATTTAAAAAAGTTATAGTAAAATATGTCGACAATTTTTATGAAAAAAAGTCATAGTAAAATATGTCGATAATTTTCATTAAAAAAGTCATAGTACAGTATGTCGAAAAAAGTCTTAGTATAGTATGTCGAAAGTTTTCATGAAAAAACGTCATGAAAACAAAAACAACGTATGTCGATAATTTTCATTAAAAAAGTCATAGTACAGTATGTCGAAGATTTGTATGAAAAAAAGTCATAGTATAGTATGTCGAAGATTTGTATTAAAAAAAGTCATAGTAAAATATGTCGATAATTTTCATTAAAAAAAATCATAGTAAAATATGTTGATAATTTTCATTAAAAAAAGTCATAGTAAAATATGTCGACAATTTTTATGAAAAAAAGTCATAGTAAAATATGTCGACAATTTTCATTTAAAAAAGTCATAGTAAAATATGTCGACAATTTTTATGAAAAAAAGTCATAGTAAAATATGTCGACAATTTTTATGAAAAAAAGTCATAGTAAATTATGTCGACAATTTTCATGGAAAAAAGTCATAGTAAAATATGTCGATAATTTTCATTAAAAAAAGTCATAGTAAAATATGTCGATAATTTTTATGAAAAAAAGTCATAGTAAAATATGTCGATAATTTTCATGGAAAAAAGTCATAGTAAAATATGTCGATAATTTTTATGAAAAAAGTCATAGTAAAATATGTCGATAATTTTTATGAAAAAAAGTCATAGTAAAATATGTCGACAATTTTTATTAAAAAAAATCATAGTAAAATATGTCGATAATTTTCATTTAAAAAAGTCATAGTACAGTATGTCGAAGATTTGTATTAAAAAAAGTCATAGTATAGTATGTCGATAATTTTCATGAAAAATCATAGTAAAATATGTCGACAATTTTTATGAAAAAAAGTCATAGTATAGTATGTCGATAATTTTCATGAAAAAAAATCATAGTAAAATATGTTGATAATTTTCATTAAAAAAAGTCAGTAAAATATGTCGATAATTTTCATGAAAAAAAATCATAGTACAGTATGTCGAAGATTTGTATTAAAAAAAGTCATAGTATAGTATGTCGATAATTTTCATGAAAAAAATCATAGTAAAATATGTCGACAATTTTCATGGAAAAAAGTCATAGTAAAATATGTCGATAATTTTCATGAAAAAAAATCATAGTAAAACAATGTCGAAGATTTTCATTAAAAAAAGTCATAGTACAGTATGTCGAAGATTTGTATTAAAAAAAGTCATAGTATAGTATGTCGAAAGTTTTCATGAAAAAAAGTCATAGTATAGTATGACGAAATTTTTATAAAAAAAAGTCATAGTATAGTATGTCGATAATTTTCATGAAAATAAATCATAGTAAAATATGTCGACAATTTTTATGAAAAAAAGTCATAGTATAGTATGTCGATAATTTTCATGAAAAAAATCATAGTAAAATAATGTCGACAATTTTCATGGAAAAAAGTCATAGTAAAATATGACGATAATTTTCATTAAAAAATCATAGTAAAATATGTCGATAATTTTCATTAAAAAATCATAGTAAAATATGTCGACAATTTTCATGGAAAAAAGTCATAGTAAAATATGTCGATAATTTTCATTTAAAAAAATAGTAAAATATGTCGACAATTTTCATGGAAAAAAGTCATAGTAAATTATGTCGACAATTTTCATGGAAAAAAGTCATAGTAAAATATGTCGATAATTTTCATTAAAAAAAGTCATAGTAAAATATGTCGATAATTTTTATGAAAAAAAGTCATAGTAAAATATGTCGATAATTTTCATGGAAAAAAGTCATAGTAAAATATGTCGATAATTTTTATGAAAAAAGTCATAGTAAAATATGTCGATAATTTTTATGAAAAAAAGTCATAGTAAAATATGTCGACAATTTTTATTAAAAAAAATCATAGTAAAATATGTCGATAATTTTCATTTAAAAAAGTCATAGTACAGTATGTCGAAGATTTGTATTAAAAAAAGTCATAGTATAGTATGTCGATAATTTTCATTAAAAAATCATAGTAAAATATGTCGACAATTTTCATGGAAAAAAGTCATAGTAAAATATGTCGATAATTTTCATTTAAAAAAATAGTAAAATATGTCGACAATTTTCATGGAAAAAAGTCATAGTAAATTATGTCGACAATTTTCATGGAAAAAAGTCATAGTAAAATATGTCGATAATTTTCATTAAAAAAAGTCATAGTAAAATATGTCGATAATTTTTATGAAAAAAAGTCATAGTAAAATATGTCGATAATTTTCATGGAAAAAAGTCATAGTAAAATATGTCGATAATTTTTATGAAAAAAGTCATAGTAAAATATGTCGATAATTTTTATGAAAAAAAGTCATAGTAAAATATGTCGACAATTTTTATTAAAAAAAATCATAGTAAAATATGTCGATAATTTTCATTTAAAAAAGTCATAGTACAGTATGTCGAAGATTTGTATTAAAAAAAGTCATAGTATAGTATGTCGATAATTTTCATGAAAAATCATAGTAAAATATGTCGACAATTTTTATGAAAAAAAGTCATAGTATAGTATGTCGATAATTTTCATGAAAAAAAATCATAGTAAAATATGTTGATAATTTTCATTAAAAAAAGTCAGTAAAATATGTCGATAATTTTCATGAAAAAAAATCATAGTACAGTATGTCGAAGATTTGTATTAAAAAAAGTCATAGTATAGTATGTCGATAATTTTCATGAAAAAAATCATAGTAAAATATGTCGACAATTTTCATGGAAAAAAGTCATAGTAAAATATGTCGATAATTTTCATGAAAAAAAATCATAGTAAAACAATGTCGAAGATTTTCATTAAAAAAAGTCATAGTACAGTATGTCGAAGATTTGTATTAAAAAAAGTCATAGTATAGTATGTCGAAAGTTTTCATGAAAAAAAGTCATAGTATAGTATGACGAAATTTTTATAAAAAAAAGTCATAGTATAGTATGTCGATAATTTTCATGAAAATAAATCATAGTAAAATATGTCGACAATTTTTATGAAAAAAAGTCATAGTATAGTATGTCGATAATTTTCATGAAAAAAATCATAGTAAAATAATGTCGACAATTTTCATGGAAAAAAGTCATAGTAAAATATGACGATAATTTTCATTTAAAAAAGTCATAGTAAAATATGTCGACAATTTTTATGAAAAAAAGTCATAGTAAAATATGTCGATAATTTTCATTAAAAAAGTCATAGTAAAATATGTCGACAATTTTTATGAAAAAACGTCATAGTATAGTATGTCGAAAAAAGTCTTAGTATAGTATGTCGAAAGTTTTCATAAAAAAACGTCATGAAAACAAAAACAACGTATGTCGATAATTTTCATGAAAATAAATCATAGTAAAATATGTCGACAATTTTTATGAAAAAAAGTCATAGTATAGTATGTCGATAATTTTCATGAAAAAAATCATAGTAAAATAATGTCGACAATTTTCATGGAAAAAAGTCATAGTAAAATATGACGATAATTTTCATTTAAAAAAGTCATAGTAAAATATGTCGACAATTTTTATGAAAAAAAGTCATAGTAAAATATGTCGATAATTTTCATTAAAAAAGTCATAGTAAAATATGTCGACAATTTTTATGAAAAAACGTCATAGTATAGTATGTCGAAAAAAGTCTTAGTATAGTATGTCGAAAGTTTTCATAAAAAAACGTCATGAAAACAAAAACAACGTATGTCGATAATTTTCATGAAAAAAGTCATAGTACAGTATGTCGAAGATTTGTATGAAAAAAAGTCATAGTATAGTATGTCGAAGATTTGTATTAAAAAAAGTCATAGTATAGTATGTCAATAATTTTCATTAAAAAAAGTCATAGTACAGTATGTCGAAGATTTGTATTAAAAAAAGTCATAGTATAGTATGTCGATAATTTTCATGAAAAAAATCATAGTAAAATAATGTCGACAATTTTCATGGAAAAAAGTCATAGTAAAATATGACGATAATTTTCATTTAAAAAAGTCATAGTAAAATATGTCGACAATTTTTATGAAAAAAAGTCATAGTAAAATATGTCGATAATTTTCATTTAAAAAAGTTATAGTAAAATATGTCGACAATTTTTATGAAAAAAAGTCATAGTAAAATATGTCGATAATTTTCATTAAAAAAGTCATAGTACAGTATGTCGAAAAAAGTCTTAGTATAGTATGTCGAAAGTTTTCATGAAAAAACGTCATGAAAACAAAAACAACGTATGTCGATAATTTTCATTAAAAAAGTCATAGTACAGTATGTCGAAGATTTGTATGAAAAAAAGTCATAGTATAGTATGTCGAAGATTTGTATTAAAAAAAGTCATAGTAAAATATGTCGATAATTTTCATTAAAAAAAATCATAGTAAAATATGTTGATAATTTTCATTAAAAAAAGTCATAGTAAAATATGTCGACAATTTTTATGAAAAAAAGTCATAGTAAAATATGTCGACAATTTTCATTTAAAAAAGTCATAGTAAAATATGTCGACAATTTTTATGAAAAAAAGTCATAGTAAAATATGTCGACAATTTTTATGAAAAAAAGTCATAGTAAAATATGTCGACAATTTTTATGAAAAAAAGTTATAGTACAGTACGTCGAACATTTGTATTAAAAAAAGTCATAGTATAGTATGTCGATAATTTTCATTAAAAAAAGTCATAGTAAAATATGTCGATAATTTTCATAAAAAAAAATCATAGTAAAATAATGTCGAAGATTTTCATTAAAAAAAGTCATAGTACAGTATGTCGAAGATTTGTATTAAAAAAAGTCATAGTAAAATATGTTGATAATTTTCATTAAAAAAAGTCATAGTAAAATATGTCGATAATTTTCATGAAAAAAAAATCATAGTAAAATATGTTGATAATTTTCATTTAAAAAAGTCATAGTAAAATATGTCGACAATTTTTATGAAAAAAAGTCATAGTAAAATATGTCGATAATTTTCATTAAAAAAAAGAGTAAAATATGTCGACAATTTTTATGAAAAAAAGTTATAGTACAGTATGTCGAACATTTGTATTAAAAAAAGTCATAGTATAGTATGTCGATAATTTTCATTAAAAAAAGTCATAGTAAAATATGTCGATAATTTTCATGAAAAAAATCATAGTAAAATAATGTCGACAATTTTTATGAAAAAAAGTCATAGTACAGTATGTCGAACATTTGTATTAAAAAAAGTCATAGTATAGTATGTCGATAATTTTCATGAAAAAAAATCATAGTAAAATATGTTGATAATTTTCATTTAAAAAAGTCATAGTAAAATATGTCGACAATTTTTATGAAAAAAAGTCATAGTAAAATATGTCGATAATTTTCATTTAAAAAAGTCATAGTAAAATATGTCGACAATTTTTATGAAAAAAAATCATAGTAAAATATGTCGATAATTTTCATTAAAAAAAAAGAGTAAAATATGTCGACAATTTTTATGAAAAAAAGTTATAGTACAGTATGTCGATAATTTTCATTAAAAAAAGTCATAGTAAAATATGTTGATAATTTTCATTAAAAAAAGTCAGTAAAATATGTCGATAATTTTCATGAAAAAAAATCATAGTAAAATAATGTCGAAGATTTTCATTAAAAAAAGTCATAGTACAGTATGTCGAAGATTTGTATTAAAAAAAGTCATAGTAAAATATGTCGATAATTTTCATTAAAAAAGAGTAAAATATGTCGACAATTTTTATGAAAAAAAGTCATAGTAAAATATGTCGACAATTTTTATGAAAAAAAGTTATAGTACAGTATGTCGAACATTTGTATTAAAAAAGTCATAGTATAGTATGTCGATAATTTTCATTAAAAAAAGTCATAGTAAAATATGTCGACAATTTTTATGAAAAAAAGTCATAGTAAAATATGTCGATAATTTTCATGAAAAAAAAATCATAGTAAAATATGTCGACAATTTTTATGAAAAAAAATCATAGTACAGTATGTCGAACATTTGTATTAAAAAAAATCATAGTAAAATATGTCGATAATTTTCATTAAAAAAAAAGAGTAAAATATGTCGACAATTTTTATGAAAAAAAGTTATAGTACAGTATGTCGATAATTTTCATTAAAAAAAGTCATAGTAAAATATGTCGATAATTTTCATTAAAAAAAGTCAGTAAAATATGTCGATAATTTTCATGAAAAAAAATCATAGTAAAATAATGTCGAAGATTTTCATTAAAAAAAGTCATAGTACAGTATGTCGAAGATTTGTATTAAAAAAAGTCATAGTAAAATATGTCGATAATTTTCATTAAAAAAGAGTAAAATATGTCGACAATTTTTATGAAAAAAAGTCATAGTAAAATATGTCGATAATTTTCATTAAAAAAAGTCATAGTAAAATATGTCGATAATTTTCATGAAAAAAAATCATAGTAAAATATGTCGACAATTTTCATTAAAAAAAGTCATAGTACAGTATGTCGAAGATTTGTATTAAAAAAAGTCATAGTAAAATATGTTGATAATTTTCATTAAAAAAAGTCATAGTAAAATATGTCGACAATTTTTATGAAAAAAAGTCATAGTAAAATATGTCGATAATTTTCATTAAAAAAAGTCATAGTAGTATGTCGAAGATTTGTATTAAAAAAAGTCATAGTAAAATATGTCGATAATTTTCATTTAAAAAAGTTATAGTAAAATATGTCGACAATTTTTATGAAAAAAAGTCATAGTAAAATATGTTGATAATTTTCATTAAAAAAAGTCATAGTAGTATGTCGAAGATTTGTATTAAAAAAAGTCATAGTAAAATATGTCGATAATTTTCATTTAAAAAAGTTATAGTAAAATATGTCGACAATTTTTATGAAAAAAAGTCATATTAAAATATGTCGATAATTTTCATTAAAAAAAAAGAGTAAAATATGTCGACAATTTTTATGAAAAAAAGTTATAGTACAGTATGTCGATAATTTTCATTAAAAAAAGTCATAGTAAAATATGTCGATAATTTTCATTAAAAAAAGTCATAGTAATATATGTCGATAATTTTCATTTAAAAAAGTCATAGTAAAATATGTCGACAATTTTCATGAAAAAAAATCATAGTAAAATATGTCGACAATTTTCATTAAAAAAAGTCATAGTACAGTATGTCGAAGATTTGTATTAAAAAAAGTCATAGTAAAATATGTCGATAATTTTCATTAAAAAAAGTCAGTAAAATATGTCGACAATTTTCATGGAAAAAAGTCATGGTATGGTATGTCGATAATTTTCATGAAAAAAAAATCATAGTAAAATATGTTGATAATTTTCATTTAAAAAAGTCATAGTAAAATATGTCGACAATTTTTATGAAAAAAAGTCATAGTACAGTATGTCGAACATTTGTATTAAAAAAAGTCATAGTATAGTATGTCGATAATTTTCATTAAAAAAAAGAGTAAAATATGTCGACAATTTTTATGAAAAAAAGTTATAGTACAGTATGTCGAACATTTGTATTAAAAAAAGTCATAGTATAGTATGTCGATAATTTTCATGAAAAAAAATCATAGTAAAATATGTTGATAATTTTCATTTAAAAAAGTCATAGTAAAATATGTCGACAATTTTTATGAAAAAAAGTCATAGTAAAATATGTCGATAATTTTCATGAAAAAAAAATCATAGTAAAATATGTCGACAATTTTTATGAAAAAAAATCATAGTACAGTATGTCGAACATTTGTATTAAAAAAAATCATAGTAAAATATGTCGATAATTTTCATTAAAAAAAAAGAGTAAAATATGTCGACAATTTTTATGAAAAAAAGTTATAGTACAGTATGTCGATAATTTTCATTAAAAAAAGTCATAGTAAAATATGTCGATAATTTTCATTAAAAAAAGTCAGTAAAATATGTCGATAATTTTCATGAAAAAAAATCATAGTAAAATAATGTCGAAGATTTTCATTAAAAAAAGTCATAGTACAGTATGTCGAAGATTTGTATTAAAAAAAGTCATAGTAAAATATGTCGATAATTTTCATTAAAAAAGAGTAAAATATGTCGACAATTTTTATGAAAAAAAGTCATAGTAAAATATGTCGACAATTTTTATGAAAAAAAGTTATAGTACAGTATGTCGAACATTTGTATTAAAAAAAGTCATAGTATAGTATGTCGATAATTTTCATTAAAAAAAGTCATAGTAAAATATGTCGACAATTTTCATTAAAAAAAGTCATAGTACAGTATGTCGAAGATTTGTATTAAAAAAAGTCATAGTAAAATATGTTGATAATTTTCATTAAAAAAAGTCATAGTAGTATGTCGAAGATTTGTATTAAAAAAAGTCATAGTAAAATATGTCGATAATTTTCATTTAAAAAAGTTATAGTAAAATATGTCGACAATTTTTATGAAAAAAAGTCATAGTAAAATATGTCGATAATTTTCATTAAAAAAAGTCATAGTAGTATGTCGAAGATTTGTATTAAAAAAAGTCATAGTAAAATATGTCGATAATTTTCATTTAAAAAAGTTATAGTAAAATATGTCGACAATTTTTATGAAAAAAAGTCATAGTAAAATATGTCGATAATTTTCATTAAAAAAAGTCATAGTAGTATGTTGAAGATTTGTATTAAAAAAAGTCATAGTAAAATATGTCGATAATTTTCATTTAAAAAAGTTATAGTAAAATATGTCGACAATTTTTATGAAAAAAAGTCATATTAAAATATGTCGATAATTTTCATTAAAAAAAGTCAGTAAAATATGTCGATAATTTTCATGAAAAAAAATCATAGTAAAATAATGTCGAAGATTTTCATTAAAAAAAGTCATAGTACAGTATGTCGAAGATTTGTATTAAAAAAAGTCATAGTAAAATATGTCGATAATTTTCATTAAAAAAGAGTAAAATATGTCGACAATTTTTATGAAAAAAAGTCATAGTAAAATATGTCGATAATTTTCATTAAAAAAAGTCATAGTAAAATATGTCGATAATTTTCATGAAAAAAAATCATAGTAAAATATGTCGACAATTTTCATTAAAAAAAGTCATAGTACAGTATGTCGAAGATTTGTATTAAAAAAAGTCATAGTAAAATATGTTGATAATTTTCATTAAAAAAAGTCATAGTAAAATATGTCGACAATTTTTATGAAAAAAAGTCATAGTAAAATATGTCGATAATTTTCATTAAAAAAAGTCATAGTAGTATGTCGAAGATTTGTATTAAAAAAAGTCATAGTAAAATATGTCGATAATTTTCATTTAAAAAAGTTATAGTAAAATATGTCGACAATTTTTATGAAAAAAAGTCATAGTAAAATATGTTGATAATTTTCATTAAAAAAAGTCATAGTAGTATGTCGAAGATTTGTATTAAAAAAAGTCATAGTAAAATATGTCGATAATTTTCATTTAAAAAAGTTATAGTAAAATATGTCGACAATTTTTATGAAAAAAAGTCATATTAAAATATGTCGATAATTTTCATTAAAAAAAAAGAGTAAAATATGTCGACAATTTTTATGAAAAAAAGTTATAGTACAGTATGTCGATAATTTTCATTAAAAAAAGTCATAGTAAAATATGTCGATAATTTTCATTAAAAAAAGTCATAGTAATATATGTCGATAATTTTCATTTAAAAAAGTCATAGTAAAATATGTCGACAATTTTCATGAAAAAAAATCATAGTAAAATATGTCGACAATTTTCATTAAAAAAAGTCATAGTACAGTATGTCGAAGATTTGTATTAAAAAAAGTCATAGTAAAATATGTCGATAATTTTCATTAAAAAAAGTCAGTAAAATATGTCGACAATTTTCATGGAAAAAAGTCATGGTATGGTATGTCGATAATTTTTATGAAAAAAAGTCATAGTACAGTATGTCGAACATTTGTATTAAAAAAAGTCATAGTATAGTATGTCGATAATTTTCATTAAAAAAAAGAGTAAAATATGTCGACAATTTTTATGAAAAAAAGTTATAGTACAGTATGTCGAACATTTGTATTAAAAAAAGTCATAGTATAGTATGTCGATAATTTTCATGAAAAAAAATCATAGTAAAATATGTTGATAATTTTCATTTAAAAAAGTCATAGTAAAATATGTCGACAATTTTTATGAAAAAAAGTCATAGTAAAATATGTCGATAATTTTCATGAAAAAAAAATCATAGTAAAATATGTCGACAATTTTTATGAAAAAAAATCATAGTACAGTATGTCGAACATTTGTATTAAAAAAAATCATAGTAAAATATGTCGATAATTTTCATTAAAAAAAAAGAGTAAAATATGTCGACAATTTTTATGAAAAAAAGTTATAGTACAGTATGTCGATAATTTTCATTAAAAAAAGTCATAGTAAAATATGTCGATAATTTTCATTAAAAAAAGTCAGTAAAATATGTCGATAATTTTCATGAAAAAAAATCATAGTAAAATAATGTCGAAGATTTTCATTAAAAAAAGTCATAGTACAGTATGTCGAAGATTTGTATTAAAAAAAGTCATAGTAAAATATGTCGATAATTTTCATTAAAAAAGAGTAAAATATGTCGACAATTTTTATGAAAAAAAGTCATAGTAAAATATGTCGACAATTTTTATGAAAAAAAGTTATAGTACAGTATGTCGAACATTTGTATTAAAAAAAGTCATAGTATAGTATGTCGATAATTTTCATTAAAAAAAGTCATAGTAAAATATGTCGACAATTTTCATTAAAAAAAGTCATAGTACAGTATGTCGAAGATTTGTATTAAAAAAAGTCATAGTAAAATATGTTGATAATTTTCATTAAAAAAAGTCATAGTAGTATGTCGAAGATTTGTATTAAAAAAAGTCATAGTAAAATATGTCGATAATTTTCATTTAAAAAAGTTATAGTAAAATATGTCGACAATTTTTATGAAAAAAAGTCATAGTAAAATATGTCGATAATTTTCATTAAAAAAAGTCATAGTAGTATGTCGAAGATTTGTATTAAAAAAAGTCATAGTAAAATATGTCGATAATTTTCATTTAAAAAAGTTATAGTAAAATATGTCGACAATTTTTATGAAAAAAAGTCATAGTAAAATATGTCGATAATTTTCATTAAAAAAAGTCATAGTAGTATGTTGAAGATTTGTATTAAAAAAAGTCATAGTAAAATATGTCGATAATTTTCATTTAAAAAAGTTATAGTAAAATATGTCGACAATTTTTATGAAAAAAAGTCATATTAAAATATGTCGATAATTTTCATTAAAAAAAAAGAGTAAAATATGTCGACAATTTTTATGAAAAAAAGTTATAGTACAGTATGTCGAAGATTTGTATTAAAAAAAGTCATAGTAATATATGTCGATAATTTTCATTTAAAAAAGTCATAGTAAAATATGTCGACAATTTTCATGAAAAAAAAATCATAGTAAAATATGTCGACAATTTTTATGAAAAAAAATCATAGTACAGTATGTCGAACATTTGTATTAAAAAAAATCATAGTAAAATATGTCGATAATTTTCATTAAAAAAAAAGAGTAAAATATGTCGACAATTTTTATGAAAAAAAGTTATAGTACAGTATGTCGATAATTTTCATTAAAAAAAGTCATAGTAAAATATGTCGATAATTTTCATTAAAAAAAGTCAGTAAAATATGTCGATAATTTTCATGAAAAAAAATCATAGTAAAATAATGTCGAAGATTTTCATTAAAAAAAGTCATAGTACAGTATGTCGAAGATTTGTATTAAAAAAAGTCATAGTAATATATGTCGATAATTTTCATTTAAAAAAGTCATAGTAAAATATGTCGACAATTTTCATGGAAAAAAGTCATAGTAAAATATGTCGACAATTTTCATGAAAAAAAATCATAGTAAAATATGTCGATAATTTTCATTTAAAAAAGTCATAGTAAAATATGTCGACAATTTTTATGAAAAAAAGTCATAGTAAAATATGTCGATAATTTTCATTAAAAAAAGTCATAGTAGTATGTTGAAGATTTGTATTAAAAAAAGTCATAGTAAAATATGTCGATAATTTTCATTTAAAAAAGTTATAGTAAAATATGTCGACAATTTTTATGAAAAAAATTCATATTAAAATATGTCGATAATTTTCATTAAAAAAAAAGAGTAAAATATGTCGACAATTTTTATGAAAAAAAGTTATAGTACAGTATGTCGATAATTTTCATTAAAAAAAGTCATAGTAAAATATGTCGATAATTTTCATTAAAAAAAGTCAGTAAAATATGTCGATAATTTTCATGAAAAAAAATCATAGTAAAATAATGTCGAAGATTTTCATTAAAAAAAGTCATAGTACAGTATGTCGAAGATTTGTATTAAAAAAAGTCATAGTAATATATGTCGATAATTTTCATTTAAAAAAGTCATAGTAAAATATGTCGACAATTTTCATGAAAAAAAATCATAGTAAAATATGTCGACAATTTTCATTAAAAAAAGTCATAGTACAGTATGTCGAAGATTTGTATTAAAAAAAGTCATAGTAAAATAATGTCGATAATTTTCATTAAAAAAAGTCATAGTAAAATATGTTGATAATTTTCATGGAAAAAAGTCATAGTAAAATATGTCGATAATTTTCATGAAAAAAAATCATAGTAAAATAATGTCGAAGATTTTCATTAAAAAAAGTCATAGTACAGTATGTCGAAGATTTGTATTAAAAAAAGTCATAGTAATATATGTCGATAATTTTCATTTAAAAAAGTCATAGTAAAATATGTCGACAATTTTCATGGAAAAAAGTCATAGTAAAATATGTCGACAATTTTCATGAAAAAAAATCATAGTAAAATATGTCGATAATTTTCATTTAAAAAAGTCATAGTAAAATATGTCGACAATTTTTATGAAAAAAAGTCATAGTAAAATATGTCGATAATTTTCATTAAAAAAAGTCATAGTAGTATGTTGAAGATTTGTATTAAAAAAAGTCATAGTAAAATATGTCGATAATTTTCATTTAAAAAAGTTATAGTAAAATATGTCGACAATTTTTATGAAAAAAAGTCATATTAAAATATGTCGATAATTTTCATTAAAAAAAAAGAGTAAAATATGTCGACAATTTTTATGAAAAAAAGTTATAGTACAGTATGTCGATAATTTTCATTAAAAAAAGTCATAGTAAAATATGTCGATAATTTTCATTAAAAAAAGTCATAGTAAAATAATGTCGAAGATTTTCATTAAAAAAAGTCAGTAATATATGTCGATAATTTTCATTAAAAAAAGTCATAGTAAAATATGTCGACAATTTTCATGAAAAAAAAGTTATAGTAAAATATGTCGACAATTTTTATGAAAAAAAGTCATTAAAATATGTCGACAATTTTTATGAAAAAAAGTTATAGTACAGTATGTCGATAATTTTCATTAAAAAAGTATGTTGAAGATTTGTATTAAAAAAAGTCATAGTAAAATATGTCGATAATTTTCATTTAAAAAAGTTATAGTAAAATATGTCGACAATTTTTATGAAAAAAAGTCATTAAAATATGTCGACAATTTTTATGAAAAAAAGTTATAGTAAAATAATGTCGAAGATTTTCATTAAAAAAAGTCATAGTACAGTATGTCGAAGATTTGTATTAAAAAAAGTCATAGTAAAATATGTCGACAATTTTCATGAAAAAAAATCATAGTAAAATATGTCGACAATTTTCATGGAAAAAAGTCATAGTATAGTATCTCGAAAGATTTTGTGAAAAAACGTCATAATATAGTATGTCGAATTTTTTTTTTAAAAAAGTCATAGTATAGTATAGCATGTCGGAAAATTGTTAAAAAAAAGTCATAGTATAGCATGTCAAATGAAATTAGTTGCATTAAAACAAATTTGCGTTAAAGCGTTATGAAGTTAGCTTTGACAGCCCTAAAATAAATGATAAATAAATATGCCATTAAATGTACCAAAAATAATATAAAAAATAAATGTAGGCATTAATTAATTGATAAAATGTGATATAAATTGACGTTTTAATTGGCTTCTTTACATTTGTATTAATTCTCCTATCCATCTATTCTATTTAATTTGCCCTTTAATTTATTAACTTTTTTTTGAAAAATAATTTGTTTTATTTTTAAATTCATTTATTAATCATGAAATTGCATGTATTTATTTATTTATCAAGTATTTTTTTATTTTGGCAGTTTAATATTAGTAATGCAAATAATTTAGTTTAATATTAGTGATGCAAATTATCTAGTTTATTATTAGTGCAAATAATCTAGTTTATGTTAGTGCAATAATATTAATATAATAATGTAGTTTATTAGTAATGCAAAAAAAAGTCATAGTATAGCATGTCATAGCTTCATCTCTGTGTTCACTTTAAATGTGTCCCCGTCTCTCTGAGCTTCCAGGTATGTTGATCAGAGACTCAGGCTGCTGCTGCCTCCTGCTGGCCGACAGCCTCATCTACACCTACAGGGGTTGGACACAATAATCTGAACACCTGGAGCGTCACTGTACCTGTAGTATATAACACTTCCTGTCCTTAGTTCAGGTTTAATATTATTAATGTAAATAATATAGTTTAATGTTATTAATGCAAATAATCTAATTTAATATTATTAATATAATCTAGTTAATTATCAGTGCAAATAAACTAGTTTATTACTATAAATATAACAATTTAGTTTATTACTAGTGCAAATTAGTTTAATATTAGTAATGCAAATAATCTAGTTTAATAATATTAGCAAATAGTGATTAACCATGTTATTGATGAATGTTGATAACATGTGAACAGAGACTCGGTGAAGACAAACTGACTTGAATCTTTTTATTGTCAGAAAATCTTGGTGCGTGTTTACAAACGGCGACCGCGACGTCCGCCCTTTCTCCTGGTGGAGTCGGAGGGGATCGGAGTGACGTCCTCTGAGCAGACACACGGAGAAGAAGAAGAAGAAACAGGAAGTCAGACATCAACACGTTTAGCTTTACACTGGTAGTGACTTTAAAGGATTTTGTTTCTAATCATCAGCTTCTAAAGGTTCTGAAATGTAACTTATTTACTTATGAAAAACTAAAGAAGAATATTTATACAAGTTTTAATGCAAATTACCTCAAAATATGTTTATTCATAATTGTACAGCAGCAACATATACTTGTGTTTTCTGGAACTGCGTTGTTAAATAGCGATGATAAGTGAGATGTAGTGGAGTAGAAGACGATGGAAATACACACTTTACTTAAACACACATGCGTTTATGTTGCTGCTGTACAATTATTAATAAACATATTTTGAGGTAATTTGCATTATAACGTGTGTATGTATATATATCCTATAGATGTTAGGTTGGTCTTTAAAGTGTTAAACATCAACACAGGAGAAATCTATGAACGACGTTACCATAGAAACGAGACCAACCCGGTTACATCATTCACGTTAACAGTTTAATAACTGAGACTCACCGATGCGTCCGATCTTCATGCCGGATCGAGCCAGCGCTCTGAGAGCCGACTGAGCTCCAGGACCTGGAGTCTTTGTCCTGGAACAGGTTCAACAACCCAACGGTTAATAATACTGATCAATAACTACACTTCATCAATGACTATTAAACAATATTTTTTTTAATTATTAGTACTAGTCATTATTTTAATATTTTATTTAATTGTTATTTTAATTATTATTACTATTAAAATAATATTCATATATTTTTAAAAATATATTACTAGTCATATTTTTAATTATTGTTTTTAATAATGAGTACTAGTAATTATAACTTTTATATTTTTTATAATTGTTGTTTTAATTATTTTTACTCTAATCATTATTATTATTGATAATATTAGTACTATTCATTATAGTTTTAATATTTTTATAATATTTTTTTTTAAATATTTGAATATATTCAAATATTTTTTTAATCATTAGTACTAGTCATTATAATTTAAATATTTTTTAGAATCATTGTTTTAATTATTAATATTAGGGCTGTTTATTGGCAAGGATCTGGCGATACGATGTGTGTCATGATACCGAGGTTACCATTCAATATATTGATTTTTTAAATCTCATTTTATGAAAACTGTCATTATAAAAACATATTTAGAAAATCTGAGTAAAAATAGTTTTTTTTTATGTAATCAGAACAGCTGATTATTAATCAGTCTGACATCATAACCGCTCCATAAGACGCATCACTTCGTAAATGTAATCAAGTATTGACTGAGTTCATCTTTGCATGTTAACTATTAAAAATCAATAGTGTCACAAAACTCAATATCCCGAAGTTCAATGTTTTTTTATATTTTCTTACAGCCCTATTTATTATTATTTCTATCTGTATCTATCTATATATCTACCTGTATGTATATATGACGGTAAACAGAAATGTTTAATTTTCATTTAAAACTATAGATTTAAATCAGGAATCAAATCTAATGAACCAGATGTTTGTTTTAGTGTCTACGTCTCCACATGATGTTAGTTTATTAATCAACTAATCAGATTAATTAATATGTTGATTATTCTGATCATTAATTGGTTGTTTAGTCAAAAGCTCAGTTATTATCATGACATTATAAAAGCAGCAGATCTTCACGAGGCTCAACTACAAAATTATATTTTAAAAAAAATCCTCGTTTGAGTCTTTGAGGAACCAGACAGAGGTGTGTGTGAGAGCGAGAGAGAGATAATCATGCAGACAGACAGACAGTGAGGTACCTGTTTCCTCCGGTGGCCCTCAGCTTGATGTGCAGCGCCGTGATCCCGAGCTCTTTGCAGCGCTGAGCGACATCCTGAGCGGCCAACATGGCGGCGTACGGAGACGACTCGTCTCTGTCGGCCTTCACCTTCATCCCACCGGTCACACGGCAGATCGTCTCCCTGGAAACACAAAGAGTTAGCTAAACGTAATGGATAAACCATAGAAATGGAAAAGCAGAACAGACATTTTCTGGTAGTTGGACTAGTACAAGAGAAAATGGCGATAGTTAAAGCGTGGTCGCAGCCCGCCGCTCCAGAGACGGTCACTGACGGCTGGTCAGTTTAGTAGTTTAGTAACTAGCGGATCCTTCTACGGAGCAGCGGTGGTTAACTTTCCTACCTCAATAAGTCTCTTAATATTTATGCAACAGATTAATTAGACCAGTCTAACCTGACAGTCTGAGACCAGGACTAGTTTTAATCTAAGTTCATGCAGCGGGTCCACCTGCAGCGGACCGTGGACATACAGACAACCATCACTGGACTAAACATGAGGATTCTGTTTGTGAAGGTTTATTGTGATGACATCAGATATATGATGATGATGATGATGATGATGAAGAGGAGGTCAAACTGAATGTGTATCATGTTGCGCTGAGTTATAAACGAGAAGAAGAAGACTTACTTCCCGGAGAGGTCGGTGACGTGGACGAAGGTGTCGTTGAAGGAGGCGAAGATGTGACAAGTTCCAAACACGTTTTCTCCTTCGGCGACCTGAGGACCCAGGCTGATCACCTGCTCCTCCTTCTTCTCCTTCCCTTTACGAGGAGCCATCGTCTGAGGAGGAGGAAGAGGAGGAAGAGTTAGACATCACAGTCAAACATGTTACATTACATCTCATCCAGCAGCAGCTCGTTTATGTGAAGGACAAGAATAGTCTAAATAGTATAGTCAATGTGTGCTCCAACATTAGTGGAGTTCAGCAGAAGGATTTCAGCCAACCAGAACACATTGTTTGAGCTGAATTCTCTCTGATGCCTTCAGACCGACGTTATAATAATATAATGTGCCTTTAAGGAGAACAAATCCTTACTCCAGGTCCTTTATCCTTCTGCTGAACAGACCATACCCATTTTATATGACTGTTATTAGAGAAACTTTAAGATATGTTGTTCTTATTTAGTGTTTCTTATTTTGGGGGATTTAATTACCATAATCCTGAGTATTTATATGGTTCTTATTGTAACTTGTCCCTCCAACTGCTCCATGCCTTTAATATGTTTCCTTTGACTTAACCTATTATTGGTCGTCTGTTGTGTGGATGGATGGATGGACTGGGAATGCTACAAATGAATTGCCCCCTTGAGGATAAATAAACTGAACTGTTTATGATCTCATGGTGAAATCAACATTTAAAAACACGCCGACCTGCAGACGACTGAACATCCATCCAGTGAAGAAGAAAAGTAGAACTACATATTGATTTTACCCCAAAATAATCATTTAATCACCGCAGACAGAGGACGTTATATTAGATGCATTAAAGGACAACACCCTCAGAGAAACTTTACAACTCAAATGTTGGATAACTACAAAGTCTCGATAATATTTATGGTAACATAAGATGTATTTTGACATAATATGCTATGGTCCAACCACTAATGAATCACATTTACCTCTACTGTCTGAACAGTATTAACCTGAGCCTACAGGTCCTGTGTTGTATTGAGTATGTGTAGTTTTGATGTTGTATTGAGTATGTGTAGTTTTGATGTTGTATTGAGTATGTGTAGTTTTGATGTTGTATTGAGTATGTGTAGTTTTGATGTTGTATTGAGTATGTGTGGTTTTGATGTTGTATTGAGTATGTGTAGTTTTGATGTTGTATTGAGTATGTGTAGTTTTGATGTTGTATTGAGTATGTGTAGTTTTGATGTTGTATTGAGTATGTGTAGTTTTGATGTTGTATTGAGTATGTGTAGTTTTGATGTTGTATTGAGTATGTGTAGTTTTGATGTTGTATTGAGTATGTGTGGTTTTGATGTTGTATTGAGTATGTGTAGTTTTGATGTTGTATTGAGTATGTGTAGTTTTGATGTTGTATTGAGTATGTGTAGTTTTGATGTTGTATTGAGTATGTGTAGTTTTGATGTTGTATTGAGTATGTGTAGTTTTGATGTTGTATTGAGTATGTGTAGTTTTGATGTTGTATTGAGTATGTGTAGTTTTGATGTTGTATTGAGTATGTGTAGTTTTGATGTTGTATTGAGTATGTGTAGTTTTGATGTTGTATTGAGTATGTGTAGTTTTGATGTTGTATTGAGTATGTGTAGTTTTGATGTTGTATTGAGTATGTGTAGTTTTGATGTTGTATTGAGTATGTGTAGTTTTGATGTTGTATTGAGTATGTGTAGTTTTGATGTTGTAGTTATTGTTAGTAAGGATTGTAAACTGAAATGTAACCCAACAGTTCAAAGTGATTTAAGTGGACTCCAGGAAGAACAGCTGGGTTTCAGCACAGCTGATGGAGATCCCAATAAAAGATAAAAGATAAAACTCAAACTGAACATCTTTAAAACCATTACTTCAAAATAAAAGCTTGTGGATGCAGAAGCTGCAGGTGTTGTCACTGCAGACCAAAGTTAGCTAGCTTCACCTGCACTTCCATCAGACTGCCTTCTACCTGTCCTGTGTTTGGACTTTAACTCTGTAAAGCATCTAGCTGCGTGTCCGGTGATGGAACCACCTGGTTGAGCTCCTCACATGGTGGCGAGATGCTAACGTTAGCATGTTAGCTTCTTCTAACCAGAGTAAAGAGTCTCACCTGAGCTGTTTCACCTGGTTTGCTTGCTAGGGTATAAACCACGTCGCTGTGACTCGTTAGACTTGAATAACAAACAGAATAAGCGCTGTTTCTCTGCTAGAAGGAGAAGATGGCGCCCTGTGGCGGCAGCGCTTCACTCAGAAACACGGACCCCGAAAACCTCCAAAAACAACATTTAACCTTCACTCAGACTAACAATTCCACCGCGAACACGACCCGGCGTCATCATAGATTACCTCCAGACACGTCAGATGCTCGGATGTTCAGCTGAGAGGCAGATTGAAGCGGATTTCATGAGAGCAGAACTCACCTCTGTGTGTCTCTAAACGAAGCAGAAACAAGAAAAGGACAGAACTTCCGCTTCCGGGGCACAAGATGACGCGTCACTTTATACATCCGGTCCAGCTGCTGCTTCTGCCGCTGCTGCCGCCACGTGGTCTCTACAGGAACTACAACTTATTATTATTTATAAAATAATAATAATAATAATAATAATAATTATTATTATTATTATTATTATATAAAATACATTTAATTAAATATAAGATAAAATATGTTTTATTTTATATTTAATATATCTTTTTTTATATTAGATTTTATTTTATACTATGTAATTATAATATAAAATAAAATATATTACATAATTATATTATAATATATATGTATATATACAGTACACACATATATATATACATATACATATATGTATATATAGATGTGTATATATATGTATATATATATATATGTGTGTATATATATATATGTATATATAGATATATATACATGGTAGAATATGTGTAGAAAATAATCAATTTGGATAAAATTGTGCACTTTGAATATACATAGAGAAAAACAAATTATTTATTAATTAAAATTATTTTATTTCTTACTCACGTGTTAATATTATAGATTATTATTATTATAAATAATAATAATTTATTATATTAACATTAATATTATATTATTAATAACATTAATAATACTTATTATTAATAATATTATTATATAAAACACATTAAATTAAATATAAGATAAAATATATTTAATTTTATATGTAATATATTTTATATTATATAATTATAATATAAAATTAAATATATTACATAATTATACAAATATAATATATATGTATATATACAGTACACACATATATATGTATATATATACATATTTATAGTGGAATGTGTGTAGAAAATAATCTATTTGGATAAAATTGTGCACTGTAAATATAGTTATATACTTAAAATGCATCAGTGATATTAATCCTCAAACGCAGTATTGAACGTTTTATTTGTGTGATAATAAAATGAAGTTTACGGAGTTTGACGACAGTGAGAACAGACCAATCAGAGGGCAGCGTTTGACCACCTGTTTATTTACAGAAACACTTTGAACACGATGCAGAAGAAGAAGAAATACTCCAAAAAACTACAAAAGAAAAAAAGATTAAAATCACTCTCTCTCTCTCACACCGAGCATGCAGCGCTGGAGTCAGTTAATACAGTACAGTACAATATCCATCATAGTAGAAAAAGCCGATTATTGATCACTGATTATTGATTGTGCAGAGCGTGAACATGGTGGACGGGAAACAGCTGGAAACAGCCGGAAACAGCCGGGAACAGCCGGACCCTGTCGGACCGACCGCTGCGCTTTATTCCCTCAGACAGAAATGAAAACATGAATGATTCTTTATTTTATTAATTAATTAAGTGTTTTTATTTTCATTTCTGTTTCTGGAAGGAAAAAAAACAACCGATCAATAAACCCAGTGAGCTTCAGACTGACACCGACCTTTAATCTAATTACAGGTTCAATAAAGAAACACAACTGAAGACTTTAAAGAATAAATCTGATCTGAAATGTTGCCGTTTCTTTAAATACCCCAAAAAGTGTACAGAGTCTGGTTGGTACCTGAGTTCCTGTCTGTTTACATTCTATTATTACTCACTTATTATTACAACAGTTTTAAGGCAGATTATTTCTTTTAGACTAAATATCTTAAAATTTTAATTCATCTCAAAATAAAATAATATTATATATATATATATATATATATATATTTTTATTCTCAACCAAAAAATAATAAACCTGAGAGCAGAGACACTAAATATAACTGAACACTTAAATTAATAAATACAATAATGAAATATTGTTTTTTTCACGTCATATTTCTGAGAGATTTAATGAGATTAAGAGGAGTTTATATTTACACACATATTTCCCCCTTTCTAAGGCTGATCGATATATTTATTACTATTCCAAAACTTTGATGCAAAAACTAAAGAAAATTAATTTATATTTTCCACCTAAATTAAATATGTGACATTGAATAGATTTAAAATAGCATTTAAAGGATATATATATATACAGTCGGGGGAGTAGTTGTTTCTGTCAACAAACCAGACTTCAGTTCAAATTTATGGAATTTAATTTGAAATGTTTTTGGCGTAAACGCTCCTGAAACTGCAAGCCAGACAATTATTTATGTGCATAAAAACAAACTAAATAAATAAATAATAATAATAATAATTATAATAATTATAATAATAATAATAATAGTTTAAAACAAACAACTTTAAGGTTTAAGGTATCAGTCGTGAAGACGCTGAGTCAGTTCGATAGCACTGTTAGCATTTAGCATTCCTAACTGTAACCGGTGCATGCTGTTAGCCACAAATTAGCACGTTAGCTTGTTGAGAACCTGATATCTAATGAATGCTAACCATGCTAACAATGCTAACAGTTTCCGTCCCGCTGCTGTTTCCTGTCAGGTGACTAACGAGCTCTCAGGTGAGGCTGCAGGTAGACGTCCAACCGTGGATCAAACAGCAGACGAACGAGTCGTCTGCAGGTTGGACGTCGCTGCTTTAAGGTCATGAAGATAAAATACACAGCAGCCACTGAACATCTGGTAAAAACAGGAACAACATCTGTCCATTAGAATAACGAAGTGAAATCTGCTTTAAGATTCTTCAGTTTCAGTTTCAAGCAAAAACACCGAAAACACTCTTAAAAAATGACATCGCAGATATCTCCTCTCAGCACGGATAAATCAAACTTTCAAGTGTCTTAAAAGGTCAAAGTGGAGTTTGTTGCTTTAGAAAACACACACTAGAAAACAGCCATTCACTCTGCAGGCGCCATTTGGAGTCCCGACTGTGTTCACACTGTTTATGATGAGGCTGAAACTCAATATTATATATATATATATTATAATATTATAACCTTTATTTTAATGTGTGTTTCAAACATCACAGCGTTAAACAAGCTGAAAGACTTCATATTTTAATTTGATTAATAATATAAATATTTCAGATGCATTATTTGTGTTTATGTTGGAGCTGATTTGTGGAAAGAAATCCGAATATTTCCGGAAAAATTGTGACAAAAAGAATTGGGGGTGAATTCATGAGAAAAAAACAAAAAAATAACAAATTTAAAAGGAAAAAAATGGATATTCTCTGAAAACAAAATAAATCAACAATAAAAAGAATAAAAAAATACATGACAAAGTCTCGGATATTCTCTGATTATAAAGTAGTAAATTAACGAAAATAAATAAATAAAATTAATTAGAAAAAAACTTGGATATTCTTTGAGATTAAATTAGTAAATTAATGAGAAAAAACAAAAAAAATGAATACTATTAATATTTGAAATGCATTATTTGTGTTTATGTCGGAGCTGATTAGTGGCAAAAAATTCTGATTTTAAAATCACTGAAAATCTGAAAAGAGTCTGGTGACGAACGATCGGACGGATTCTGAGCTCAATAGACTTAATAATTCATAATCTTAGTAATAACATTAATGAGTTCATGATGCCAGTTGACCTTTGACCCAATATTCAGCCCAACAGTTATTTGAGCGGGGACGCCAAATGGCACCAAGATGTGGAGTAAATTAAAGGATAGCGGCGCTGTGGTGAACACGTTCAGCGGTTGCTATTAGAGGACCTGGAGTCACTCGCTATAATACACATCATACTGAGAAAAGAATGAAGCTCATAAAACACGACGCGTTCTCTACACACGGCGAGCAACGGCACGTCTGATTCCAACATTAAAAAGCTTTTAAATATACAAATACCATATATATCTATAATAATAATAATATGAAAGTAATAATGTGATTGTACAAAGTTCTACATTCTCCCGACGGTAAAAAGCAGCTTGAAGCTTCTGAGACGAACACCAACGGGTCAAAAGTCGCAGAATATCAAAGAGCCGGCGGTTTGTTAGCTCGCGGCTAGCAGACACCATTGCTCCCGGTGAGGAATGCTAACAAAGCTAACAAGTCAGAGTCGTGTCACCGGAGAGCCGGCGAACAAAAAGGCAGAAAGCAGAAAACACAAAACACAAAGTCAAGTCCTGCATGCAGAAAATCACATCGTCTGTACAGAAACACTGAAGCACTGAGGAGGAAGAAACACGAGCTCTCCGTACAGAACTCAACAACAAATCGATTTAGTTTCCCACAAAACCTCAAATCTCCTGGAACAGAATTCACCGACTGAACCGCAGAACACGGGCGGCTTCACCAGTTATTATATATCATTAAAAAAAAGGAAAGCAAACAGAGATATGAGGTTTCACACAGCGACCACGCCGCCGACACACCGACACCACCGCCAGAGTGTCCTGAAGTACGGAGGCTCAGAGGAGACAAAAAAACACCAACAGGAAGTGTCTCAACATTAATCTGCTGCTTGTAAATGAGACTAGATCACGGTGAGGATCAATGTCGCAATATGTGTTTCATTTGTGTCCCTTTCATTATGATTTTGTAAATATCAAATTTTTATATTATTATTTTGCATATAGGAGTTATTTGATTTGTTGATCAAAATGTGACAATGTTCATGTAAAAAAAATCAATAAAATACTAATAAACGAGTTAACTAAATTAACGAGAAAACCCACCCAAAGAATTACAAAAACTCGGATATTTAAATTGGTAAATTAACAAGAAAAAAAACTTGGATATTCTGTCAGATTAAAGTGGTAAATCTAAAATACTATTTGCAAAAAAGAAACACCAACAGGAATGAAATACATGAATTAAATCATGTTTCTGTTCAAATGTAAACAGCATAACGTATATGAAGACATACATGTCTTTTGTTTTTCTAGCATAGTTATTGTTAATAACCGTTAAAATGTATGTTTTTGTTCACCGTTTAATGTCCAAATCTGAAGGATGAACAACTTCTGTTTGTTTCTCTAAAATCAATTACAACCTTAAAAAAAAGTATGTTTTATAAAATATTTAATTCACATTATTAAATTTTTTTATATTCATGTAAACTTGTGTCAGTTATTTTGTCCCTTCTGGGCCTCCGTACTGATGAGCGTTTTGAAGGTCGGTCCCGGCGACAGATGACAGGTGATTGTGTCGGTGATTCTGATTGGCCGTCTAAGCATCACTGATTTTACTCTGTGCATTTTTTTTTACTTCTGAAAACAATCAAGAGTCGGCGCCATTCTGCATCCCCAAACGGACCAACAATGTGACTAACAGAGGTCCAGAAACGACTCTCTGATTCTGTTTTATTTAATTTAATGTAATTAATAATGTATTTACATTCTTTAAATCCTTTTTTTTAAACTTCAGTTAGGTTGAACTTTATTTTGGATTTAGGAGCTAAAACAGAACCAGGGAGCTTCGTCTGTCCTCCTCATGTCTCCTTCCTTCCTTTCCTACTTCCTTCCTCCTCTCACAAACATGTTGTAAAGTTTCTTCTGCAGTTCGTTAAGGTACCTCGTTAAGGCCCTCCTCGTTAGGACACCTGTCGGGGGGATGGAGGCGTGGCTGTTCATGGAAGATCGCAGGTCGGAGAGCGGTGGAAGGTGGCGGCGCTCTCCGAGCCCGATGGAAGCAGAGAGATGAACGTCCAAACCTCATTTCACTGAACTGCTCGTTAGAATATTAAGAAATATTAAATATTACATTTGATCTGTTTCATGATGTTTCAGAGACGCTGCAGGTTCAACGTCATAACTTCATTATTAGTGTTTTAATGGGATATTAATGAATAAATGAATGGATCCTAATATATTAAGTTATTGTCATTAAAAAACCTCTTAGTATAATATAATAATTCACGCATCCATCATGAATTTTCAACAGATTATTATTATTACATATTTTATATTATAGGGCCATTGTAGATAAAAAAAAACAAAATTACAGGGACCATTAATATAATATTACTAGGAAAAAATAGGATATTCTCTGAAATTAAAGTGGTAAATTAACGAGAAAAAAACTAAAAATTAAGGAGAAAAAATACCTAACAACGTTACGAGAAAAAGAAATTGGATATTCTCTGAATTTAAAGTTGCAAAAAACTAAAAATTTACGAGACAAAAGACAACAAATATTATGTATAATAATATTCAGAGAGTATCCAGTACTCCCTCTGAATATTATTATATATAATAATATCCTATAATTATGTTTTATTTGACCTACAACGGCCCGATACGCCGCCGTATCAATTATCCTCAAATTCAACTAAACTTACATCTCGATTTAATAAAAGAGTCCCCATTAATTAATTAACATGTAACATTATTTTATAATAATTAAGGTACATTTTACCCTTTAAAAATCCCTTAATTGATGCAGAAGACCTATTAAAACCCCATTAATACATTTCAGTCCATTAATGTATCTTTAAACTGTTAAAGCTGTTAAATATCTGAATACTGTGTATTAATAAGTGTCACATATTAATTAACGATGCATTTAGTAATGGGAAAATGTTCCTCTTAAAAATCTACTTTGTTTGTTAATTAAGAGCTTTTTAAATGAGATGTTTTCAGAGGGAAATTAACTATAAGGATTAAACTAATTATGGGCTAATGAAGGCTAATTAAAGATTAATTAAAGCTGAATTAAGGACTAATTAAAGACTAATGAAAAGCTAATTAAAGACTAATTAAGAACTAATTAAAGACTAATGAAAGGCTAATTCAAGACTAATTAAGAACTAATTAAAGACTAATGAAAGGTATTTTAGGGAGCCAGATCTGAAGTCGGTCCTGTCAATCATCCCGACGGAGGAGATAAGAGGTTTTCACACGTTATTACAATCTGAGCAGCTGATTGGCTGATCACACGAGGGGGCGTGGCTGAAGTCCAAAGGAGCCGAGAAGAGGAAGCTGATTGGTCGATCGTACAGTTCACTGCTCTCTGGCCCCGCCCCCTCGTCTCCTCTCAAACTTCCTGTCTGGTGTCACACGCCTGACCTGCTGTCAATCAATCAGTCGTCAAGGCAACGGGGGACCCGTCAAAGACCCGCCCGCTCTGGAAGTTAGCTGGATGGACGACAGAGAAGAAGAAGAAGAAGAAGAAGAAGAAGAAGAAGAAGAAGAAGAAGAAGAAGAAGAAGAAGAAGAAGAAGAAGAAGAAGAAGAAGAAGAAGAAGAAGAAGAAGAAGAAGAAGAAGAAGAAGAAGAAGAAGAAGAAGAAGAAGAAGAAGAAGAAGAAAATATTTATAATATTTTAATATTTTAAAATTTTTTAGAAAATATTTATACTGTATATATATAAATAAATATGTATAAATATAAATATAAAACTATATATATGTTTATATATATATAAACATATATATAAAATAACGCTCCAAACTTCCACTAAATGTTGACGAGGACAACCTGTGATGTCCTCGTCCAGAGGCGTCCCTTGTCTTCCGTAGGGACATGTTAATATCAGCTGACCTCTGATCTGTTCTTACTTGTTGAGCGTGGAGGCGGAGCCCGAGCGGTGGAAGTGGACGATCTGCCACTTCCCGTCGCGGCGGTGCCACACCCTGGTCTCCTCTGATTGGGCGGTGCGAGGCGTCCCGTTGGCGTCGATGTACTGAGTCACTCTGATGTAGGCGATGCAGGCGGCCTCGTCTCCCACCAGGTGGATGTGAGGGTTCAGGATGGTGGTGTGGACCGGTTTACTGTTCTTAGACCACACTGAGGACACACAGAGACACCTGGACAGGTGAGCGGGACTGGAGACAGGAGGACGATCCTGTCCTCGTCTCTACGTGGACATCAGTTAATGAGTCATAAATCACAACGAGACAGTCAACCATGCAGGAAGTTTGGTTCAGCTCACAGTTTTCAAAATAAAAGCGGTGGAAGTCGAGTCCTTCGACCAGATTCCCCAACGCCTCGGGCTCGAACGCCGTCACCGCCGGGTCACACATCTTACTGAGGACACAGAGGGACAGGCTCACTGAGAGGACAGACAGGCTCACTGAGAGGACAGACAGGTTTAGTGAAGGGACAGACAGATTTACTGAGAGGAGAGACAGGTTTGCTGAAAGGAGAGACAGGTTCACTGAGAGGACAGACAGGTTTACTGAGAGGACAGACAGGTTTACTGAGAGGACAGACAGGTTTACTGAGAGGAGAGACAGGTTTACTGAGAGGACAGACAGGTTCACTGAGAGGACAGACAGGTTTACTGAGAGGACAGACAGGTTTACTGAGAGGACACACAGGTTTACTGAGAGGAGAGACAGGTTTACTGAGAGGACACACAGGTTTACTGAGAGGACAGACAGGTTTACTGAGAGGACACACAGGTTTACTGAGAGGAGAGACAGGTTTACTGAGGGGACAGACAGACGTACAGGTTCACTGAGAGGACAGACAGGTTTACTGAGAGGACAGACAGGTTTACTGAGAGGACAGACAGGTTTACTGAGAGGACAGACAGGTTTACTGAGAGGAGAGACAGGTTTACTGAGAGGACACACAGGTTTACTGAGAGGAGAGACAGGTTTACTGAGGGGACAGACAGACATACAGGTTCACTGAGAGGACAGACAGGTTTACTGAGAGGACAGACAGGTTTACTGAGAGGACAGACAGGTTTACTGAGAGGACAGACAGGTTTACTGAGAGGAGAGACAGGTTTACTGAGAGGACACACAGGTTTACTGAGAGGAGAGACAGGTTTACTGAGGGGACAGACAGACATACAGGTTCACTGAGAGGACAGACAGGTTTACTGAGAGGACAGACAGGTTTACTGAGAGTACAGACAGGTCTGAGAGGACAGACAGGTTTACTGAGAGGACAGACAGGTTTACTAAGAGACAGACAGGTTTACTGAGAGGACAGACAGGTTTACTGAGAGGACAGACAGGTTTACTGAGAGGACAGACAGGTTCACTGAGAGGAGAGACAGGTTTATTGAGAGGAGAGACAGGTTCACTGAGAGGACAGACAGGTTCACTGAGAGGACAGACAGGTTTACTGAGAGGACAGACAGGTTCATTGAGAGGAGAGACAGGTTTAAGTCAGTACAGTTTTTTCACAATAAAAGTCCCGTTATGTTCCGTCTACTTTAACACACTGGGGGACTTTCACAATAAGAGCCTTGTTACATACGTGTAGCTCTCAAAGTCTCCGTTGCTGATCGCCTCGATGAGCTGCTCCGTCACCTTAATGATGTCCTGTTTCCTCACTGAGACAGACAGACAGACAGGTAGACGGACAGAGAGACAGACAGAGAGAGACAGACAGAGACACAGACAGAGAGACAGACAGACAGACAGACAAACAGGTTAGTATAGTCGTCAGCTGAAGCGTCTTTATATTTCCTGTCAATCATCAGTGATTTGAGCTGTAAACGGTGTGTGTGTGTGTGTGTGTACCTCTGGTATCTTCATCCTCGATGGTGGTGTTTGTGCTCTCAGATGATTCCTATAACGACAACAACAACAGTAACAGCAACGACAACGGCAACGACGTCAACATCGACAGCAACGACAACAGCAACAACAACAACGACGACGACAGCAACAACAACAACGACAATAACGACAACAGCGACAACAAAGACGACAGCAACGACGACAACAACGACGACAACAGCGACAACGATGACAGCGACAGCAACAACAACAACGAAAACAGCAGCAACGACAACAGGGACAACGAGAGCAACAACGATGACAATGACAGCAACGACAACAACAACGACGACAACAACGACGAAAGCAACAGCGACAACGACGACAACAACGACGACAGCGACAGCAACAACGACAACAACGACGACGACAACAGCGATAACGATGACAGCGACAGCAACAACAACAACGAAAACAGCAACAACGACAACAGGGACAACGAGAGCAACAACGATGACAATGACAGCAACGACAACAACAATGACGACAACAATGACGAAAGCAACAACGACAACAACGACAGCAACAACAACAACAGCGACAGCAACGACAACAACAATGACGACAACAATGACAACGACAATGACAACAACGACGACAGCGACGACAGCGACGACAGCGACAACAACGACGATAGCGATGACACGGACAACAACGACGACAGCAACAACAACAACGACAGCAACGACAACAGTGACAGCAACGACGACAGCGACAGCAACGATGACACGGACAACAACGACGACAGCAACAACAACAACGACAGCAACGACAACAGCGACAGCAACGACGACAGCGACAGCAACGAAGACGGCGACAACATCGACAGCAATGACAACGACAGCGACGCCCCGCAGCAACGACGCCAGCAACGACAACGACGACAACAACAGCAACAACAATAATGATGATGATAACAATAATAAAAACAATAATAATGATTATAATCATAATTATTATAATTATAATAATAATTATAATTATAATAACAAAAACAATAAAAATAATATTATATTAATAATAATAATTATTATTAAAATGATGATGATAATAATAATAATGATAATAATAATAATATTTTTTTATAATAATAATTATAGTAGTTACCTTGACCCCGTCGGCCTTCTTACCACTCTTTCCTCCTGAACGAGGGATGAAAACGAAGAGGAAAAGAAGCAGCAGAGTCAAAAAGAAAGGAATGAACGCAGAGAAGAGGAGAGACAGCATCGTGCCGACAACCGCTGCCTACGTGCCCTTCAACAAACTGACGGGAAATACTTCAAAATAAAATAAAAGTTAAAACTGTGAGTGTAGATAAAGTAAAGTAAAGTGTTGAAGAAGAAGAAGAAGAATGCGGAGCTGGTTCAGCCTCAGAGAGAGAGAGAGACAGCTGAGGGTCAGTCAGAGAGCTCAGGACAGATAAACACATTCCTGTCTGTTCACACTCTGACTACACCTCTCAGATAATAACAATAACAATAATAATAATAATATATCATATATCATATTAAACATTAAAGAAGTAAATCAAATACGGATATTAAACTTAGTAAAGTTAATGAAACTAAGTCGACATGTTGTAAGAGTTTTAATGTTCTGATCCGGCTGGAAACATGTCTGACGGTGGTTTCCCTGCTATCTATAGGTCTGACAGCTGCCACACACACACACACACACACACACACACACACACACACACACACACACACACAGTGTTAACCTGATAATTGTGAGTAAGCCGGCAGCTGATTGGCTACTGTCTCTGTGAGTTTAACCCTCTGCTGCTGCGACACTGACGGGTCAGAGACGGGAGCAGCTGATGATCTTACCAGAGAAATTCCTGGTGGCCAACATGGTGGTGAGGATGGCTCCCTGGAAGGAAAGGAGGAGAGAAGGGCAAAGGAAGGAAGGAAGGAAGGAATTTAATGACTTTCACATTAAAAGACAAATATCTGAGTTTGTTTTGATCAAAAACTGTTTAAAGAACAAAATGGAATTTAAATTGAAAATCAGAAACTGAAGCCTCTGACCTTTGACCTCTGACATGTGACCTCTGACCTCGGCCTACCTTGAGTTTCCTCCTGGCGTTGAACTTCTTCAGACACTCAACCGTCTCCTGTCTGTGCATACAGGACGCCACCGTGGAGCGATGCTGGGAGGAAGATCACACATCATCATGAGTTATATATATACTGTATATAGTATATAAATATAAGAGTATATATAAACAGGAGAGGCTCACAGAGATCCAGGGGTGTTTGAGCGCCTCGGCTGCTGTGATCCTTTTAGACGGATTGATGGTCAACATCTTGTTAATGAGATCTTTGGCTTCAGGAGTCACCGTGTCCCATTCAGGAGACGGAAACTAGGAGGAGGAAGAGGGAAGGAAGGAAGGGAAGGAAGCAAGGAAACAGTGAGGCAGTGGCTGTGTCCTCCCTCTCTATGCAGTTCTACGTAGAGGACCAATAAAGGCCACGGTGTTAGCTAGCTGGAGGCTAAACAAAGGAAACACTGGAGGCTAACGCTAGCAGTGGGCTAACATTAGCTGGAGGCTAAACAAAGGAAACACTGGAGGCTAACGCTAGCAGTGGGCTAACATTAGCTGGAGGCTAAACAAAGGAAAGACTGGAGGCTAATGCTAGCAGTGGGCTAACATTAGCTGGAGGCTAAACAAAGGAAAGACTGGAGGCTAATGCTAGCAGTGGGCTAAAGCTACACATCTAAAATGTGCTCTTGCTGTGTTGTTGGCTGAATCCAGATCTCACAGACATGAGAGATGACTAGCTGTGATTAGAGCTCTAGAGCTACAATATCAGAGAAACGTTTCAGAGACGGAGAGTAAATGTTGCTAATATTTAGCCTTCTGCTAACAGCAGCTAACGTGAGCCGTTAGCTGCTGTTAGCAGAAGGCTAAACTATTAGCAACCCTTTCTCTCCGTCTCTGAAACGCTTCTCCGATATTGTCCGACTGTCTTTCTGACTGACTTTACTGAAGGATAGTTAACTAGAGACATCCAGAGATTTATACGCCCTCAATTTATCTTTACAGCGCTGCCGTCGGCCACCGGCCCGCTGGTCGGACGGCCGGCTACTTAGCTAGCTTAGCTCAATAATTCCACACACAGAAAATGAGGTGAACAAAGTTGTGTTTGTGTTAGCCTCCAGCTAACGCTGTGACGTCATCATGATGACGACATTAAAAGGGTCTTTAGGTCCTCTAGACAGCGAGTAGGTCACAGTCACATGATGACATGCAGAGTCATGTGACTGAAGTGAAGAATCATGTGACCTACATCGTACGCTCCAGCTTTGATCTGCTGGTAGAGACGATGTTGATCTTCATCCCAGAACGGAGGATAACCGACCAATAAGATGTAAAGAATCACACCTGAAAGGGAGAAACAGACACACCTGAGAGGAGAGGAAACAAGGAAGCAAGGAAAGGAAACAAGGAGACAGTAGAGCAGAATATAATCTGACCACAGGCCCAGAGGTCGACTGCTTTGCCGTACGGGTCCTTTCTCAAAACCTCCGGGGACAGATAACCAGGGGTCCCCGCGAAGCCTGTAAACACACACACACACACACACACACACAGATTTATTATTATATTATTTTCAGCATTGTTGTGGCCTGAAACTCTTTATAAAAATCAAAGTAGTACTAGTAGTACTAATACTGCAATAGTATTTCAGTATTAGTATCTGTGAGGTCTTACCAAACCAGGCCTGCTGGTCTCCCTCCACCTCGATGGCAAGGCCGAAATCGGCCAGTTTCACCGCCGCTCCTTTAGACTTCGAGGCCAGCAGCAGGTTCTCTGGCTGGAGACACAGAGGAGATGCTAACATGCTAACTCCGCCCACTTGTTTACATGACAGATGCTAACATGCTAACTCTAGTATATAATACAATTATAGAATAACACAGTTCTTTTTAAACCCATTACAGACAGACAGGTACCTTCAGGTCTCGGTGGACCACGCCCATCTGGTGACAGTGTAGCACCGCCTCCAGAATCTGCTGGATACAGTGACTGTTCACAGGGAGACAGAGGTCAGAGGTCACGTGCACATCTCGTTTCAGTCAGGGTCACATGTATCGATGAGTATTTCCTACCTGGCGTCAGCTTCGCTGTAATATTCTCTGGCTACAATATCTTCAAATAACTCTCCACCTGTTACCCTGAGAGAGAAAATACATCATGGAAACATTAAGGAGTTCAATTAATATGACTCCGTCAACAATGGAACATAATGTGACGTGATAACAGATTTCTGGACAATATCTGTCATTGTTTTGTTTTGTTAATTGATTTACAATAATTAATGTATTCATACATTTGCATAAAGCAGCATATTTGTCCACTTCCATGTTGATAAGAGTATTAAATACTTGACTAATCTCCCTTTAAGGTTCATTTTGAACAGAAAATGTGCGATTAATCGCAATTAAATATTTCAATCAATTGAGAGCCCTAATATATAAATATATAGTATATTGGAAAAGAATAGAGCAGCACTCACAGGTCAAAGATGAGGTAATGATGCAGCTCCTCTGAGATGCTGTCATGTAGCCGAACTGAAAGAAAGAAAGAAAGAAAGAAAGAATAGTTCATTGAACCTGTATGTGACTCTGGTTGGACTGATAACCAGCTGGTTAGGCAACAACATACAACATGTAAAGATGCTAGAGGCTAGGCTAGCAGTTCCCCCTGCTGCTCCCCAGTCTTTATGCTAAGCTAAGCTAGGCTAGCAGTTCCCCCTGCTGCTCCCCAGTCTTTATGCTAAGCTAAGCTAGGCTAGCAGTTCCCCCTGCTGCTCCCCAGTCTTTATGCTAAGCTAAGCTAGGCTAGCAGTTCCCCCTGCTGCTCCCCAGTCTTTATGCTAAGCTAAGCTAGGCTAGCAGTTCCCCCTGCTGCTCCCCAGTCTTTATGCTAAGCTAAGCTAGGCTAGCAGTTCCCCCTGCTGCTCCCCAGTCTTTATGCTAAGCTAAGCTAGGCTAGCAGTTCCCCCTGCTGCTCCCCAGTCTTTATGCTAAGCTAAGCTAGGCTAGCAGTTCCCCCCTGCTGTTCCACAGTCTTTATGCTAAGCTAAGCTAGGCTAGCAGTTTCCCCCTGCTGTTCCACAGTCTTTGTGCTAAGCTAAGCTAGGCTAGCAGTTCCCCCTGCTGCTCCCCAGTCTTTGTGCTAAGCTAAGCTAGGCTAGCAGTTTCCCCCTGCTGTTCCACAGTCTTTGTGCTAAGCTAAGCTAGGCTAGCAGTTCCCCCCTGCTGTTCCACAGTCTTTGTGCTAAGCTAAGCTAGGCTAGCAGTTCCCCCCTGCTGTTCCACAGTCTTTGTGCTAAGCTAGGCTAGGCTAGCAGTTTAAGGTACATTTTGAACAGATATAAAGTGTGTGATTAATTTGTGATTAATGGTCATTATATATAGTAATTGATTGACGGCCGTACTGAGGACACGTTGAGTATTTATACTTCTACTGCAGTAAGATGTCTGAATACTTGATGATTGTAGACGTCTGACTGTTTGTTTGTTTCTGTTCTGAATGTGGAAACTTTGCTTTTATTGTATAATAGGATATATAACTGCTGCCCACACACATGCACGCACACACATGCACATACACACACACACACACACACACAGACGCACACAAATCAAATCCCACGGCTGTACTGTGTAGGAGTGTTTCGAGAGAAAAACCTGATTATTTCCTTTCTGAGTGCTTTCACACAGGTGTGTGTGTGTGTGTGTGTGTGTGTGTGTGTGTAAGTGTGTAAGTGTGTGTGTGTGTGTGTAAGTGTGTGTGTGTGTGTTGCTAGGCAACAGTGTCCTTAGGTGAAGGCATCAAACCCCTCTCTCCTCCTACACACACGCACACACACACACACGCACGCACACACACACACACACGCACACACACGCACACGCACACGCACACACGCACACACACACGCACACACGGTTACATAACAATCCTCGGTATCTGTGGAGCATCACCTGCCCACACAGAGCTCTGATTGGACGCTGGGTTCAGCTGCAGCCTCCTGATTGGCCGGTTCGGTCCACGTGAGGTCATATTTAAACATCTGACTGATTCTGGTCAGTTAGTTTCACTTTGTTGTCTGAAGGATTTTAAAGCTGAAGAACAAACTAACTGAATTAAACAGGAAGTGCTCCCTCCTGGTTATTGATCAGTTAGCGTGGTGTTTCTAGTCCGGCTGTTACCACGGAGATCCCGTCCTAACATGACTCCAGTACTGAAGCTAAGTAAACTCTTTAAAAAGCCTCTTGGATCAGCTGGAAAACGCATCGTCACAGCAACGAACATACAAACATATGATGATCTGATAGACCATGATGCATTGCTGTAGATTAAACTACCAGTTATAGTCCTCTTCTCTGTCAGTAACCATGGTGACGTGTTTAGCGGGCGGAGCGTTAAGTGGAGGCAGAATAACTCTGAACACGTTAGCTAACGCTGGATTCTGGCAGCCAACAACACAGTAAGAGGACATTTTAGATGTGGAGCTTTAGCCCACTGCTAGCGTTAGCCTCCAGTCTTTCCTTTGTTTAGCCTCCAGCTAATGTTAGCCCACTGCTAGCGTTAGCCTCCAGTCTTTCCTTTGTTTAGCCTCCAGCTAATGTTAGCCCACTGCTAATGTTAGCCTCCAGTCTTTCCTTTGGTTAGCCTCCAGATAATGTTAGCCCACTGCTAATGTTAGCCTCCAGTCTTTCCTTTGGTTAGCCTCCAGATAATGTTAGCCCACTGCTAGTGTTAGCCTCCAATCTTTTCTTTGTTTAGCCTCCAGTTAATGTTAGCCCATTGCTAGCGTTAGCCTCCAGTCTTTCCTTTGGTTAGCCTCCAGCTAATGTTAGCCCATTGGTAGCGTTAGCCTCCAGTCTTTCCTTTGTTTAGCCTCCAGCTAATGTTAGCCCATTGGTAGTGTTAGCCTCCAGTCTTTCCTTTGGTTAGCCTCCAGCTAATGTTAGCCCATTGCTAGCGTTAGCCTCCAGTCTTTCCTTTGTTTAGCCTCCAGCTAATGTTAGCCCACTGCTAATGTTAGCCTCCAGTCTTTCCTTTGGTTAGCCTCCAGATAATGTTAGCCCACTGCTAGTGTTAGCCTCCAATCTTTTCTTTGTTTAGCCTCCAGCTAATGTTAGCCCATTGCTAGCGTTAGCCTCCAGTCTTTCCTTTGGTTAGCCTCCAGCTAATGTTAGCCCATTGGTAGCGTTAGCCTCCAGTCTTTCCTTTGTTTAGCCTCCAGCTAATGTTAGCCCACTGCTAATGTTAGCCTCCAGTCTTTCCTTTGGTTAGCCTCCAGATAATGTTAGCCCACTGCTAGTGTTAGCCTCCAATCTTTTCTTTGTTTAGCCTCCAGCTAATGTTAGCCCATTGCTAGCGTTAGCCTCCAGTCTTTCCTTTGGTTAGCCTCCAGCTAATGTTAGCCCATTGCTAGCGTTAGCCTCCAGTCTTTCCTTTGGTTAGCCTCCAGCTAATGTTAGCCCACTGCTAGCGTTAGCCTCCAGTCTTTCTTTTGGTTAGCCTCCAGCTAATGTTAGCCCACTGCTAGCGTTAGCCTCCAGTCTTTCTTTTGGTTAGCCTCCAGCTAATGTTAGCCCACTGCTAGCGTTAGCCTCCAGCTAACACCGTGACCTCATCAACAATCTGAGCAGCAGTTGAAAGTAACTAAATACATTTACTCAACTATTGTATTTAAGTACACATTTGAGGTACTGTACTTACTTTTACTCAGAAATGAGTATTTCTACAGAGTAGGTGTTGACCTTTGACCCCTATGAAGTGAAACCTGCTATCCAAACACTGAATGTGTATTATTGAGTCTGATTACTGTGTGGTATTTGTACTTTTACTGCAGTAAAAGCTGTGTGATCAGAGCTGTTGAGTGTTAAAGGAGGAAAACCTCGTCTCCACGGTGATTACATCTCCTCATCAATTAGTAATTACACTCTGGTTGCCGTTAGTAACGCCAACACCTACATAATTCATCACCATCATCATCAAGAGCCCGACAACAGAGAGGAGTACTGACAGTGGTAGAAGTACACAACACAGTTACAGTACATGTAGTAACAGTAGAAAGAGTAGTGGTCATAGTATTGTACACTGTTTTAGTAGTATTATCAGAAGCAGTTGTAGTAGCAGAGGCAGCAGCAGTGGTAGTAGAAGTAGAAGTACAACGAATAGTAGTGATGGTAGTTGTACAAGTAGAAGAGGTAGAATGAGCAGTAGTAGTAGTAATCTTAGCAGTAACAGTAGTACTCACTGTATCACTGATAGAAGTAATACATTAGCATCAGTTGCAATACTATCAGTAGTACCTGCAGTTCATATAGTATGTAGTACATGTAGTATGCAGTACATGTAGTATGCAGTACATGTAGTATGTAGTACATGTAGTATGCAGTACATGTAGTATGCAGTACATGTAGTATGCAGTACATGTAGTATGCAGTACATGTAGTATGTAGTATGCAGTACATGTAGTATGCAGTACATGTAGTATGCAGCACGTAGTACCTGTAGTACCTGTAGTACCTGTAGTACCTGTGGTACTCACCAATATTTGGGTGCTTCAATAAACGACAGATTCGAGCTTCGCGGTCCAACTTCTGATGATCTGAAAACACAAACACATTGATCACTGATCACATGACGCTAACGTTGATCACAGGTATTTATGTTAACGTTGATCACAGGTATTGATCACAGGTATTGATCACAGGTATTTATGTTAACGTTGATCACAGGTATTGATCACAGGTATTGATCACAGGTATTGATGCTAACATTGATCACAAGTATTGATCACAGGTATTGATCACAGCTATTGATGCTAATGTTGATCATAGGTATTGATCACAGGTATTGATCACAGGTATTGATCACAGGTATTAATGCTAACGTTGATCATAGTTATTGATCACAGGTATTTATGTTAAAGCTGATCACAGGTATTGATGCTAATGTTGATCACAGGTATTGATCACAGGTATTGAACATAGGTATTTATGCTAACGTTGATCACAGATATTGATCACAGGTATTGATGCTAACGATAATCAGAAGTATTGATCACAGGTATTGATGACAGGTATTTATGTTGACGTTGATCACAGGTATTTATGATAACGTTGATCACAGGTATTGATCACAGGTATTGATGCTAACGTTGATCACAAGTATTGATCACAGGTATTGATCACAGGTATTGATGCTAACGTTGATCACAAGTATTGATCACAAGTATTGATCACAGGTATTGATGCTAACGTTAATCACAAGTATTGATCACAGGTATTGATGCTAACGTTGATCACAAGTATTGATCACAGGTATTGATGCTAACGTTGATCACAGGTATTGATCACAGGTATTGATGCTAATGTTGATCACAAGTATTGATCACAGGTATTGATGCTAACGTTGATCACAGGTATTGATTGATGAATTGTGTGACATTCATTTAAACATTCCATGAGATATTGGGTGCTGTGTGTTGGATATGAAGTTATTGTTGTGTATTTTTAGTGCTAACAGTATAAATCAGAGGTCATCTGATGTTATTATTCAGTGAACACTCTGACTCCTCTAACTTATGAATTATTGCTCATCATGAACGGTGGCAGATGGTTGTTATATCGATGCCTTTTGTCATGAAGTGTTGCCCTGAATATTAATGTGGAGCTTCTCAGTAGCAGCGCTATAACAACCCGATGTAGCTCTGAGCGCTATCGCTAACAAGCCTCAGGTCCTGCTGGCTCCTCAGATACACCACACTACAGGAAATCTCTCTCTCTCTGAGACCAGACCAGTTCAACCTCTGAGACCAGACCAGTTTAACCTGAGACCAGACCGGTTTAACCTCTGAGACCAGTTTAACCTCTGAGACCAGACCAGTTCAACCTCTGAGACCAGACCAGTTTAACCTCTGAGACCAGACCAGTTTAACCTCTGAGACCAGACCGGTTTAACCTCTGAGACCAGACCAGTTTAACCTCTGAGACCAACCAGTTCAACCTCTGAGACCAACCAGTTCAACCTCTGAGACCAGACCAGTTTAACCTCTGAGACCAGACCAGTTTAACCTCTGAGACCAGACCAGTTTAACCTCTGAGACCAGACCAGTTCAACCTCTGAGACCAGTTTAACCTCTGAGACCAGACCAGTTCAACCTCTGAGACCAGTTCAACCTCTGAGACCAGACCAGTTTAACCTCTGACACCAGACCAGTTTAACCTCTGAGACCAGACCGGTTTAACCTCTGAGACCAGACCAGTTTAACCTCTGAGACCAACCAGTTCAACCTCTGAGACCAGACCAGTTTAACCTCTGAGACCAGACCAGTTCAACCTCTGAGACCAGTTCAACCTCTGAGACCAGACCAGTTTAACCTCTGAGACCAGACCAGTTTAACCTCTGACACCAGACCAGTTTAACCTCTGAGACCAACCAGTTCAACCTCTGAGACCAGACCAGTTTAACCTCTGAGACCAGACCAGTTTAACCTCTGAGACCAGACCAGTTTAACCTCTGAGACCAGACCAGTTCAACCTCTGAGACCAGTTTAACCTCTGAGACCAGACCAGTTCAACCTCTGAGACCAGTTTAACCTCTGAGACCAGACCAGTTTAACCTCTGACACCAGACCAGTTTAACCTCTGAGACCAGACCAGTTTAACCTCTGACACCAGACCAGTTTAACTACTAAGACCAGACCAGTTTAACTACTAAGACCAGACCAGTTTAACCTCTGAGACCAGTTTAACCTCTGAGACCAGACCAGTTTAACCTCTGAGACCAGTTTAACCTCTGAGACCAGACCAGTTTAACCTCTGAGACCAGTTTAACCTCTGAGACCAGACCAGTTTAACCTCTGAGACCAGACTGGTTTAACCACGTATAAACAGTATATACATACTATATATATGTGTGTATATATCTATGTACAAACTGATGAGTTGGTTTATTATTACTATAAATATTATTATTACTGAGAAGAGTTGGTTTGCTGCAGTGATGTCACACACACACACTGTCAAATTTACAAGGTGTTGCTAAGCAACCGAAGAAAATCTCAGAACCAGAATAGTGAGTGTTTTAAAGGATTCGGAGACAGAAGTTCGGACCAGAGAGACGCCTCCCAGGGCATTCTGGGTAATAATTACAGGTCACATTTACATCCAGTGATGTATTGATCTGAGCCGTGGCTCCTCCTCCTCACCTCTGGCAGACAGTTTCTTGGTGTTGATGATCTTGGCGGCATACTCCTGGCCCGACAGCACCTTCACACAGCGCCGCACCACTGAAAACGCTCCCCTGGAAACAAACAGGAGGAACCAATCAGCTTTTAACAATTACAAAATAATAACATTGTCTCATTTTAACAAGTTTTTACACGTTCCAAGATATATATACATATATACTGTATATATTATATATAACATATATATATATACATATATACTGTATATACTATATATATATTCAATATATATATATAGTATATACTGTATATATTATATATAATATATACTGTATATACTATATATATATATAGTATATACAGACATATATATATGTCTGTATATACTATATATATATACAGACATATATATATATATGTCTGTATATATATATATACAGACATATATATATATATATATATATATATATATATATATATCTGCTAAAACTGCTAATATTAATGCTGCTGCTAACACTACTAATATTAATGCTACTGCTAATACTACTAATATTAATACTACTGCTAACACTACTAATATTAATACTATTACTAAAATTACTAATATTAATGCTACTGCCAACACTACTAATATTAATACTACTGCTAACACTACTAATATTAATGCTACTGCCAACACTACTAATATTAATACTACTGCTAATACTACTAATATTAATACTACTGCCAACACTACTAATATTAATACTACTGCTAATACTACTAATATTAATACTACTGCTAACACTACTAATATTAATATTATTACTAAAATTACTAATATTAATACTACTGCTAACACTACTAATATTAATACTACTGCCAACACTACTAATATTAATGCTACTGCCAACACTACTAATATTAATACTACTGCTAATACTACTAATATTAATACTACTGCCAACACTACTAATATTAATACTACTGCTAATACTACTAATATTAATACTACTGCTAACACTACTAATATTAATGCTGCTGCTAACAATACTGATGTTAATACTACTGCTAATACTACTAATATTAATACTACTGCTAACACTACTAATATTAATGCTGCTGCCAACACTACTAATATTAATACTACTGCTAATACTACTAATATTAATACTACTGCTAACACTACTAATATTAATACTACTGCCAACACTACTAATATTAATACTTCTGCTAATACTACTAATATTAATGCTACTGCTAACACTACTAATATTAATACTACTGCTAACATTACTAATATTAATACTACTGCTAACACTACTAATATTAATACTACTGCTAACACTACTAATATTAATACTACTGCTAATACTACTAATATTAATGCTACTGCTAACACTACTAATATTAATACTACTGCTAACATTACTAATATTAATGCTACTGCCAACACTACTAATATTAATACTACTGCTAACACTACTAATATTAATATAACTGCTAATACTACTAATATTAATACTATTACTAAAATTACTAATATTAATACTACTGCCAACACTACTAATATTAATACTACTGCTAATACTACTAATATTAATACTATTACTAAAATTACTAATATTAATACTACTGCCAACACTACTAATATTAATACTATTGCTAATACTACTAATATTAATACTATTACTAAAATTACTAATATTAATACTACTGCTAACACTACTAATATTAATACTACTGCTAACACTACTAATATTAATGCTGCTGCTAACACTACTAATATTAATACTACTGCTAACACTACTAATATTAATACTATTACTAAAATTACTAATATTAATACTACTAATATTAATGCTACTGCTAACACTACTAATATTAATACTACTGCTAATACTACTAATATTAATACTACTGCTAATACTACTAATATTAATACTACTGCTAATACTACTAATATTAATACTACTGCTAACACTACTAATATTAATACTACTGCTAATACTATTAATATTAATACTATTACTAAAATTACTAATATTAATACTACTGCTAACACTAATATTAATACTATTACTAAAATTACTAATATTAATACTACTGCCAACACTACTAATATTAATACTACTGCTAATACTATTAATATTAATACTATTACTAAAATTACTAATATTAATACTACTGCCAACACTACTAATATTAATACTACTGCTAATACTACTAATATTAATACTATTACTAAAATTACTAATATTAATACTACTGCTAACACTACTAATATTAATACTACTGCTAACACTACTAATATTAATGCTGCTGCTAACACTACTAATATTAATACTACTGCTAATACTACTAATATTAATGCCACTGCTAACACTACTAATATTAATACTACTGCTAATACTACTAATATTAATACTATTACTAAAATTACTAATATTAATACTACTGCTAACACTACCAATATTAATACTACTGCTAACACTACTAATATTAATGCTGCTGCTAACACTACTAATATTAATACTACTGCTAATACTACTAATATTAATGCCACTGCTAACACTTCTAAAATATTAATACTACTGCTAATACTACTAATATTAATACTATTACTAAAATTACTAATATTAATACTACTGCTAACACTACTAATATTAATACTACTGCTAACACTACTAATATTAATGCTGCTGCTAACACTACTAATATTAATACTACTGCTAACACTACTAATATTAATACTATTACTAAAATTACTAATATTAATACTACTGCTAATACTACTAATATTAATGCTACTGCCAACACTACTAATATTAATACTACTGCCAACACTACTAATATTAATACTATTACTAAAATTACTAATATTAATACTACTGCCAACACTACTAATATTAATACTACTGCTAATACTACTAATATTAATACTATTACTAAAATTACTAATATTAATACTACTGCTAACACTACTAATATTAATACTACTGCTAACACTACTAATATTAATGCTGCTGCTAACACTACTAATATTAATACTACTGCTAACACTACTAATATTAATACTATTACTAAAATTACTAATATTAATACTACTGCTAATACTACTAATATTAATGCTACTGCTAACACTACTAATATTAATACTACTGCTAATACTACTAATATTAATACTACTGCTAACACTACCAATATTAATACTACTGCTAACACTACTAATATTAATACTACTGCTAACACTACTAATATTAATACTACTGCTAATACTACTAATATTAATGCTACTGCTAACACTACTAATATTAATACTACTGCTAATACTACTAATATTAATACTACTGCCAACACTACTAATATTAATACTACTGCTAATACTACTAATATTAATGCTGCTGCTAACACCACTGATGTAATCATCCACATTAATCATATTTGTCGTCCTTTCTTGGAACTGAAGCTGAGTTTTTCAGAGCATTCTGTGGATCTTCTGAAAGATGTATTCTGCTATTCTGCCGCCCACCATCACATTATGTAAGAGACCTGGCATTATGTGTGTGTGTGTGTGTGTGTGTGTGTGTGGGTGGTGAGTGGGATGGGGTCAAAAAGGTGATCCACTCATCCAGCCATCCTTCCATCCATCCATCCGGTTATCATTATTGATCAGAAACTGATCAACACAATCAATAACTAACAATAATTAAAGGTGCTGATTGAAACCAGCCTCTCTGTTAACGACATTTACATTTGTTTTCATATACATATTAAATCAATAAAGCATAAATGATCTATATCACAGAAACAAACTGATTGAAGTCGATAACAGAGTAATGTGTCTCATTAATCTCATCGAATTAGTAATAATTAAGAGTAACAAATTCATATATATCTGTAATAACTTTCGATTTTAATTTGATTTTTACAGACATAAAGTAATGGAAGAAACAGAAGACATTTTAGGAAAAATATATACGGACAGAAAATTAGGATAAAAATGGAAATTCACTAACAATAATCATTTATTTAAATATATACATTAAAAAAAGTTGAAATCATATTATTAAATATGATGCAATAAGTTATTATAATAATTCTGATTTTCACACCACCAATATATCACTATTATAATAATAATAATGTTATAAGTATTATAAATAATCATAATAAGATTTTTTAAAGTTATATAAATATATGTATATATATATATACACAGTGTATATATATATATATTATAAATAAGTATGTATCGTAAAATATATACAATATAATTTAAATTAAAAGTAATACTAGAAAATAAAATATAAATTGGCTTTTTAACAATAATAATAATCATAGAAAATAATAAATTGTAAAAAAAATCAAATATACAGTATATATATATACATATACATATATATGTATATGTATATATATACAATTAAAACATAATAAATACTAGAATATTAAATATTAATTGTTTTTTTAAAACAAAATCATAAATTATACAAAAAAGTGAAAAAAAAATTATTAATTATTATTAAGTATATATATATACTAAATCTTTATATATATTTATATATATATTAAAACATAAAAAATAAATACTAGACTATAAAATATGATATAATTTTTAATAAATAATAACCATGATGACATTTTCACAAAATGAAACAATGTTCTTAACGTCAAACTAATGTGATAAACAAATAATGATTATTACTATATTTAATAACATTAATCATTCTGAAAACTCAGAAAACTTAGATGTTTAAAAACAGCAGTGTCGTACTGACGAAGATGAAAATGAAGAGGAGGATGATGAAGATGATGATGATACTTACTTGCCCAGCTCTTCGTACAGCTGAAACTCTTCGGTGAAACGAGTGCAGATGACCGTTGCCATGGCGACCCGGTGGGGCGAGGGGTCAGGGGGCTCCCTGTCCGTCTTCCTCTGAGGATGATGATGATGATGATGGTGATGAAGGCCAAGAGTTAGACCTGTCTGTCTGTCTGTCTGTCTGTCTGTCTGTCTGTCTGTCTGTCTGTCTGGAGGATGGATGAGAGAAGACAGAAAAGAGGAGAAGAAGAAGAAGAAGAAGAAGAAGAAGAAAAAGAAGAGTCTTGGTTCTGGACAGAGGAGGAGGAGGAGAAGGAAGAGGAGGAGGAGGAGGAGGAGGAGGAGGAAGAGGAGGAAGAAGAAGAAGAAGAAGATGGAGGGATGATGGAGAGAGCAGTGAGGAGCTGCGTCTCTCTGTCTCTCTGTCCTGATATCTGTGGGAGAGAGATGCTCAACCTGCCCGCCCACTCTCCTCCGTCAGCCAATCACAGGCCAGGACACACACACACACACGCACACACACGCGCACGCGCGCGCGCGCACACACACACACACACACACACACGGTCGCCATGGTAACTGCATCTTCTCTGTCTGCTGGAAAGTAAGACTGCAAACACTGCCAGCTCCGAGAGATTATACAGGAACTAAAATACTACATATTACTGCAGTACTGCAAATATTACTACTGCAGTACTGCAAATATTACTACTGCAGTACTGCAAATATTACTACTGCAATACTGCAAATATTACTACTACTGCCTGCTTTCAGAGATTATACAGGAACTAAAATACTACATATTACTGCAGTACTGCAAATATTACTACTGCAGTACTGCAAATATTACTACTGCAGTACTGCAAATATTACTACTGCAATACTGCAAATATTACTACTGCAGGACTGCAAATATTACTACTGCAATACTGCAAATATTACTACTACTGCCTGCTTTCAGAGATTATACAGGAACTAAAATACTACATATTACTGCAGTACTGCAAATATTACTACTGCAGGACTGCAAATATTACTACTGCAATACTGCAAATATTACTACTGCAATACTGCAAATATTACTACTACTGCCTGCTTTCAGAGATTATACAGGAACTAAAATACTACATATTACTGCAGTACTGCAAATATTACTACTGCAGTACTGCAAATATTACTACTGCAGTACTGCAAATATTACTACTGCAATACTGCAAATATTACTACTGCAGTACTGCAAATATTACTACTGCAATACTGCAAATATTACTACTGCAGGACTGCAAATATTACTACTGCAATACTGCAAATATTACTACTGCAATACTGCAAATATTACTACTACTGCCTGCTTTCAGAGATTATACAGGAACTAAAATACTACATATTACTGCAGTACTGCAAATATTACTACTGCAGGACTGCAAATATTACTACTGCAATACTGCAAATATTACTACTGCAATACTGCAAATATTACTACTACTGCCTGCTTTCAGAGATTATACAGGAACTAAAATACTACATATTACTGCAGTACTGCAAATATTACTACTGCAATACTGCAAATATTACTACTGCAATACTGCAAATATTACTACTACTGCCTGCTTTCAGAGATTATACAGGAACTAAAATACTACATATTACTGCAGTACTGCAAATATTACTACTGCAGGACTGCAAATATTACTACTGCAATATTGCAAATATTACTACTGCAATACTGCAAATATTACTACTGCAATACTGCAGATATTACTACTGCTGCCTGCTCTCAGAGATTATACAGGAACTCAAATACTACATACTACTGCAGTACTGCAAATATTACCACTGTAATACTGCAAATATTACTACTACCATCTACCAGAGATTATACAGGAACTCAAATACTACTACACATTGCAAATATTAGTACTTAAATACTGCAAATATTACTACTGCAATACTGCAAATATTATGACTGCAATATTGCATATATTACTAATGCAATACCATATTCAAACTGTATAATAGTAATATGATAATAATCATATTTTGGTCCCAGTAGTGACAGTAGAGGGAGGAGCTAAGAACACCCGAATGCTGAATAAGACATCAGGAGACCAAAATGTTCTTATTAACTGTGATGAAGTGAAAACACACTGAAAGGGTTAAAGTTGTAAGACAAAAACACGGAGAACTCCAAGATCACATTACGTCGTGGTAACGACCTGTCAATCACCAGGTAGCCCCGCCCTAAAGCATCCCCTGCTTTATGGTCTATCTGACTCTAAATGGAACCATCATTTACTAAATGAACATCATGCTGTATGGAAGAAGACTTGAAACATAAACTCATGTTTACGATGTTTACTGAGGTCATAGATCAAGAGAGAAGGAGAAGCTCATTTTCTATCAGACGTCTATAGAACCAGAGGAGTCGCCCCCTGCTGGCTGTTAGACAGGATGCAGGTTAGACAGACCTCCCAGACAGAGCTGACCTCCCAGACAGAGGCCGACCTCCCAGACGGAGGTTGACCCGGGGCCACATGATTATGGATCAGTACCGGACCCAGCAGCTTCTGGCCTTTCTCACAGTATAATATATATATGTATAATATTTGCTGGTTTTCCTTTAATATTAATGTGAATATCTTTGCTGTTTCCTGTTTTATTATTCAGAGTTGTGTGTTTGCAACCTGCGGCCGGAGGGACGGACCTCTCTCTGCTTTTTCTGTCTATTTTTAGGTTTGTTTGTCTCCGTGGGGACGAGGCTCTTTCTTTCTGTTTCTCTCTATGTCTATCTGTCACTCATCTTTTCTGCATGGTTTCCTCTTTCCGAGGCTCCTCTCTCCAGGGAGGAAGAGGAGGAAGAGGAGGAGGAGGAGGAGTGAAGCAGAGCTGACTGGTCAGCAGAGTTCAGACTGAGCTCTCCAGTCTCTCTGCAGCTGATAATAACCTGAACCATGATGAAGCAGAGTGTGAGGAGCTGCCAGCGCCCTCGACAGGCTGCAGCCTTCATTACAGACGCAGCATGAACACACAGCAGCTGAGCTCCTCTACATGATGACACCTCTAACGTCTGAGCACGCTGCGCTCTTCTATACAGCCACAGTTCACTGAGGTGTTAAAGCTGCTTCCTGTAACACCCGACTGAGGCCAAACCAGCAGCACTGGGAGCACCGGGAGCAACGGGAGCACCAGGAGCACCAGCAGCACTGGGAGCACCGGGAGCAACGGGAGCACCAGGAGCACCAGCAGCACTGGGAGCACCGGGCTCCCAGAAGACTCTATCAGGAGAGTAAACGTGATGAAACCACACAACAAAAGGCTTCAGGGTGAAGAGACAGTCACTGAAACTATAGAGAGACTCAAAACGACCACAAAGAGGCTCAAAACCACCACAAAGAGACTCAAAACCACCACAAAGAGACTCAAAACAACCACAAAGAGGCTCAAAACCACCACAAAGAGACTCAAAACGACCACAAAGAGGCTCAAAACCACCACAAAGAGACTCAAAACGACCACAAAGAGGCTCAAAACCACCACAAAGAGACTCAAAACAACCACAAAGAGACTCAAAACACCAATAAAGACACACACACACACACACACCAGTGTGAGGCGCTGCTGTCCTCTGCTGCCTCCTGCTGGTCACATCTCAACACTACAGAAACCTGCTGCCTTTAAATGCAGTTTAAATAGTCTGATCGGTCTGAACACGAGAATGATGTAGATTTGATGTATTAATATATTTAAAATTAAACAAATTCAAAAGGAACTTATATAACATGAAACTGAAAATGTTTAAATTAAACACATCATTTATAATTAATCTCCACGTTGTTATTTCTACGTTTCACTCACGGTTGAAAAACTGTGACGCTGTCAGGAGTTTCTTCTTCTTCTGTTGCTGCTGCTGGTCGTGTCCGGTAGCTCCCTGATGGGTCGGGGTCTGGTCCCTGATGGGTCGGGGTCTGGTCCCTGATGGGTCGGGGTCTTGTTCCTGACGGGTTCTGATGTTCCTACAACATAAAGAATAAAAACAGGACGACGTTCCGGAGTAGAAAGAAGAGAAAAGAGATTTATTATGATTCATCAGGTTTACTGAGACCAAAGAGAGCTCTGCTGGGAAACACCACATGATGTCAGAGTCCAGAGATACAGAACAGGGTCCAGAGTCCAGAGATACAGAACAGGGTCCAGAGTCCAGAGTCCAGAGATACAGGATACAGGGTACAGGGTACAGGGTCCAGAGTCCAGAGTCCAGAGTCCAGAGATACAGGATACAGGGTACAGGGTACAGGGTCCAGAGTCCAGAGTCCAGAGTCCAGAGATACAGGATACAGGGTCCAGAGTCCAGAGTCCAGAGATACAGGATACAGGGTACAGGGTCCAGAGTCCAGAGTCCAGAGTCCAGAGTCCAGGGTCCAGGGTCCAGGGTCCAGAGTCTAGAGACCAGACAGGATGTGTGTCCATCATGACCCCCTACCTGCTCCTGTGGTTCTGACCTTTGACCCTCTGCTGAGGTGTGACAGTGAATGTGGGCCTCATCAGCACCAGATCCTGGTCTGGGTTCAAAGTGTCAAAGTTTGCTGGGAGAAGAAAAAAACCTGCTAATTCCTGCAGGATTAACAGTCCAGGTCTGGACCTGCAGGGTCCTGGACTGGTACTGAAGGGTCCTGGACTGGTACAGCAGGGTCCTGGACTGGACCTGAGGGGTCCTGGTCTGGACCTGCAGGGTCCTGGTCTGGTACTGAAGGGTCCTGGTCTGGTACAGCAGGGTCCTGGTCTGGTACAGCAGGGTCCTGGACAGGACCTGGAGGTTTCCGAAGTGGTTCTAAGAGTTCTGGATCCAGTCTCCGGGTCTCAGCGATGAGTCGTTTGACACCGACCATCCATTGGCTGACTTCAGTCACATGATCGACCATCAGAGAGCGATGGAGCTCATCAGCTGAGTCCCAGCGACAGGACTGGACCTCTGAGAGACAGACAGGAAGACAGACAGACAGGTGAGTACAGAGACAGACAGACAGACAGACAGAGAGACAGACAGGTGAGTACAGAGACAGACAGACAGACAGATAGACAGGTGAGTACAGAGAGAGACAGACAGACAGACAGACAGAGAGACAGACAGGTGAGTACAGAGAGAGACAGACAGACAGACAGACAGACAGACAGACAGACAGACAGGCAGGCAGGCAGGCAGGCAGACAGACATACAGACAGACAGACAGACAGGCAGGCAGGCAGGCAGGCAGACAGACAGACAGACAGACAGACATGCAGGCAGGCAGGCAGGCAGGCAGACAGACAGACAGACAGACAGACAGACAGACAGACAGACAGACAGACAGACAGACATGCAGGCAGGCAGGCAGGCAGGCAGGCAGGCAGACAGACAGGCAGGCAGGCAGGCAGACAGACAGACAGACAGACAGACAGACAGACAGACAGACAGACAGACAGACAGACAGACAGACAGGCATGCATGCATGCATGCAGGCAGGCAGGCAGGCAGGCAGGCAGGCAGGCAGGCAGGCAGGCAGGCAGGCAGGCAGGCAGGCAGGCAGGCAGGCAGGCAGACAGACAGACAGACAGACAGACAGACAGACAGACAGACATGCAGGCAGGCAGGCAGGCAGGCAGGCAGGCAGGCAGGCAGGCAGACAGACAGACAGACAGACAGACAGACAGACAGGCAGGCAGGCAGGCAGGCAGGCAGGCAGGCAGGCAGGCAGGCAGACAGACAGACAGACAGACAGACAGACAGACAGACAGACATACAGACAGACAGGCAGGCAGGCAGGCAGGCAGACAGACATACAGGCAGACAGACAGACAGGCAGGCAGGCAGGCAGGCAGGCAGGCAGGCAGACAGACATGCAGGCAGGCAGGCAGACAGACAGACAGACAGACAGACAGACAGACAGACAGGCAGGCAGACAGACAGACAGACAGACAGACAGACAGACAGACAGACAGACAGACAGACAGACAGACAGACAGACAGACAGACAGACAGACAGACAGACAGACAGGCAGGCAGACAGACAGACAGACAGACAGACAGACAGACAGGTGTTACCCAGAGACAGGGCGTCCATGCGTCTCCTCACAGGTAGGCTGAGTTTCCCTGACCTCCAGCTGTCCTCCAGGAGGCGGAGTCTCTTTGCCACATCACTACACACCTGATCCTGCACACAGAGGTCACACAGAGGTCAAACAGAGGTCAGAGGTCACACAGAGCTGGATCCATAATTAATCATTTAAATTTGATTTAACAAAATAAAAGTCCAGAGTTCAGACTCACCTTAACGGTCGGTCTGCAGGCGGCGAGCGCTCGGTTCAACACCGACACAACGGCCTCTACGTCAGGCTCGCTCTCTGATTGGCTGCCGTCCGCCTCCCTCTGACTTCTCATTGGTCCCGGAGGGGGAGGGGGCGTGGCCTCACAGCCAGGAGGAGGAGGACGAGCTGCGAGGAAGAGAGGAGTCTGCTGTCAATACAATATAATAACATAATATAAAAAGCTCTTCTTCTTCTTCTGCTCCTTACCTGGCGGTAGAGGGGGCGGGGCCACGCCACTGGGAGGCGGAGCCAGAGGATTGGAGGAGGGAGGGGTCATGGGCGGGGCTCCGACACCTGAGGATCAATCAGAGACAAGGTGATGAAGACACTGAGGATGATGAGGGTTTTTATAACAG